>JAUJYZ010001330.1:0-195923 GCA_033675265.1 Actinostola sp. cb2023
ACAGGTTTTGTTGTAAATGTGGAAAAGGTAAAGTACGTATTGTTATCTAAACGCAAGAAGAAACACTTGTGTTTTATATTATAATTTGTACGATTCATAGCGGATTGAGTTATGAGTGTGAAGTCTACGAGTACGAGAGATCCAGCTCTTAATCTTATTGTAACTTATAATCTATGAAAATAATTGAAAACAGTTCTGCTTTAATAGCTCGTGTCCTCGTGCCCCCCCCCCCCCCCCCCCCCCCCAATTATTTGGCAACAAATAATTTTACCCCTAAAAGGTACCAATTCTAAAGTGACAAAAGCTACAAATGTCATTCCGGCTGTCATTATCTTATCTTGGATATCTTATTTACTGACAAACACCCTAAAAGGTACCAGCTTAGTCTCTTGTGGTCCTTTTAGATTTGTGACACCCTAAGAGGTTCCAAATCGCGGATCTGGACCCCTAAAAGGTACCACGAGCATCCCAACCACTTTATATTATCACCACTTCAATCAAAAAAAGATTGAATTTAAAAAAAAAAGAAGAGAGACAGAATGACAAATTATTTAACAATGTACTAGTATAGACATTTTATGTTTTAAATGCTGTACCAATTTTGATTTGTATTTCATGTATATTTATTTTCAGTTCTTTTGAAATCTGGAAATGATGCTGGCGAAGGTCCATCTTTTCAAGCCAACAAGTCTGTGGCAGCAGAAAATGCGACTTCTGTGCCTATTAAATCTGTGCCTATTAAATCATTTGCTGTGTATAAAAAAGAAAAAGGAATGGAATGGAAGTCAAAAGTTTCAAAGTCGTCCAAGTCTACCAATAAAAACAAGCGAAAAGATGAGGATATATTAATAAACATTTCACTCTTGGAGTGGAGTGAAAAGCAGCAAGAGTTGAAACCCAAAAGGGGGAAAAAGCTACCCTTAAGAGTTTCACCAACATCAGTCTATAATGCACTGCTAAAAGATGCGAGAGAAAAATGGAGAAACTTCCATAGCAATCTCTATGATGAAGAGGAAACATACCATTTGTTATATGAAGATGGTACAAGAGCACTTTTCCTACCTGGTTCCAAGAAAGAGTCATTTTCCTTGCGACGATACCAGGAGGAAATAGGCAAAGATTTTAAAAGAATAACTCTGTTCCTCTGCACTGATCATCACCTAAAGTTAGCAGAGGGTGATTATGATGGAGAACAAGATGATGATCTGTCTGAGGATGAAAAGCCTTCAAAACGCCAAAAAATCAAGATCAAAGTAGATGATGATGATGATGATGATGATGATGATTGGCTTGTTAATGACGATCCTCTTGGAAAATGTGTTAGTTCATCTGATAAATCTACCAAAGACACCTCCCATCAACATCCATATCAACATCCACACCCCAGCCAACAGAATCAACATCAGTGGCCCCTTCAACATCAGAAGTGTCACCTGTAAATATTAATTCGACTGTGCCTCCTTCGACAAGTCAAGTTGTTCTGGATGCACAATTTGCAAGTCAACTACAAGCAATGTATGACCAAGATGATTCTTTGGATCCCACAACAGGTACCATCTCTAGCAGTAATGAGGTGGCTTCTTCAGAAGTGGTGAAGTTGGATGATGCATGTTCAGTGGTGAAAGCTCTGTCAGAGAAAGTTGACAAGTCTGGCCAGTTGTTCATTGTGATACGACGAGGTTGTCCTTTATCAAGAGTACTTGGCAATTGGAGAAGAGTGGTGAAAAGGGACCCTTTGTGTGTAAATCAACGTGTAATGATAAGCTTCAGTGGTGAACAGGGTGTAGATTCAGGGGCAATGGCTCTTGAATTCTTTACACTAATACTCCCTGATATTGGGTCTGTTTTGTTTCCTAATGGCATTCCTGTTGACTCAACGTTTCATGTCCAGAATTCAAACTTTGTGACATGTGGACAGATCGTTGCATCAAGTCTGGCCCACGGTGGACCTTCACCTTGCTTCCTCGATGAAGCTGTGTTCAACCTAATGGTGGAAACTACTCTCAGACCACAAGAAATTGATGAATTGAAGCATCTAACAGAAAGTGACAGGGTCTTCTTGAACTCAGTACAGAGTGATTTGGCCTCTCATATGGACACCATTATCAATAATGGATACACAGGGCCTATTGATGAAATGCACATAGAACAAATAACCAAATCGATGATCATAAGCATCGTGTCAAAACGATTGCTGTATGTTAGAGAGTTCATGGAAGGTTTAAAGTCCTTTGGTTTGGCGGATATCATCCAAAGCCACCCAGAAGCCTGCAGGTCTCTTTTTGTAAAAACCTCCCAGGCAAGCACAGTTGATGCCAACTATTTGTTTTCAGTTCTTCAGCCCAAATATTCTGAAGAGGGAAGCTCAAGAAAAAAAGTAGAGGAGTCTATAATGGATTTATTCCAAGACTTCCTATTTAAGTTGGAAGATGAAGATCACATTTCTGGTTACACTGAGGCAATTGCATGGGATCAAGATGAGGAAAGTACAGCAGAAGTGTCTCATGATGATCAGCCAGATGAACATTTCCAGTCACCTGACCTTACAGTTGCAGGTATATTAGGATGGCTCACAGGCCAAAAGCACATCCCACTCAATGGTAAAGCACTGAACATTTCAGTCCATTTCAACCATGACTGTACTATGAATAATCCACATCACAGAATCTGCTTTCCAGTTGTTGGGGCATGTGCTAGGGAGATCACTTTGCCAGTGAGTCATATGAAGACCACAGAAGAGTTTAATGAGGTTTTTTTGTTAGCATTTTGCAAAGGACAGTCTTTTGGGAAAGCTTAGTACAATTATTAATTTAATAGATCAAATGCAGTAATGATCATTGTTAGCATTGTTCCAACACTCTCTTCCTCCTAATCTTTTTCATATTGAAATAATGACTTTATAGGAAACTTGAAAACCGATGATTTCTTATAAGTAATACCATGGCACTGAGGGATATTAATGATTAAATGTCCCCGAAGCCGAGGGAAGTTTGACTTCCCTCGGCTGAATTTAGTCTAAATTTCCCTTGTTACTATTCATGAGCGATACTTGACTTAGAGCTAAATGTCCCTCATGGAACAATGAATATCGAGGTGATCATGGTATTACACCAAATAATACAAAACTGACCATCTTCAAATTGGCAAACTTTAATTCAAATAATATAAATATTATATTGTTTCACATTGGAACTGCTACATTTTAATTTGATGATTAACTCATACACTATTGCATTTGGTCTATATAAAATAATATTTACATGTACATGCTAATGATAACATGGTTACACTCTGATACATAATGTACATGTACAGCAGTAGGTTAGAATATGTTCAAAGACATTTTATTAATACATGGCTAAACATGTCAAGATATTTTTCCATTCAGATTATGATCAATGTTGTGTTACTGTTCAGATTTGAGCATGATGTTTCAAATATTTTAGAGCAAAATTATCAGTTTCTACCAGAGGACCAACAGTCACACATATATATAATTATTATACACTCGTTTGCAGAAACGTTGTAGTATACATTTATACAAATATCTAATGAGATACAAGATATCTAATGAGATACAAAGTGCGAAACATCGCTTATTATATTCTAATATATCTGAAACATCAATTTTAGATTAGTATCGCATCCAGCAAGGACAACACAATAATTTCCAGCACTATTTTGTGCTTAAACAGTTGTATTTTAGCATCTTTAACAATTTGCATCTCATTATATATTTGTATAAATGTATACTACAACGTTTCTGCAATTGAGTGTGTTATATACATGTATAAATATACATGTCTGTACTGTACAGCCAAGAACTGACAAATAAATATTGTTCTTAATTTTCAAGCATTGTACCTTTTGTGGTTACTTTGAGTTTCATCATATGAGCCATATTGAGCCATTCGGTTTGCAGTTGATGAACAACTTTGTAATGTGCATGGTGAGGTTGAATATGCATGGTCTCCCTGGATCCAGACATTTTTTATAATCTACTAAAGTGAATTTATCCAACCGAAATACTAAAAGATTATCGAGTTCACTAGAAATAGAGCATGAAACCATGAAACAGTGCTAACTTTAATTAGCACTAAATAGTGCAATGTCTTTTGTTTTCTATTGTTTCATTGGTGCTATTTAGCACTAAATAGTTTGTACTGTTTCATGGTTTTAGTGTCAGCACCCTATTACAAACTAAAACAACTCGAGATCAAATAATTGATAACGATTATTTTGCAACTTGAATCAGAGCTTTGAATACTACAAGTGCCTCTTGCCAACTTCTCGGTTGTTCTATGGACAAGCTTTCTTGGGCATACTGAAAGTATTCCTGGTAGATATTGCTTTGGGGCTTTTCTACAATATGCTGCACAACGTGATTAATTTCAGCCATTGGCACTTCCATCTTAAGATTTGGCACTGCTCCATGAAGTTCTGGAGAAAAGAACAGTGAATCAGGTCGCCCAGGTATGGTGTTATGCCTTGATCTGCGTATCCTATGAGTATTCCAATGATCCTTTGTGTAATCAAGCTCTTTCTGGATAATTTGATGAAAGCAGAACCATAAACATTCCATACAAAGCTCAGATGAAGTATCAATTATCCCCTGAAATTCCAAATCTATGAAAAACCTTCTCCACCATATAGAATGATTCTTTGAAAAATAAGACCACCATCCTTCGATTCTCTGGTTTCGTGGTGATGCAACATACCTATGTGCATCATGATTGTTACGAAAGAATGTCTGAATCGCTGCTGCTAGTCCATTTTCCGTACCCAAATCTGTTATTAATTCCATTGGACAGCCCCCAACTTCAGAAACGGTGTCAACAAAAAAACATGCAATGTTGTCTGGAGAATTGTTTGACCGAGTAACATTAAGCCACAATATCTTTCTACTAAATCCATCTATTCCACCATGAATTGGGAACCCCCATTGTTTTAACTTGTCATAACCATCGATATGCCATGCATAGTTTGGTCCGGGATTGTTGTAGGTTCTCCTTTTTAACCGGTGTTTTTTTCTTTGTTCAGTTCCTTCTGGGTCCATGTCTCTCAATAAATTCTGTACAATTATTCTAGGTACCTGAAGACCTTCCATTCGCAGTGTGTGCCATATTGATCTATAGCCCATAGATGACGAAGGGCCTTTGAGAAGCTCACTTATGCGTTGTTGGACTTTTAAAAACTTGTCATTGAATTCTCTTTCATTTGTAACACAACGTCTCGTCAGTCCATATTGTTTAAGTCGTCGTAAAAGCGTACATCGACTTATGGGATGTTGATGGCGTTCAGACAGAAAATAAATAATTTCTTTGTAATCAAATCCACGATAAAAGTAATATCTAATAACTTCTTCCTCGTCGAAACTCTCATCTTGGTCATCAGAGTTGTCTGCACTTCCCGGGGCACTTGTATCTTCGTCACTTGACTGAACAGATGTTGCTAAAATATCAGTCAAAATACACGTTTAACAATGATTATAGCAGTCCATTTTGGCAATGGAAAGAAAGATAAACATATAAACTACTGAAATTACTAACCTTGACCACAAAAACTACAGAAATTTGCTTGTGAAGAAAACAATGAGGAACCACAACCTTGACATGCAGTCGCCATTTTAGACTTGTGGACACAGGTAAACCAATATGCTATTAGTTATACGACCGCTGACCACTATTTCGCCGTGTCGTTTCTTTTGCCGTGAGTTTTGTTTGTTTTGCCGTGAGTTTTGTTTGTTTTGCCGTGAGTTTTGTTTGTTTTGCCGTGAGTTTCGTTTCTTTTGCCGTGAGTTGTGTTTGTTTTGCCGTGAGTTTCTTTTCTTTTGCCGTGAGTTTCGTTTCTTTTGCCGCGAGTTTTTATTTTGCCGTGAGACTTGTGGGCCACCGTACATTTGTATCTCTGATAGATTGTAAGTTTATTTTTCAGCTCGCCGTTTCAAAAATCTAGAGAGTAAATTAGCATATGGGCAGCTGATGAGAGGACTAGGGACCACCACCGACCCAGTCCTCCTCTAGTTACATTCAAAATGGCTGACACATTCTAAAAGTTTCCTTCGTGCAAAATATACAATTAGGACGTGTCTTTTATGGATAAAAATCCTACAAAAGGACGTGTGTTTTACCAACAAAGGGATTGCGAATATCATATACCCTTCTCAAGGCCAGAAAGTTTAATGAGGAGTAGTGTCCGAAAATCTCGATTGGAGACAGTCACACAAGTGCCATGCACTTAACGCTTTTATATTGGACTATGATAGACTCGTCTGTTAAACAAATGCCAATGAAATGTTTATCAGAACTATTCTATTGCTGTACGGTACAATGATATGTACTCACATGATTGAGGAATTTGTCTACTATTTGCAGTAGAGAACTGAATTCCCATGCAAGTCAAACAGGACCTTTAAATAATCCCATGTAAGTTCAAGTGAGCCAGAAGTGTTAATATAATTAGTACATAATGTATTTATCTATTTCAGATCTAGATAGCTGTATTGTATATATTTATGCTTTGAAATGGAACAAAATATGGGTTGTGAATATAGTTTTTTCTAATTCTAAGGCAATTTAAAATTCTAAGTTAGTGTTTACTCACAAAATGACTGCTTATCACAATTGTTTTAAGTATTTAAGGCCTCCACAAAGCACACTGAGGTGTTTAAATACAAATAAATATAGTTTGGGTGTCCAATTATGACTTTTGCCAATATGTAAATTTTGTTAGAGTGTGCTGTAAAATGAGTCTTTAAAGTGCCTCAAAATTAAATGGGCCAATTGTTTCTCGATGGCTTTTCACTCTACTTATATTGGGGTAACTCCTGATATAAGTATCAATTTTGAATAAGTATGCAGGTAGCCAATATTAATTTCTAAAGTTTGGCAATTTTGAGTGGTGCTCAGTCACTCAAAATTTGGCCCGAACTCGTCCCAGGCCGCACTCAGTCAGAAACTTCTGTTTAGTCTCAGTACATATGAATTGAAAGTACCTTTATATCAGAATCACACCATACAATTGATTAGTGAATAGGTTTTTGTGTGTTTGGTTTTGCAGCAGTTTAGACTTACCCCTTGAAACACAGGATTTTCAATAATCTGGAGGTCCAAAATTGCACTCCCCTGAAACTCTTGAACTATAAGTCAGAAAACCAAACCAAATTGGATTTAGGAATATCCCATCAAGACCAACTTCTGCAGTAAATTTTATCAAAATCGGTGGACCCCCATTTCCAGAGTCTGGAACACTCTATCAGGAAACGACACTTAAGCATCGACGACGAATGCGAGGACGACGACGACGAGATCCGTCGGAGGTCTGGGTCGGCGGGAAAACTGAAATGTTAAGCGCGCGCGTCGACGTGTCACCGAGGACGTGTCATGTAAACAAACCGAGAACCTGTATAAACGGTGTGTTTTATTTTCATCATGCCTTCATTTCACGAGCTACAAGAGCTATTACTTTTAAGCCATGATTTTGGTGCAATAGATGATGAAGAATTACTGCTGCTCTTTGAAGAGTTCACGCCAAAAAAACCGAATTTTTGTCATGAACAATAGAACAGGCTGTCACTCGAAGACATGAACGATGCCGAATGTTTGGCTGAGTTCAGGTTCAGAAAACGAGACCTGCCACTTCTTGCAGAGGTTTTGCAGTTACCTGATAGCTTCACTTGTGATCAACGAAGTGTTGTCAGTGGTATGGAAGGTCTCTTTATCCTGCTTAGAAGGTTATCATACCCATGCCGATACAGTGACATTATACCAGTTCTCAGCATGGTCAGTAACGACGTGCTTGACTTTATTTACACCACTCATAACCATCGACTAACCCAGTGGAATCACACTGTTCTCAGCCCTGCTGCCCTGCAAATTTATAGCGATGCTGTTACTGCAAAGGGAGCTGCATTACATAATTGCTTCGGATTCATAGACGGGACCGTTCGACCAATATGTAGGCCAGGCACAAACCAGAGGATCCTCTATAATGGACACAAAAGGGTGCATGCCCTCAAGTTTCAGTGTGTGGCCCTACCAAATGGTAATATAGGGAACATGTATGGACCAGTAGGTGATATATGTTGGTGTATTTCATTTTATTTCAACCATCCCTTCATTCATTCACTTAGTACTACTTTTATTCATTCATCCAATTATTTCATCTTGTTGCTTTAATTCCATTCCCTGATTAGAGTGATTTTTTACCATGAATTATACAGTAGTCTAATACAATAATAATAATGATGAGGATGATAATATATAATAATAATAATAATAATAATAATGGTTTATCATAATAATAATAATAATAATAATAATTTAATTCTTGGAAAAGCGCATTACATATAAATCTCAATGCTCTTTACAAGTAAATAAGAAAAATATAAAAAATAAAAAATTAATTACATTGTTTTATTTTGTTTACTTCTCTAACTGGGACTCTGCTAATGTTCTGTGCATGTCACTTCTATTTTCTTAGAGGGGAGGAAGCATGATGCAGGCATGCTTGCAAATTCAAGTCTTCTCAACCAGCTTCAGATGTTTGCTCATTCACAAGCAGGGAATCCATTCTGTCTATACGGTGACCCTGCTTACCCCCTAAGGATACATATACAGGCACCATTCAGAAATCAAGGCTTGACTCCCCAAATGATGGACTTCAACCATTCAATGAGCACTGTGCGAGAGTCAGTTGAATGGTTGTTCAATGACATTGCCACTTATTTCAAATTCATTGACTTTAAGAAGAATTTAAAGATTGTATGTGGTTTGTGCTCTCCTTAGAAATGCCCTTACCTGTCTGTATGGGAATCAGACCTCACAATTTTTTGAATTGGAGCAACCCACACTTCACGAGTACTTCAGTTAAATTAGTCACTGTACATGTAAAAGTTCCTTGACTCAGTATATATAAAAGCATTTCCCAGTGTAGCAATGAATATGATAAAAGCTTATGGTTTGTAACATTTCATACAATCATGCAAATTACATTTCCTGAGGAACAGGTTTTGGGTATTTACTTCATGTACCAAATCACAATAGATTTCATTCTTTTCAAACAAAGATTAAAAACAATAAGTTCTAAGGCAAGCATTGTATAATGTATGGAGTGGCATTAATAATTATAAAGGCCTGTTTTGTAGCTATATATAGATACCAAGCTCCAGGCACTGAAAGCTTGCTATCCACACAACGTTTTATTTGAAAAATCTAGGATAGAATTATAATTTGAACATTATACAATAACATAGAAAAACTGGGAATGCTGTGCTTAATTGATTTGAAGTAATGTAAATGACTCTTCAGTATAGTAAACACATGTTTGCAATTTCTGAAATAATTATCATCTCACATTAAGGTTTATATAGCTTTTACTGCTAATGATTGCAAGCCATAAGAGAACAATAATTACATGATTTATAAGCCATATATAACACAACAACAATTCTGATTAAAAAGTAATATTCCTTTATCTAACTACAAAGTATGAAACTGTCATCATTGGTAAACTGAGTTTCCCTTCAACTAGAAAAAAATGTCATGCTTCACAATAATCATTCTTATACAGCAACATGGCATTTTTTGGGACATAATTAATGATATGTAACTTTTCAACCTCCAACATATGTTTCTTTTTGCTAAAAATACCAACAATTTGGCAAAGTATAACAACTAACAATTAATATATTTAATCTAAAAATATATAACTCAACATCTCTTCATGGAGTACATGTATAAGAGCTAGTTTAGCTTCTCTTTTGTGCAAGCATGGCCATCAGCATTTGGTTCTGCTGCTGCTGCTGTTGCATGAATGCTTTCATCATCTCAAGCTGTTGTTTTTGTAAATCTTTATTAGCTTCTTGCTCCTTGGCTCTCAATTCTAACTCCTGATTCTTCCACTCGCTTTCCCGCTCTGATTTCTCTCTCAGATACTCCACAGCATCAGATGTGCTCCTCCTAGATTTTTTCGGTTTTGGTGGGCTATCATCTGTCTCAGTAAGCTTACTTCCATTCCTCTGTTTTGTTTCCCCCAAACGCTCACAAGCCTGCTTCCTGTGTTCCTCTGCAGCAGCCTTTTCAGCCTTTTTCTTGCCATAAGATAAATCCTTCAAGTCTTCTGCTACCCTCTCTTTCTCCAAAATCTCCTCTAACGCTTGATCCAACTCTGTCTCTTCACAATCGATACCCGAAGCTCTCTCCTCCTGCCTCATTTTCCCTTTATATTTTCCTTGCAACAAAGTTAGTCTCTGACGGAACGCTTAGTAACTTTAAATTTCAGTTCCACTAATCCGTTCAAGTTATTCGCAATTTCGTTCCACACTTCTCCTCTTTCTTTGCTTCGGTACGGGAACTGGAATGGTTCCATGACTAAAACCTCTCTGCAAAGTGCAATATCGTGTTTCTCAGACCACTTCATTACCTGGGAAAACAAATGCAAAGTTTAGCGATTTATTCGCCTGATTTTCGCTTTAAATCTTGAAAACAAATCCCATCAGACTATCAAGAGAATCTGAATTGTCAATTTTGGAATGAAAAGGTGATAAAAAGTATCAACATGGGGCCCCATTTCTACTCTAAAGACAGTAAAAACATTGCCACTTGTTCGTTTTATACAACTCTACTGTCACGAGTGTCTATGGAAGGTAGCGAAATGTAAAGTGAAAATTTAACATTTTGAAACTGATTTGAAAGACAACAATCAATAAACATACTAATGAAGAGTTCTTGAAGCTGCTTAATTATATCTTTTTCCCTTAGAACCAATTCTCAGGGTAAAAATCAAGGATAAAGACTCACGTTCTCTCCAGGACGGCAAACACGGCGTTCTCACGTTCTGGACTTCATGTGGACGACGAGGTGTGCATGCGCAGTAGCGCCAAAGCCGAAAAAATTACTTCCGGTCGTCGACGTCCTCGCGTTCGTCGTCGGTGCTTAAGGTCCCTAATAACTCGATGTGTGTGACTATGAGATGAACCGAATGTCACTACATTAAGCACCGTTGTTATGCCGTGCTGCTGAGCATGCTGGGAGGTATAAAAAGTCGTAACAATTCTCAAAAAAATGTGGCTTTGCAACAACTTCAGAAATAGAAATAGCCTATCTGAACAAATTCTAAAGAATATGGTTACCTTGAAGTCTGACTTCAGATATTGCTTGCCGTTTTTCAGAGACCTCTGCAAGCACCAAGTCATATCTCTGGATATCGTCCCGCAATCCTGTAGCCGCTTCACTACAAAGCATAGATCGTCAAATGCTCAGCTACATTCAGCGGCGACATAGTCCAGCCCTTGTAAGGATTTGCGCACAGTTGCGCAGCAGGCAGAGAGAATGTTCACCATTGTTGTCCGTCCAAATGGCTCGAACCTAGTCTCTTTGCAGTACTGTTGGTATTGCCTGACGATTCTTTCTGGTATCATTGTACGGATCACATTGGGTGTTTCCAATACCTCTCCTGTTGAGAGCCGGAGGTACCTCTGGCCAAAGGGCAGATCTTGCATCACGTGGGAACTTGTTATGAATGTTAAGAAGTGGTCCAGCTGGCTGTTATCAACTCTCATTCGAGGACTTCGAACAGGTGGAACTGGAACACCTCGACCAAAGACTAATATGTGTTGCTGCGCAACCTTCACTCGGTACTCTGTTATGCCAGGCAAGTACTCTGGAGGCGTTTGAAGGGGACAAGATGCCATGACTGACAATGCCTGTCACCAGCTACACGCATTTTCATACGTTTCAGCTAATGATAGGAGGTATTTTTCATCAGCTGGTGATGACTCCTCACAGCCAAGGTCTTTCTCGACCAGTCTTGAGGACTGAAGTGCTTCCCACAGTAAAACCTCATCCCCCGGTGTGATGACATTCAACGCTGTGACAACAACGTCCTTAGCTCTCCGCATACGATTGCTTCTGGTGCGAGCACTCGCCTCTTCCCACGATTTCGAACCTGTTCAGATGCTGTCGTCGTGTAGTTAGGGATTTCTCTGGGTTAGTTTGCCCATTAGACGACTCAGTTCTGCTACCGTTACTCTCCCCAGGAATATACACACTAGAGTCTTTCTCCTCTATAGACAGGTTTAGGGATGCCTGGCATAGTTCTGAGACATCTTGAAGTCTACAATAGAAAACACGGCAACACCACAATATAAACGCTGTGTAGCTTGTGTTAAGAATAAGCACCACGTTCTTATATGCACGGCAAGACTTCTTACAAAATCTGTTACCTGCAAGAGGGAATTGTCCTTTTCAGTCTCAACGAGGAGAGAAGTTTCTGCTTTGTCTGCACTTGGATCTGCTGATGTATGTTCACGTTCTGGCATAGGGTCAATTTCTAGCCGTTTTAGTGGTCCGGTTAAGCATAGTTCTGGCACAACTGGGACAGGTTCATCCAAGCGCTTTCTACATCGTGTGCAAATGCCTTTTAAAATATAACATATAAACATCGATAAATGCCGAGCAGACCACAGGCAGCCCAACCATTGCTTCTGAGGTTACTTTAAAATGATAATAAATAAATAAATTTATATGCGCGCGTCTTTTTTGTTGGGCTGTAGCTGTGCATGAAAATGTACTATGTTGGGCTCCCTGCGGACGCAGATATAAATGCCGTATTTCTAACACAGGAAACCCATCAAAAAAGACGCGCGCACATCAATATAAATATAATAAGCAACGGTTGGGGCTGCCTGTGCGCAAACCTCAGTTTAACCCGGGTCCCTTGGGAGTTTAACTCCCCTCCTCCCCACATCAAAGGTGCTCGAAAGAATTAGAGGTAAATAAGCCAAACGGTTTTACAAAAGCAAAAAGGTTAAGAAGAATGTCATTTCAATAAATAAAAAAACAATGCAGGCATCACCAGCTCCGATAGGAACGACAATTGCAGTTATGACGTACAGTCGATGTGACTGTAACAGCCCTATTCCCCGCTCGACTTTAGCCTGCGCGTGCAATGCCCAAGGTGACGGACATCAGCATTTCCGGCGATTACTACTCCAACGAATTCCATGTGTTTCCCAATGGAGTGGACAAATGGTAATGTCTGCGTGTACACTTTCTTGATCAAAAAACCCTGCCATATGAAATAATAATATATTCAGTACTGCATAGCTATTTCACAGAAACACAAAACCAATTGTTTAATTCAATGTCTGCGTGTACACTTTCTTGATCAAAAAACCCTGCCATATGAAATAATAATATATTCAGTACTGCATAGCTATTTCACAGAAACACAAAACCAATTGTTTAATTCATGCAGTGAGACTAGTGAGTAGGACTTACCTGCTTAAGCCAACAAGTGACGCGTTCCTCACATCGAGAGACCTTAGATGGGCCTTGATGTTCTTATTACACTCGGTAATACTGAGGCACCGGACGATACTCAGTTGAGCCGGCTCGCACCTAGCCTCCTTAGCAGCCGCCCTTAGTTTCGTCACGCAAGGCTCCCTCTCCACGGACGTTTGCTTACTTGAGCGAAACATTCCTTTCTCGAAATGGACCAATCAGCATTTACTTTCCCGAATCGAGAAAGTAAATGCTGATTGGTGCTTATTTCGCGGGAAAGGTGATATTCAAAATGGCGGACCTTGACGAAGCGTTCAAACGTGTATGTGATAAATTCAAAATTACTGAGCTAAGTTCTCAGCAAAAAGAAGCTATATAAGACTGACTTGCTAGAATTGTCACCTGCGATATGTAAGATAGAAAAATCGAAAATGTTCATACTATGTCAGTAGAAAGCCCTTAGGAAACCTAACACAATGGTATGAGTTTTATGTCCAAATGATATTTTCTCGGCGATTTTTGAGCTCGTAGCGTGTTTGGCGGGTCACGAAGGGCGGTTTTCGGAGAGGCTTAAAATACAACAAAATGATTATAGCTTTTAAAGTTTTTACCTAGATCAGATAAGTATCACTTCTAATCGGTGTTAGAATCATTACAAACAAGAAATCTGGAAACCCGAATTTTTTTCAAGTTTTTTAGCTCAACCCATTTTCAGCATATTTGATCAGTTGCAAAATTAACAACTTTCGAGGCTAAAAAAACCCAATTGGTACATGCAATGGCCAAATAATTTTATACACCATGAATCAACCATTACCCCAACTGCAATTTCACGAAATAAAATTCTTGGGCTCTTTAAATCCAAATGCTCTAGAGCACCAAATGTTCGTACCACTTTCACAAATCTTGTCATCTTTTGGAGCTAAAAATAGCATGTGAAATTGACAAGTCGTTTCAAAACAATTCAAAATCTGGTCTCATTCAAACACTTTATTGCTTTAAACAAGCCACGTCATCTATAAAAACTTGTTTTCAACTAAACAAATATGGTAGTAATGCAGTTATGGACATGAAACGCATCCCTGTTACACTATTGGGTCGAAATCCTAACAGTCGTAAACACGTTCCAGATCAGACGATTAATCTCGCTAGAATACAAGTATAAAACATCCGTGATTATTAAATATGTACCTGATAAAGCCTATTAGACACATATCCGTACGTCAGAAATACTGTAGCATTCATGCGGACCACGTGAGCCGGAACTACAAGTATCGCACTTTTTCTTTGTCTATGTCTTAAAGTTTGCGATGATGATGTATCTTATTATATCTGTGATTGATTCTGCATTAAAATACATTCTCTACCCGAATCATCATTATTAATATTTCTACTTGCAACAGGTGCATGACTGTACTAGTTCTTTGACTAACACCAGGTAAGGGGCTTTACGGTGAGCTTTGATATGGTTAACAGGTAAATCAAAATATTCGCACATCGAGCGCAGTACCGATACGCTTAGTTTAGTGAGCGTGTTTGAGGTCTGCATACTACACACGTTATATGTGTCATATACTATTGGGTGCTTCAGTTGAACTTCTTGTAAAATACTCTGACGTGCGTCATCATAGTTTTGTTGTTCTTCTGCTGCTATCTCGTCCTCTTCGGCAACATCTTGAATATCTGTAGCATTTCCGCTGCGTACCTTTGCAGACTTGCGAGAAAAATAGGATTTGATTTGCTTATGGGTTAAGAATTCGTCTACTCTGAATAGTCTTTTCCCCTCAGAATCCTTTGAATAGCGCATATCGTGTGCTACTGTGGCTGGATCCGCCTTGTGACCTGTTTCTTGGCCGATTCTGAATTTGTTATCTAAATAGTTCTTCTGTCTTGAATTGAAACGTGTTGATTTACTAGAGGACTTTAATGCCCAACCAACTGGGAGCACCACGTTGTCTTCAGTGTTCCCTTGCACCTCAGCAGCTGCAAGGAGTGGTTTCGCGCTGGCGCCTTCAGAAAGTTTTGCTGTATACAAGACTTTAGCCTTGTCCATCAACGTTTCTCTCTCTGGAGCTAATTGACATTTGCCAAAGAGAAGATGCTTTTCAAGACCAGAGTGACGCTGATACTCGTTTGTGCATCCTGAATTTGGGCATGTGAACAAGGCATTATCTACTATTTGCTGAGGGTGTGATTCTTCCTTTTGCACAGGTTTGGACTGCTTTCCGCTCTTTCTTGTAGAGGTGATATCCACAAAATCTCCTGGAGAAAATTGGGTCTTAAACTGGCAGTGACTGAAGTCTGGAGCTGCAATAAGAAATATGACATCATTAAAGCATCAATAGTAATGCTCCTGATAAAGTATTAAATGCTATCGTTATCATTATAGGTATCATCATCAACATCATAAATAAGTAATCGGTATACAACACGGACACAAACTGATTGTATAATGCTTGAAGCTCTCTATATATCACGTTATAATATAGCAACGATCATATAACGCGAGCTCTGATTGGCTAGAGTTCTATGAACTATTTCCCCATGGGCTGCACGCTCTCGTCAACTTTCCACTGGCCTCGTCTGATCGCGTGCGCGCGCTGTTCGTAATAACGTGCGTGTCGATTGGCTAAAATTGCTATGAACTATTTCGCCATGGGCTGCACGCTCTCTATCTATATGCCATATTATAAATCAATTAGTCAACTCGCGTCCATGCGCCCATAGCGTTATAGACGCACTCGAGAAAATATAAAGAACTCTTAACAAGCTACAGTCGCACTCTTACCGGCCTGTTAAGAGTTCGAGTTCTTTATAATTTCTCTCGTGAGCGGTCTATAACGCAATGGGCGCGCATGGACGCGAGTTGACTAATTGATAAATAAACCTATGATGTTTTATTGTATCTATACCTAATTGTACAAGATCCATTCTGAGACCATATCGTATCAACCTAAGTAATAAATTCGCGAACTCTCTTGAATGCTATATGTGATGAGGTTTACTTTGCGCAATGTTACCTTGCAAATTGTCTCCGGTTACCAGCTTTCCCTTTCCTACGTTATACGCTCGCCAAGTGATTATGCCTTCTTTTGAATAAGTGAAGTTGTTTAGGAGGCTTATACCATCCCACTTAGAACAATCAACGGTTCTTGGAGAAGGGCTTGCATTGACCACAGCAACCCTAACACCCTTGATACCTCCATGAGAAAGGATCGCCTCTTTGAAGTCGTTTGCTGTTTTAACATCATGGCCCTCATTAACATATCTCCTGACATGAGCCTTCACTACTGCTGCTTTCCTATCGCAAGGGCCTTTTCCTCCTTGAGGATCGCTGAAGTCCGCCCTAGCGACGCTGATTCCTGTCAGTTCCTTCATTTGTTGACAGCTGGTAAGTGTAGAGGCGCTGTGGTAACAACCAGCGTTATCCTGGCGTAAATATGCTTGTGACAGCTCTGGATGCTCTTGTTTTAATGTCCTCAAGTTGTGTTCAAGAATTCGGATGACAGCAAGGCTGTCTTGAGAGCAGTTCTCTGCTATGTGGATGAATGCTTGCTGTTGTATGACGTCACGTAGCTTAACAACAGCCACGCTGATGTGCCATGACAGTCCTCTTTTGGCAAACCAATCAGATTGGGTTTCTCTGTACATAAGAGGAAGTAATTTCATCGCCCCAATCCTGGGTTATTAACACGGAGTTGCCATCGAGACAGTTATCAAGAACATCTGTGCGGCACATATCTTGTCTTATGCTCCTCAGTTGATGTGCCCTCCAGGCATGTACAGCCTGCGTAGCTTGTTGGTATGTGTATAGCATGTCGTCGCGCTCATCATTTGGTACCTCAGCTGTCATCAGAATGTTCTCTAGTTTTGAAAGAGCATTTTTCAATACCTCGCATCGCTCGCAGAAATGATCGTGTTTATGCAAACATATCGTTTGCAATTCGGCGTCTTTACTGTCATTGAGGGCGTAGGTGCTGCAGTGATCACCAACCTCTGATTCCTCTGCAATGTGAACCTAAAAAAATACAATTAATGAAACTATGACATAGCTATAGCTTAAATTTTGATATTTCCTGGATTTTTCTGATCCCTCCTTTTAAAAAAATGAAATGTTCCTTGAAATGCAATCGCCGATAAAATTTCACATTAGCATAGCCAAAAGCAGGGTATATCTACACCTATTTCCAAAAACGTTGATCATAACGGGCGATCTGAAATGGATGATCTGAGATGAAGACAAATTATGGGACTCTGAGGGTCTTTCGTTAGTAACATGCGAAATTCATTCATTCGCGCGACCTCAAGCTTGGAATCACGCTTGGTGTTCGAACGAGTCTGGCGGAGGTTGTGAATTTTCAGAATTTTCAAAGTTTCAGATCATCCAATTCAGATATCGACCGTTGTCAACGTTTTTTGAAATAGGTGTATACCTTATAATCTGTCTTCAGGTAATGTTTGCCGTCCTTCAAATCTTTCTTGAGCTGTGTTAGTATATTTCTGTCATGAATGTCCGTTATTTCAAGTCGTTCTATCAAGCTTTGAAGGTCGTCAAATGCCTTTGCTCCTTCTGCGACAATGTAATCGAGGCCTTGTAATGATTTTCTGACTGTGGCTCTACAACACGATAAAATACGCAGCATAGTGGACTTTCCAAATGGCTTGAAGTCAGATTCATCGCAAAACTGCTGGTATTGCTGCACTATTCTTTGTGGTATTATGGAACGTATCACATTTGGTGTTTCCAGGACTTCACCAGATGTGAGACGTAAGTACTGCTGGCCAAATGGAAGGTCCTGGATGATGTGTGGACTAGTGATGAATGACAGAAAGTGGTCTAGCTGGTTTTCACCGACACGCATCCTTGGACTTTTGGATAGCGGGAGAGGCACTCCACGTCCATATTTTATTCCATGCTTCCGTGCAATCTTGAACCTGTATTCAGTCAGGCCTGGAATATATTGCCGTATGATTTCTAGGGTAGTTAGATCTGCCATTATAGAGAGAATCTGTCTTCTTGTGTCCCAACTTGATGCGTTGTTGTAGGTTTCTGCAAGTGCCTCGAGGTATTTGCTATCATGCGGGTTGATATTTAGTGACTTTTCTACAGATTGAGAAGCCTTCAGCGCATTCCAAAGCGAAGCCGAGTCTCCGGGAGCAATGACATTCAGGGTAGCTACTACAGAATCTTTTGCTTTGATTACGCGATTTTGTTTGGTTCTGAAACTGGCATCTCCCCATCGCTTTTTGCAAGTCCCGACCTTTGTTACATTACAAGAAGATAGAAAGTCATTCAGTTTCATTCTCTGGGCGACAAGAGAGCTTTCCTGAGATTTTCCGTTAGACGCATTGGATGATTCATCACTATTGCTGCTACTACTTGGAAAGTAGATGGGATCCTTCAAAGACAAGTTCGTCATAGCTTCACATAATTGCTCTTCATGGATATAGCTTACTTCGGTCTGTATAATAATTAAATAAAAACTAAATTTAGTGCTCGTGTTATAGAGTGGTTTTTATAAACCCGTGAAATACACTTTAGCGTATTTAGCACTACTTCACTCTAATTCTTTTGTTTTCTATTGTGTTTATCTGACTATAACACTCTAATTAGTACACTTTGTTCATTCACAGGTTAATGAAAACCACTCTAACATACATATGTATGAGGTAAACGGTTCATCACTTACAACTGAATCGGGCGTTTCTACTGGTAGAGTAGGCTGATCTTTTTCCTGACTGACAATATGTGACTGTTCTTGTTCTACCACTACTTGCGTTTCAGATGTTACAGGATCCTCTTCTGGAGGAGGGGACATTTGCATGCTCTGTGAATCTTTCAGCTTTAGTCTACTACTACGGCAGATTGCTAAACAAAATAGCAATGATATATTTCAGAAAATAGAGGTTGTGGGATAGATTTGTTGCTTTCCGAAGATCATGCAAATGTACGTTAGATCAAACTCCAACCTTGGAAAATATTGAGAAGTAATCATTTCAAATTGGCAATCAATATGCGTTATTACTATCTGTTAGTGTTATAAAGCATTGATAACACTATCACCTTTATTAATAATGATGACGATGACGATGATGATGCTGATTATTATTATTATTATTAAATTATTATTGTCGTCATGATCATTAATATGGGATGTGTGTAGTGAGCATTATTGAAACTGCTGATAGTAAAGAAGCCGCGACTCCGTAACTATTATCGATTTCAATAATTGTTAAATGTTAATTAATTTATTTATTTATTCACAAAGCAAATAAAATATTCTCATAAGATCAAGAGATCACTGCGCGCATGCACTTACGAGAGCCAACTGGTACTAAAACGTTGGTGAGGAAGCACAGGAGTTTTGATTGCTGCATGGTTATCCCACGATCTCCTTTTGGGGGTTGCACTCCATGACCAGCCCACTCAATTGGACATGCACAGATTTTCCTGTTACATCGCCATCTAACACCAAATTGGTCACGGTGCCTTGGACATATTATGTCTTGCATACAGTGTTCTTCATATTGATCAAAAACACCTTAGTATAAAAATATATAAAAACAGTTTTCAGTCTAGCGGAATAGTTAGAGTGAGCGCATTAAAGACAAAGAATAACAGGCAGCAAATTAATAGTAGTCATGCATGTAGGTAAGTGCCGTACGTCTTGTTTACTTTACCTGCTCGAGCCAAAAGTAGTTTTGATTCTGTGTCCAACGTTGAGTCTGATACCGAAAATAGTTTCAGGTGATTGCTGATATCTCGATTACAGATTCTCACAGGAATGCATTCAGTATTTGCCGGATTAAACGTGCTAGAACCACAACTTCCCCCAACAAGCTTGGAATATGAACATACAGCCATCTTGTTGTTATGCGACTGGTTTACTTGCTGATTTTGATAGGAATTCGACAGCTCGTGACTGGTTTTGTTAATTGATTACGCTAATTAATTTCGTATGCGAATTTCATTTCGAACAATTCCGGGAAAATGAAATGCTAGATCTTCTATTTTTTAAATATACAAAACAAAAAGGTTTAGCCTAGCTTAGTTTAGCTGGGTTTTTTCTTCTCTTCTTCATTTTATATCAGCCCTTTCATTTTGTCGTTTACTATGATTGGGATCCCTGTGTTGTTTACCCGGTATTTATAATGATGTGCTAATGAACATATGGTATTATCGTTAATATAGTAAGTGATCGGAAACCAAAACAACATTTCTGTTACCAAGGTTTATTTTGTCCATTATTGGCTTGCATTCAGCGGTTTGACCTAGTTTTTTTCTCCCGTGGTTATCAGTCCCGCATGAATGGGGTCCCTGTGTTAACTGATCAGCCTGTTCACTTCTGGGCCAGTAAATGATGCACGAATTCAAAGTCACTCTTCACGGCTACAGTATTTCTGACGTACGGATATGTGTCTAATAGGCTTTATCAGGTACATATTTAATAATCACGGATGTTTTATTCTTGTATTCTAGCGATTTAATCGTCTGATCTGGAACGTGTTTACGACTGTTACGGGTTTCGACCCAATAGTGTAACAGGGATGCGTTTCATGTCCATAACTGCATTACTACCATCTTTGATTAGTTGAAAACAAGTTTGTATAGATGAAGTGGCTTGTTTAAAGCAATAAAGTGTTTGAATGAGACCAGATTTTGAATTGTTTTGAAACGACTTGTCAATTTCACATGCTATTTTTAGCTCCAAAAGATGACAAGATTTGTGAAAGTGGTACGAACATTTGGTGCTCTAGTGCATTTGGATTTAAAGAGCCCAAGAATTTTATTTCGTGAAATTGCAGTTGGGGTAATGGTTGATTCATGGTGTATAAAATTATTTGGCCATTGCATGTACCAATTGGGTTTTTTAAGCCTCGAATGTTGTTAATTTTGCAACTGATCAAATATGCTGAAAATGGGTTGAGCTAAAAAACTTGAAAAAAATTCGGGTTTCCAGATTTCTTGTTTGTAATGATTCTAACACCGATTAGAAGTGATACTTATCTGATCTAGGTAAAAACTTTATAAGCTATAATCATTTTGTTGTATTTTAAGCCTCTCCGAAAACCGCCATTCGTGACCCGCCAAACACGCTACGAACCCCCGAATATGAAATTTCCTCAAAAATCGCCGAGAAAATATCGTTTGGACATAAAACTCATACCATTGTGTTAGGTTTCCTAAGGGCTTTCTACTGACATAGTATGAACATTTTCGATTTTTCAACAGAAATCAAGATATTTTTGTCAATCTCCCCACTGGATGCGGTAAATCGCTGATTTATCAAGCTTTGCCAGTGTGTTTTGATGTCTTATACACCGATGTTCAGCACATCGTCGTGGTTGTCTCACCACTCATAAATTTGATGAAGGATCAAGTCTCCAAGCTTCAGAAACTTGGCGTGTCTGCCATTAGTCTGACAGAAATATCAGAGCAAGATGCCAAATCAGTTGAACAGGGATCTTTTTCAATCGTGTATGGCATGCCAGCATCATGGCTTAATAATGAACGTTGGAGATCAGTTTTATGGAGCGAAATTTATTCTTCGAAGTTGTGCTCTATTGCCGTTGATGAGGCACACGTTATAAAACAATGGTAAGTAAAATAAACTTCAGGTTTTGTCGTGTTAAAAAGTGTTGTTTTATATGGCGAATTTGCAAAGATGTTCAGATGGTCATGGAGTCGTAAACTTTGACACGTTATATTATAAAAGCTTTTAAAACATGTATTCTGACGAAACCCTTTTCATTTGATGTACATACAGGGGGACATCAAACACCACCAACATGGCAGCATTCCGCGAGACGTATTCAGAGCTACATGAACTGAGGTCTTTGACTAATTCTGTTAAGATAATTGCCTTGACCGCGACAGCCACAACAAACACCAAAGAAACCATCATTGATGTACACATTATTACAGAGAGTCCTAACAAACCGAATGTTGCATATTCAGTGTATTACATGCCAAAGAACAAGAATATTGAAGAGCATTTTCAATGGCTCATTGATGAACTTTTGGCAGATAGACAAAACACTACTAGGACTATAATATACTGCCAAACTATCAAACAATGTGGACTTCTTTACTCTTCATTGAGGGCATTGCTAGGCAATGACATATTCCTTACAGATGATAATGACCCCAGACATGTTTTACTCGAAATGTTGCGCTCGTGCACACCAACTGGTAATAAGGAAGCAATACTACACGAATTCCAGAATGAAAACTCTGGTCTTCGTGTACTGATTGCAACAATTGCATTTGGAATGGGGTTGGACTGTAAAGGAGTTAGTAGGATTGTTCACTTTGGCCCCTCAAAAAACATTGAGGCCTACATAGGGAAGAGCGGGAAGAGCAGGACGAGATGGGAGGCAAAGTGTTGCTTATGTGATATATCAGGGACTTCTACTCAACCATGTAGACAAACATGTCAAAACTATGTCAAAACTAAGACATGCAGGCGAAAGACTCTTTTACAGAATTTTGATACCAATTATTGCTCTCACTCAAGTTCAATTGAACCAATGCATTTGTGCTGTGACAATTGTGCAGCTGCTTGTCAATGTGGGGATGAACATTGTGTACAACTTACACAATTTCCTGGAAATTCTGGAAAACCTGCTTTACCTAACATACGCACTAGAATGGTTACTCAAGATCAGGTGGAGAATCTATATAAAGATTTAACAGACTATCACAAATCACTTGTATCTAACTTGATATCCAAGTCCAAAAATAACCAACTGAAAATCCTTACACATCCACAGCTACTTCTTGGATTTTCTGATGTCCAAATTACTCAAGTCCTAGATAATTGTGATATGATGTTCACACTACAAGACATTTTGAATAAAGTGGAGATATGGGATATTAAACATGCAGCCAGTATTCTGGAAATGGTAAACAAGGTGTTTGGAGATGTGTTAGAGATTGACTCTGCTTGCATAAGTGAATTATTATCAAGTGAACCTGATGGATTGGAACTACAATATTTTAAAGGAAAATGGGATAATCTTATTCAAGATGACTCTCTTCTTGAGCTGGCTCTTGAAAATTTGTCAATATCTCATCTAGAGATTTCAGCAAATGAAACACATGATTTTGAGGAGTCATTGAATGCTGAAGTCCCTGCAACTGTAATGGATGTACTGGACAATCAATCATTTAACACAGCCTAATGGTAAAAAGTAACATTCTGACATTTTCATACTCTAATCATTGGTCTATAGGAGTGGTTTTAAATACTTGACCCATGAAAAAATGGCAAGCTAGTAGTTACTGGTAGACTATAATGCAATTGAGTTTTCTTTTGTTTAGTATGGACTATTAGTCACAAACTATTCATATTTATTTACTTACAAATGTAAGTAAATCCACTCTATAAAGGGAAACATTACAACTGTTCTAACTTACAGAAAGTAACAATTTAATATAAACATTCATCAACATTTTGAATTTATCTATATTATGTACACATGTTTGTATTAGCTGCTAATCAGGTATTACAGCTCAATTAAGCATATATAAAACAAGTCTAAAAACACACACAAAAAACTATTTTACTGTCTTTTATCTCACTTAAAGTGTATATATGGCCAAAAATTTTATTTTGGAAATCGATTCTTTAGGAAGTAAATAATGGGGTGGTGTAGTAGTTTCTTGGTTTGGGATTCGCATTTGTGAGTTATAGAGGTTTGAAATCTCAATATGCTAATTTGGTGACGTCAATTCGGGAATTTGTCATAACTAAATAATATTTTTTCTAGTAGTGCTTTTTTTCTCAAATAGAAAAAAAGTTCATAAGGCTGTTTCTATAGACTGTGGAAAGATATCGCAAGTTTAGAAATGTCAGCAATTTGCACAAAGGCGTTTTTGTATAATAAATGATGACTGAATTTACGTCATCTGATTTGCATATTGAGAATTCAAACCTCTGTAACTCACACGTGCGAAGCCCAAACCAGGAAACTACTACACCACCCCATTATTTACTTCATAAAGAATCGATTTCCAAAATAAAAAATTTGGGCCATATATACACTTTCTTAAGGCATGACAGGTCAAAATATACAATGTATACAACATAACATTGCGAAGGTCAATTCAAATATCCAGACATCATTTGCACAAAACTCTGGTTAGATTTCATGCACCCAAAGTCATTTTTCTTCTTACATATATTATTACTGTAATTGTGGAAAGTAACTTAAGTTGACGGGCAAGCGTGTTTCAATAAATACTTACCTACATATTTATACATTTCATTGCACTTTGATAAAATCCCAGGCCTGGGTGAAAAACCAGTTCTGCTTCAATTGTACATGTATAAGTCGAGTTACTTATAGACATGACTAAATGTTGTATTGTTGATATAACAACTTGACACACAGAAAAGCAAGTTTCAAATGTAAACATGATAAAGGCTGTTATCCACCTATGACAGTTTGCAGACAGCTGCTAGTTAGTACTCACTACTAGCAAAAACATTATCCACTCCTCGCAGAAAACACTAGGGAATACTCGCTGACATCTGATCATGAGCAAGTGATTTTTGTAGCTATAGCGAGCACATGCAGAATAGAACTTGCTAGCTGTCTGAGCATTTTCAACGATGAGTGGATAAAGGAATATAAGGGAATAAAATACCATAATAATAAAAATAAATAATAATCATAATAAATAATAACCATATTAATAATAATAAAAAATAAGAATAACCATATTAAATATATATACTTATATACAGCGATTCCGAACATGGCGACCAATTTGAATAACCATTGTTCTTTGACTGACTGGCCTCGTGTTCATGTGGAAACACAAAAGCGTTGTCACCTGTATGAGAGGCTGGTCAGTCGGGAACAATGGTTATTCAAATTGGTCGCCATGTTCGGAATCGCTGTATATGATGGATAGTTTTGAAAGAAAGTCATAGAAATGGGCCATTTGGATTTAACGTGCCTTCTTCCCACGTTGAATGTTTTCTTCATGCCTGTTTATCCACTGGTACAAAGATGACATGTTTAATGTATTGAAAGGATCTCTTTCAAAGTCAGTGAAGCAATGGTACTTTCGACCAGGCTGATTAGTGAAAATGTTGGCATGCACTGCCCGCTTGACCAATTCATTGAGGTCAGCTTCTTCACAACTTTTTGTGTGTTTACCAGATTTCTTCACTTGGCGCTGACTCTGATCAAAGTGATTTAGCATGCACCTCACTGCATTCTCCGATTGACAAATCCTAGACACTGCTGTTTCAGTTACATTTGGACCCAAGTTCTTGATACTTGTTTTGATGAAACGATTGCTGTGTTCAACTTCAAGGTCATGTGGAATGTTGTGTCCTGCCCCACCACTGGTATTTACACTTCTGTTACAAACAAACAGCTCGCTGTCTCTTGGAGACAGAAGGGCCTCTACAAGAAATGCCTGATAGAGTGTATTGCCGCATTAGCCTTACACCATCACCTTCTTTGACTGCATCCAGGAAATTTAGAAAGAATAAACCATCTGCAAGCAAGGCACAGTTATAACTGTATGTATGTTGTAGTTCAATATGGATTCTGGTACAATTTGTTTTGAACTGGTACAATTTGTTTTGAACTGGTACAATTTGTTTTGAACTGGCATTCTTAAAAGGGATTTTATTTTGGGGACTATTATTAAAAATACAAGGGCTTGGATTTTTTTTAGGGCGTTCTCAAAAGAACTAGACGACTTCCTGGCACCCACACCTCCCTTCATTTTCTCCCTCCTACCCCTCCTTTCCTTTCCTGTCTGCCTACATTAATTCTGTCTATCTGTCTATTTACCATATTAACATATTTTTTTCAATTTTTGTCTTACCTTGTCTGGGACTCGAACTCCGAACTCTGACTGTAGACCAGCGTTGACCAGCGCATTAACCAACTATGCATGCCATCGAGGATTTCGATGTCGGATTAGCATCACATTTACATTTTATTAATGTTATTCATTTTCTATTACGTCATTATGTCATTTAAATTCACGCATGCGCGCTAGATCAAAACGTGGACTTGGCAATATGGCGGATCACGAACCATGGGTTGATCGTGAGGATTTCTAACGAGAAATAACAACCTGAAACAGGAAACTAAAAGTAAAAATTCGCTTGTGATTTTCGTACTTGAAGACACATTTTATGAAAAGGCAAAGAAATTCCTAAACCGTCAAAGCGTACCTGTCTTGTTCTATAGTGGTGCCTGGATCAATTCACGGACCGGGCGCTTCATGTGAGTTGAGTTGTCAGCCGGTTCGATCTCTCCCTCGCTTTGAGGAATCTTCTCCGGGTACTCCGGTTTTCCTCCCTCGGTAAAAACGAACTAGTGAGATGAATTTTGGGTGTACAGAATATATAATGTAGCAAGAAGAGAGTGTGAGAGTCTTGTCCCCACTAGTGAGATGAGTGTTGGGTGTACAGATATAGAATGTATAGTAAGAAGTGAGTGTGAGAGTCTTGTCCCCACTAGCCATACTGATATCAACACTTGACACGTTAAACATGATATTTATTTATTTATTTTACTAGTAGCTGTATTCACATCAACGCGTGCCTGTATTACTCTCTAGTAGAACGAAGTAGGTTGTATTCACGTCAACGTGTCAACGCTTCCCTGTCTTGATCTCTAGTAGAACGAAGCAGCTTGTATTCATGTCAACACGTACTCGAACGTACATTTACCTGTCTTGCTCTCATAGTATAGTAGAACGAAGCAGCTTGTATTCAAGTTAACACGTACATATGTACCTGTCTTGCTCTCTAGTAGAACGAAGCAGATTGTATGCATTCCTACCAAGTCTACCCCAATACTAACCCTAAACCTATAAACCCCAAGGTACTTGATTACTATATATAGCAATAAAATACAAAGTCTTCCCTATCCCTAACCCTAAACCTAACCCCAAGGTACTTCATGATTATAATAAAATACAAAGTCTTCCCTATCCATAACCCTAAGCCTAACCCCAAGGTACTTCATGATTTTAATGAAATACAAACTCTTCCCTATCCATAACCCTAAATCTAACCCCAAGGTACTTCATGATTTTAATAAAATACAAAGTCTTCCCTATCCATAACCCTAAACCTAACCTCAAGCTACTACATTGTACATGTTGTAGCAGTTCAAAACAAATTGTACCAGTTCAAACCAAATTGTACCAGTTCAAAACAAATTGTACCAGTTCAAAACAAATTGTACTGGTACAAAACCAAATTGTACCAGAATCCAAATTGAACTACATATACATCATCAGTGTCATTCTTGAACTTTGTACTGGTTGACTGTAAAGGCTTCGTTGATGGTTTCTCAGAAACATTGGCATTTGAAATTTCTTCAGGTGGATTGTGTGTTGCCTCATGTTTTCTTCTACTTAAGCCATCATACCTGAATGACAACTGGCACCCAGGAAATCGACAGGGATATCTGCCATCAGCGCTACGTGGCTGCTGGTCTTGCAAATCATGCATCTGCTGATTTGTCAGGATTCTATCAAGGAGGTGATTTATAGACTCACCACAAAAGACAAAGTTGTCTACAATTAAAAATGCTGCCTTGAGCAAATATTCCAATTTACACTGTTTGCTCTGACTTGAAATGTCTTCAGGCAAAGGGCATTTCTCTGGATGACTTTCTTTATTTACAAAGCCAAGCACTGAGAAAGCTGCAGAAATAATTCTGGATTTGATGACAATTTCAAGAAAATCTCTGTCTGCACGGTAGGCAGATTGAGGTTCTGCAGTTACATTTCTACGATTGATTAATGCACGGTCTGAGCTGAGAGTGCATGTATCACCCTCTGACTTTGTAGAGAAAAACCTCTTGTAGATGAGCTGCAAAAAAATAATTCAATTAATTAATGTATATTAAAGTATTTGGACAAAATAATCATTAGGATGTTTTACTATAGGCCAATCATCTTTGATTATATGTCATTGTTTACATAATTTTGCTTCATTACTGATAGATAGAAAGAGAATGTCACATTTAGCCATTTAGTAATTATTAAATATTTGAGAGTGTTCGGTGTAATACTTTTTTGAGAAATGAATTTAAATTTAAATAAAAAAGATTATATTTTTATTAATGATTAAAACTTTGATCTTAACAGACCGCCACACATCCAAATTATGAACCTCTCCTGGGTGTCAAATGTGTTAAGCAAAACTTGGTCTTTGATAACATTAATTGAAGGCTTTCCCATGAAAATGGCCTAAGTGACTATTTTGATGATTTTAAAAATGTTTTGCAATTGTTTCAAAAATAGAACTACAGTATGTGGTTCTAATTGTGAACAGTTCTAATTGTGAGCACTTTTCAGTAAAAGTGCCGTTTTTATATCGTAAAGTTAAGATCGACAAAAAATATTTCACCCGAGCAAATGTTGATTTATTTTCAATCATTCAATGCTATTTTGTGCTTCCTGACATTTATTCCGCGCAAAATTTTAACTTTGATTCAAGGTAAGCTGATGACTGTTGTTTATAAATTCGAATTTTTAAGCGCGCCTTTAAGATTCTCAGTGGGGAAAGTTTGCATTTTCTTTCTAAAAACACAAAGTTTGGAGTTTGTTTTTATATGACCTAAAAGGTAAATAATAACACTTTTTCTTTACAAAACAATAAATCGAAAAGTGTTGAAAATGAACGAGCAGCATCGGAATGAAAAATTGTGCATGTTTTTGCGATGTGCAGCTAATTGTAAACACGCATATGCTCACGCATAACTTGGCACTTGTAAACACGCATATGCTCACGCATAACTTGGCACTTCATAACATATGTAGTTCTTGAGATATACAGTAAAATTGCCGCTAATGTACCTGCACTGGTACAATAGCAGATGTTGAGAAGGAAATATGTATATGAAGTCCGCGTTTGTGATACAAATTTGCGCCATTGCGTCGTTAGCAATTGCACGAGCGTGATGAACGGCATTCATCAATGAACATGCGAACACGTCAGTAATTTAGCGTTGCCGTCTGACTTCACTTCGATTTAACATTTTTCTATCATTCCTATCGAAATAACACGAACATAAATATTGTTTTAAGACAACTTGGAACTTTGGGGACTTGAATACATTGAATTGCAAGGCTTGAAATCGATAATAATACATAATATTAAGCCATTAAAAAGCAAGCCAAAAGTGTTCACAATTACAAACATATGTGCACAATTAGAACTACCAACGGACATGATATAATAAAATATATTTAGAAAAGTTCAATAATAAATACAATGAAACTTAATCACATGTTAGCTGAAGTGTAGAGCTAATTTATAGCAAAGGTTCAGGATAATCGTACCATATGTTGACGAGAAATATCATTAAGTGCAAAAAGTGTTCACAATTAGAACCACATACTGTACTGGCTTCTAAATACATATACAAACATGATTTGGTGTTTTTAGATCGGTTACACTCGAATTGCGGGCACTACAGTATTTATAATTTCGGCTTGAATTTTAAAGTGATAGTTCGGGACAGTATGCATATTAGGATACTTTTACGGCCCAGTGACTTATTGCCAAGACAACAAACACAAATGCATAAATTATATACTGCTTTTGAAAGATTTACATACAGTATTTCTGTGACACAATATTGCAAATAAGTGCGTTTTCTTGGTCGATTATGATTGTTGTGAACTATCAGATGCCCTCTAGTATCAACGACTGATATTTTTGACCACTATATATGCGTACCATAAAAATGTAATTTGCTCGCGTAAAGAAAGTATATTTTAAAGACATATAACGATATATTAATATCCGTCCAGTGCTTATAGTAATGATAAGTCTTTATAGTCATATCTTTCTAGTGCTTAGTTATAGTAGTGACAACTCCATCCCCTCCCCATGTTTGCCCTCCCCCTCCCCTCCTCCTTCTCAATAGAGAGCTTCAGATTCGACTACGACTACGAGTACGAGTTTTCGCCGTTACGATTAGTGCGCATGCGTAAAAACGTGACATTGTCACACCAGCTTGAAAATCTTGTCGTTTCGACTACGACGAGATTTCTTGCAAAACTCGTTGTCTAGAGAACGAGTTTTGAGTAAGACATTTTGACTTAATATTTCGTTCTTTTAAATCTAGAACACTCAATAACATCTTCTTTAATGATTGTTCTTCTTGTGTGATAAAAAAGAATTAAAGATCAGTGTTATTTTTGCTAAAATTAAAATAAAATTTCGTTTGTTTGTTTTTGAATCTAAATTTTGAATTTGCGCGACGACAACAAGTTAGCGCTCAAAACTCGTACTCGTAGTAGTACTTGTAGTCGAATCTCAAGCTCTCTAATGTTGAAGTCCTTCAGTAGTGAGGTTCATATGTTGAAAAACTCATATTTTTAAAATGAACTATTCGCTTACAAATCCCCTCCCCCCTCTCCAATGTTGAAGATACATCATTGCCCATGAAGGAGAGCAACTACATCATTGCAACATTGTATTTTTTTTTCAATTTTCACTGACTTGACATTTTCATATCAAAAACTATGCAAAACAATAAGTCTACCTAAGACCATTATACATGCCAAATTTTATTTGAAACTGAGCGTGATTGGACTTAGGGGGGAGGGTGTTTGTTACAGACCTCAAAAGCCCAATTTATAAAAGCCAAAGGCACTAATCAAATAAAAAACTTCAACTTTCCGGGGATGTGAAAAGTCCTGATGCACAGGCAGCACAAGCAGTTTACTTGTGGGTTATTTTTGAGTATTTTTAAAAATGTCTCGAAATGTTAAAATATTGCTCAATAAACTGACAATCACCTTTATTTACATTTATTTTAATGACATTTTAAAAAATACTCAAAAATAACCCACAAGTAAACTGATTGGGCTGCCTGTGAATGATGATGATGATTGTTGTTATCATTAATATTTCAAAATGATGACAGATAGCATGCCACTCACCTATCTGTAAATTCATGCCTTCCAGTCGATCCTCTGCAGTATACCCATTTGCTACACATGAGATGATGTTCACAGCGCGTTCAATTGACAGCTGGTCCCCTGCAACAATTTGACTATCAACTACACCTTCTGAGGTTCTCGGGAGATATGACTGGAATTGATGAAGAATGGAAACCATATCATCATTGATATTCTCATTCTTGAATATAACGCCAAGCTGTACCTACAAATGACACAAACATATATAAATAAGGGAGATGCTGTCATTGATTCATTTGCTTGTTTGTGTGTGTGTGTGTTTGTGTTTGTTTGTGTTTATTTATGTTTGATTATCTATTTTTCTTCACATGTACAACCCATGTAGATAGATACGGTATTCAATTATCAGTTCTTATTGAATTTTTACAGACTGATAATGGTCTTTATTTACAGTTATAAGCCCTTTGCAGGACCTGGATTTATTTACATGAGTTTTCACATACCTTCACTGATTTTGTGGCCATTTCCTTTGAAAACTTGTGGGAGATATGCTGAATATATGCATCTTTCAGTGGGGCATGCACATCAAAATAATCAACCAAAATCCTTGAAACTAATATGGCATAGTTGTGTCTTTGTTTTAGTTGAGCACTGGCACTTGGAAGAAACACCATGTTGGATACACTAGATAATTCCTTTTTTGGTGCCTTTGTGGGAAGCAAATTTCCTGAAACTCGATTTATGAACATGTTATTATTGACCCAATGTATGTCTTTGTTCTGTTTTGAGGCTGTCATGTTTTTCCTCTTTAGTTCCAAATCATTGTTGTCGAAGGCAATAGTAAACCCAGGATGGCAACTCTGTTGATGAGCTTGTAAGATTTCTTTGGCCTTATTTACTTCATTGGGGGCCATGGTTGTACTGGTACTAGAATTTGTGACAGTTGTGAGTTTTTCACTCAGAACTATTGTTTTAGCTGACTCAATGGAGATGTATTTCTTGGCAGTCTTGAGAATGTTGTCAAAATCATCCCCAAGTGCGTCCAGTTTTGATAATGCCACTTTGTTACAACATGGTACCTTCAGTTTAGACAAGCGATCAAGAGCAGACTATGAAAAAACAAACATTTATTTTATTTATTACAGTTTTCTCCAATAAAATAATCATCAATAATAATAATAATAATAAACAAACCACAAACTTTTCATAACATTTATTTATTTGTAGAAGTAGTGGTAGCAGCAGCAGCAGCAGCAGCAGCAGCAGCAGCAGCAGCAGCAGCAGCAGCAGCAGTAGCAGCAGTAGTAGTAGTAGTAGTAGTAGTAGTAGTAGTAGTAGTAGTAGTCAAAGTAGTAGTTATTAATAGTAGTAGCAGTAGTACTAGTAGTAGTAGTAGTAGTAGTGGTAGTAGTAGTATATTAGTAGTAGTAGTAATAGTGTAGTAGTAGTAGTAGTAGTAGTAGTAGTAGTAGTAGTAGTAGTAGTAGTAGTAGTAGTAGTAGTAGTATAATAGTAGTGAAGTAGTAGTAGTAGTAGTAGTAGTAGTAGTAGTAGTAGTAATAGTAGTAGTTTAAACTTTCTTTATAAGTAATAATATAGACAAAACTACTACTACTACTACTACTACTACTACTACTACTACTACTACTACTACTACTACTACTACTACCACTACCACTACTACCACCACTACTGCTACTGCTACTGCTACTGCTACTGCTACTGCTACTGCTACTGCTACTGCTACAGCTACTGCTACTGCTACTGCTACTGCTACTGCTACTGCTACTGCTACTGCTACTGCAAAAAGACCGGGTTGTGTACAACTTCGCAGTGTTAATCCAATCAATGTGAAACTTGGCAACATGACAATACATGTTAATACAACAAGCCTGTTCCCATTTTTGTTTTTCGATTTTTTAGTTATTTGGCGGGAAAATGACGTCATGAACATGCCAACAAATTCACAATTACAAATACACTAATTTGATCATTGCAATCGAAAGAACACAAAGACCACAACGTCGACTACTCACTTCATTTCGTCGACTGATTCTTGGAATGCAACAAGGAATCAATATGATTTACAGTCATTCTGTTGTTAAATTTCCATACAAAATTGAAATCATTTTATGAAGCTCGTTTTACATTTGATGGGATTTTCCTACCAAATACTGTTTATTTCGCTATGAACCCCTGGGAGCTGCAGCCCAGGGAGTCGGAAGCCGGAAATATTAATTGGTTGATTCCAACAGTTTGGACGAAACATGTTCCCATTTTCATATGATGACTTTGCTGTGTTCGTAAAGATTTACTAAAGGTTTAGAACCTATCACATAAACAATGACAATAATTTCAAAATCTTCTGACGTCGATCCAATCAAAAAGATTAAATTCTTGTCACATTTCCTCAAGAGTGAGCGCTTTGATCTCGAGCAAAGACTACTGACTTCCCTTGAGACGATCTGCAGTACATTGGCAACCACATGCTTCGTTAAAAACTTGTTCTTTGTGACAGCTTTGGCCAAGGTTTCGGCAGAACCAAACGTAAGAGCTTTTCCAATGGCTTCGTTATCTGGGCTCAACGTCTTACGAACAGTTTTGCTCGGATATTCAACGATCATCTTCACGGATCCGATGTTTTCTTTCGACTTCTTACTCTTCTTTGGCGTGGATGTCAATTGTCAAACAGCATGGTATTTTGGCAAGAAACTGCCGGTAAGGCAGCATTGTTGTAAGAAGTACAAGTAGCAGACAAAGGAGTCAGACTCTGAGTGGTAGGGAAATACAGTTCCAAAGCCTTAACGACGCGACTTTGTTTATTGCTTTCATGATGAAAGACTCCGCTTGTGGTGTTGTCGTTAGCCTTGTTGTCTGCTTTTCGAAGTCACTTTGTTCTTATGGTTCGCTCATTTTTCTTGAATTCTTCTACGATCTCAGTTTTAGTGGTTTGAAGAGAAATTTTACATTTTTTATAGCGCTTGTAGCAGACCTTCGGGCATATATATAAGACGTTTGAGTTTGACGGATATAAAACACTCACGTCGATGTCGAGAGCACTACTTATTAGGCCAGACATATCTTCAGTACTTCTTCATTAGGCCAGACATATCTTCAATACTTCTTCATTAGGCCAGAAATATCTTCAGTACTTCTCCCAAAGACGTTGACACGTTTTTCATTTGGCAAGTCAACGCCACAAAGAAAGCAGTTTGTGTTTTCTTGGACGATTTTTCTTGGAGTTAAGTTTAGATCCATACATAAAGTGAAGATGTGGCATCGATCTTGACTTGGCGCCTCGATCTTCGTTCATGCATGGTTTAATATATTATTCATTCATTCATGTTGGCGCCAAATATGATCAATGCATTTGATTGGCTCCTTTGTAAACAATACATCGATTTTGATTGGCTTTCAATTACAATTGGAAAGGAATGTTTCGCTCAAGTAAGCAGACGTCCGTGGAGAGGGGAGCCTTGCGTGACGAAACTAAGGGCGGCTGCTAAGGAGGCTAGCTCGCACCACATGGCCCTCCAACATAGCTGGACTATTTGCATGATGCCATCAGGCAATCACTGCTTTTGAAACCGATGTTCCAAAACCGCTTAGTGAAACACAATCGAGCACCCGTCGAAAACAAGAACTCAAGCGAGCATGAATAACTATATAACGACGGACATTTCTTGATATAAAGATTTCGATAATACTGTATAGATTGTAGTAGAGGAATGTAACATAATGCCAGCAATGTGTCTCCGCCTACATTTCTCACTGTCAATCAATGTCAGTGAGACTGTGCGGTAGTGATTTGCGGCATTGAGCTTGTGATAACTCTCCAGTAAAACGGATTTCTCTCATGACAAGCTATGACAGCCCAGAAAACTGTCATTTTCTTAAAAAGTAGATATTGTTACTTTCAAATAAATTCACTCAAAATTTAATTTCCCTGGGAATTTCCTCACCGAGCACGCCTTCGTCTTTCGCGTCGCGTTTACTCTAAAGTCTCTAAATCTTAATTAGCAATTCAATAATTCTACTTTTATATTTGGAAAACAATCTAATTGATAGTTTCATAGTTTTCCAAGGAAAATGAATATTTTACTGTGTTTAAATCCGGGTTTACCCAGTTTGGGTTACCTGTGGTGGTTGTATAGTTTGACAGTTTACAGTTTGTTGTTCCATGTGCAAGCGGAAGCTTCAAATTACTGTGTTTTTAATGTTTGGAAAGCATTTCAAGGTAACAAATCTGTTTAGAAAAGCTATCATGCAATCCAAAGTACCACTATTTGTAATTATGTAAGGCGATTGAGCTAACATTCACGCATTGCTCAAGACAAAGAATGTTGCCGTTTTTAATTATTTCAATTTCATTGATTTGAGATTCTCCTAAGCGAGCTGAAAGAAAAAAAGATAACCCATACGTATCACTATTCTCTTGTTTAACTCATTTAAGCTCAGTACTCAAGTTTAGAAAACATTCGAAGAGAAAATAAATTTGTGTTGTCACGACTCCGTTCTCCACATGATCGTATCAAAAGTCAAATGTTTCAAGTCTATAACTCCCAGCGGCGCTAATTTAAACATTTTATTTTACCATTTTGAAGCGAAAATGTTGGTCTATCCGTTGAAATTAGTTATTTAGGAAAAAGCTGTGTATCATTACTGATTTTTTTAAAGTTCCCGAAAAAGGAGAATTTCAACACATCAAACACATTGTGTGAAGCGATCGCATTTCAAAATTCTGTCAAAAATACTATTTTTAACCGATTCTTATCAAACGAACGCGTGACATAGAGCAAGAAGATCAGGCAAATGCGTGATTGAATTAGTTTCGGATTACTAACCGAATTTGTTGTCAAAGAGCATCCGAGTTGAGCTGCAATTTCTAGGCGATTTTCCAGGTCCGGGCGAAGCTGTGAAGGAAAGTCCGGCTCAATGAAATAAAATAGGTTTAACGATTTAAAATTTTTATTATTATTATGGGCGAACTTGAGAAATCCTACTTTTTCTATCCTGTAGTACCATAGTTGATATTTATGCGGAGCCGCTCTTAAGGTGACTCAAAGTAGTTTGTTTTACTGAGCACACTTACACTTTTCATATGGCGAATTGATAGACTTATCCTAGACCGATCAAAACGACTTTTGCGCCAGTTATCGGGCAAAGATGGAAATTTAGAATCATGTCAATTTCAGCTCGATCTAGGTTTCCTTGGCAACGATAAACAAAGATAAACAAAGATCGTTGAAATCAGTTTTTCTAAAATATCTCACAATTTCGATGAGCTCTAGACAAGCGACTATATGCGTGATAAACTACATACTAAGGCAACGTAGCTGAGACAGAATTCAAACTTTTTGATGAGATCGATTTTGAATAATTTGCATAAAGAATGTTTATATGTGAATTATTCAAAATCGCTCTGATCAAAAAGTTTCAATTCTATCTCAGCTACGTTGCCTTAGTATGTAGTTTATCATGCACATAGCCGCTTGTCTAGAGCTCATCGAAATCTTGAGATATTTTAGAAAAACTGATTTCAACGATCTTTGTTTATCTTTGCCAAGGAAACTTCGATCGAGCTGAAATTGACATAATTCTAAATTTCCATCTTTGCCCGATAACTGTTGCAAAAGTCATTCTGTTCGGTTTAGGATAAGTCTATCAATTCGCCAAATGAAAAGTAGAAGTGTGGTCAGTTAAAAACTACTTCGAGCCACCTTAAAGCTTGAAATAAATTAGGCGTTTGTTTACGTTTCAAACGCTACCTTGTGACTTCCTCTTCTACTATTCTGGCTAAAATGAAATGTCTTAGATCTTTGCTGAGTGGCTTTCCTACAAAATAACGTGTGGCAATTGCAAATATATTTGATGGATGAAAAATTTCAAGTTAAAATATGAAAACATACTTTCACATAACGTACGTGATTGGTTTCCCGCTACAAATGTCGAGATTTCATTTCAAAGTCACAGTTTGGCGGTAGACAAAATTTAGGTCACATTTCAAACGTAAACAAACGCGGAATTTATTTCAAACGCAAATGGTAAGCATATAATTCTTCATCTATTTTATTCTCGAACTCCCTTTTAATTTGTAATAATGGAATAATGCGTAACGATTACTGAATTATGATGATAGCGAAACTTTCGCCCACAACTGCGAACAAAGACAGTTTGTATGTGTCGAAATAAAAGGCCAGATAACAAGAGCTCGCAGAGAACTGTCTACCCAAGGAAGATAGAGTCAAATTTAGTAAAAATATAAATGTTATATGTACAAAATACAAGACCTCTTCTTTCAGATAACAACAGCTCACAGAGAACTGACTACCCAAGGAAGATAGAGTCTACTGTAGTAAAAATATAAATGTTATATGTACAAAATACAAGACCTCTTCTTCCAGATAGCAACAGCTCACAGATAACTGACTACCCAAGGAAGATAGAGTCTACTGTGGTAAAAATATAAATGTTGTATGTACAAAATACAAGACCTCTTCTTCCAGATAGCAACAGCTCACAGAGAACTGACTACCCAAGGAAGATAGAGTCTACTGTGGTAAAAATATAAATGTTGTATGTACGAAATACAAGACCTCTTCTTCCAGATAACAACCGCTCACAGAGAACTGGACTACCCATTCCTCATCCATTCCTCACTATCCAAAGTCAGTGTTTTGACGGACTTGTAGAGCGTCACACTTTTGTCTTTTTGTCCATGAAACTGGGTAATTAATCTGTAAAGGCTTTGTGATCGTAGAAATTCCAAATAAAAGTGGAAGGCCAGGATGGTCACCAAGGCGAGCCAAAATAGCTGCTTCATACAACACATCCTATTTAATCGTACTTTCGTCGGTATTTGGAAGGAGACGAAATTCCTTGACGGCTACCAGCATCCCTCGATAGTTGGCCAGGTAACAGCTTCCATAAGTTCCTGATTCTAAACGTGATGTGATTTTGACAATTTCACAAGAAGCTATTTCTTTAATGGACGAGCCATGTAGCTTTATATCGTCGTCTTTAGCTGGTTTCGTGTCACTGGTTGATTTTGCCTCAATGGATGCTTGTAATGATGCCATAAGAGATCAATTTTTGGAGAAAATAGCCTTAGACGAATTAAGAACCAAACTCTTTGAAGTACCAAACAGAGAACTACAAGTGGCCCTTAATAAAGCGCGAGCATGGGAGACTGCAGTCTAGGAGGTAGAACCCTGAAAAAATCGTGTCGTAGCACACCCTCCACATACTTGGTCTGACACCAGAAAATGATAATATGATACCTATGGAGCATTTTAAGCTATGATGTACTAAGGTTATGGTGGGACATCATTGTACCAGTGGACCAATTGTGAGTGGTATTATGGTCCCTAAAAATTGAGGAGCCTTTATGAGTGCAACTTTAAATTGATACAACAATTCAAAGAACTACTCTAGAAAGCTCAAACTTATACAAAGTGTTACTAACGTGATTGTCTTTCATATCATAGTGTTATTTATCGTTGTACTGTTTCCATGGTTACCGTTGCTAGGGACAATCCCACATTACCATAAACGATGCTTAACATCATTATTTCTTAAGGAAAATTGAGATTTGGGGCAGTTGATACTTTTCCATAGTAGCTACTTAGATATGAATCTCTTTTCTGGTTATATCTTAAGGTATATTAGTTCAAAATAGCATTGAAAAAATACTAGAAATCGTTCTTATTTACCTTAGCAACACGTTGGCTAAATGTTCCCTCTCTTCGAAATTGCATTAATTTAGCCTAAAACTCGCACAATTAGCAATCTGATTGTGAAAGTTTTAAAATCTGAGTACTTCTATTCGAAAATGTATAGCATAACTATCATAAACTTGTGGAATTATCAAAGCAAAGTCTATACTAATCTTCGTCATCTGTGACTTCATCTTCACCGCTCTCTATTGCTGGCTCTGTAGCTTTGTGGGGATTCTGGCATCTCTCGTCACTCATACAAAGCCAAGCCTCTGTGCATGGCATGTTGTTGGCATTGCAAGTGCACATATTTCTTTTGCAGAGCGATTTGCTGCAACTACATATTGTAAGCTCGAAAAGTGTCCGAGGTGCTGGATCTCTGGACATCAAAATGGGTTCCAAGCTGCCATCACCTTCCTGCCAACCGCTATCAACTGGTGATGGGAGTTTTTGTATGGCCTGTAAGGAGTGTTTCCATACAAATACCTGATAATTTGCTCTCTCAATGTGATGGCTCAGGCTGTTGCTCGTTGGTGGAAGCTTCTCACTGCTTTGATGCTTCTGACAGAACATCCAGTATCTCACTTCGTCTCCAGTTGTTCCGGCCTTCTTAGTAGTTGTGTAGAGCGAGCATATGAAATTTTCACATGCTTGAGAAGTGTGATCCGATGGAGAGATTCGAGTGCCAAGATTGCCGACATGGTCTTGTGCATCTTCACGCTTCATTAATGCATTCCACGATTTCTTATTTCCAATTTGGGACAGGCCACTGGTGAAATCGCACCCAGTGAGTGCATGAAATCCAAGAAGAGCAGAACAAACACTCAATCCAAGCTTGTCTACAACAAATATGGACTGGGAGAAAGCGTACTTTGTCCTTAACACCAGTTTTGAACCAAAGTTCTTCACACTGTATATGGCAGAAAAAATGAATTGCCAACACAGCAACATCAGTATCCGGTGACTGGATCACAATTCTTGGTTTCGTGGAAGAGGCGTGGCAGGCATGAAGAAGCATCCTCGTGTCAGCCTCCTCGTGGTCTGACTTCAAACCTTCTAGAATACTGGTACGTCCGTTAGAGATAATAACTGTATTGGTTGGATCATCAAAACCACCTCCGATTACCAGCTCCTGGCCATGGCGCATGGCGCTTTTAGCCATTTCACACCACTCTTGGCACAAGAAGGCACAAAGATTGACTTTGTTCCGTTTATTGCTGATAAATTGTTGCCACTGCTTGGGAACCGGGGTGCTTCGAGTTGTGATCTTGATCTCAAGGGCGTTGCTTGATTCCCGCTTCAGCCTCTCACTTTCCTTTATTGAGTGTGGAAGATCATACCGGTCGAACACGATATCTACTCTTGTGCACTGCTCTTGTCGAAGTGGTGTGGTAATTAACCTTTTTCATAAAAATATTCAAAGCATTAGACGAAGAATACACCAATTATCTGATAGTTACTATTATAATTGTTGCACATATAATCTAGCTTTTTTTAAATAGTTTTACAAACCTAAAATGCTTTTCAGCAAGGTCTCCAAGCGTACGTGAACCTCCAGCCTTTACCATCTGCAGTATGGCCATACCGTCAAAGATAAATGCAGTCGGGGTGTTCGCTTGAGGTAGGCTTCCTTCTGGTGGATGTACTCTCTCTATCTCTGCCATAAGAATACTCTTGGTGGTCTTTCTTAAAGCTCCATCTGCATGGGCTAATGCAAATGGGACGGTAGACAGTTCATAGCTAAGAACGTCTCTGAGATCAACATCTCGTAATTTGCTGCAATCAGGAGTCGTCCAAACAAATTGCGATCAGCAGAGATAGTAATAATCTTCTCATCAGAACACTTGATCTTTGTGGTTTTGGACAAAGAGGCGAAGGTTTTGACGTTTACTTTTGTTATTTTCTCCCAAAAGGACACTTCATTGTTGTCAAGACGTTGACTAGCAAAGGACTCTGCTTTCTCGCTACCCACCTCAAATGCGTTGAGGAGTCGATCAGCAATATCAGCCGGCATTACTACACCGGTAGCAATGTTACGTAGTGGTATAGGTTCTTGATCGTTCAGCATGAATGGGTTTGACATACTTGAATTAATGGTGTTTACCAGCTTTCTAATGTCTCCTTCATCTCGTTTGACCCTCTCAGAACCAGCCTCTTTGTGAGATCCAATTTTGTCACAATCATCCAGGCTACAAAGCTGTTTGGTTGCAGATGTTATTGCGGCTCTTTCGTGACTTGTTAAGAACCATCTCTCCAAAGCAGAAGAATTTTGTGTCAAACCAACGATGCCACCTGCAGTCTTGCTATCCAAGTTAATTGTTTGCTCCAAGGCCATGTCAGTCCACACCTGACTGAAAGGCAGACCAGACCTGCTCACTGCATGATTTCCATTCTCAAACTCGTTGTAGACTTCTGGTGCTCTTGTTTGTAACATTTGCATGTCAGCTAGGGAGATTGGTAACCACCTATTATATATTAATAAAAAGTACCGTATGACAACATGTGTAAGTAAACAACTTAGTAAGATTAATTGTAATGTAGCGTAAAAATGTCATTACCATACATTTCCTAGTTAAACACCTACCTGGAATAGTTAACACGGTCCATTGAGAAAAAGTATGGTAGCATTTCAGCAGCTGAGTTAAGGTGCAATTCCCATGATCCCTCCCTTTCAGCTATTATAAAGCGCATTAGTACAAGGACAATGTCGATGTACATGCTCCAGAACTTGAACAACTTGGATTGTTCACCTGCTTCCTGGCAGAATCTCTCAAAGAGTGGCATGACGTGGGTGAGCTTGTCACAAAGTTTACCAAACGATGTTTGTAGAGAAGATTTATCAGCAACTGGTCTTCCATGAATGGTGGCAAATATATGTTATTCTGGTTTGAAGCTATCCAAATACCAAAGGCCTGCCACCGGAGTCTCATTGGTGCTTCTAGAACTAGCTTGTGTGCACGCACCCTTCTATTATATGACTTTCCTTTGAGAAGTGTGGCTGCGGTATTGCCGCCGTAAACGCCTGATTCGATTAGTAAATCCTCAATGCCACAGTCCTGGTATATCTTCCCAATCACTGCTAGAAAGTTAATGGCGATATGAAAGCCTCCCATTCTGATCACTGTATCGATAAACTCTTCAGGCCTTCGCCATTGTATCTCCTTTGCCTTCATATAAATCGCTAGGTCAAAAGTAATTACACTGTGCTTTTGACCCAGTGCATCCATCATCGCTTGGGCATTCTTCATAACTGAGTAAATGGTAGTGTACTCTGTCGGTGAGCCGTTGATCATTGGACAGTAGCCAACAGAGGTTAACGGTGGAGCCTCATCTGCGATCTTGACATTAAACCCGCTCCAACTTGGAATGGGATGGACGTGTTCTGTAGTGGTAGTCTGAAGGTCTACTGGAAACAGTTTGTTTGTACAGAGCCTTGCCAAAAACCAGCTAAAATCTTTCTGAACAGCGCTCGAGTGAACAGGGCTTGAGGATGTAAACCACTCCTTTTGTACGTTATTCAAATAGAAGGTCACTGCAGGTCTCTTGCCAGTTGCACCAACTTATACAAGGTTGCAGGTTGGTGTAGGGCTGCTTAACGAACGAGGCTTGCCTTTGTGGTCAGAATATACCACTTGTTCTGGTTGTGGTCCATACTGCTGTCTCTGATATAGAACTAGGGTTGTTGCATGTGTCGTTTGCTTGCCATCAAGAGTCTCTTCGTTCAAATCGTTATTGTCTCCTGCCACTTGGATAAACACCCCAGGTGTTATGTTTGATGGAATGACAACGCCCAGATGTTTTGATTTAGCAATGATCTCCAATGCCAAGCTAGTGTCTACTACTTCTGTGTCATCATATGAGCAGCAATGTCCCAACCTGTTTAACATCCTGATGAGTTGCTTGGAACCCGTCATATGGCGGACAGACATTGCCAATCCAATGTGCTTTGGTGTTTTCAGGCGACCGTGCGTTGTGGCATGTACCAAATCTTGAGCTATTGCAAGTATGTGTCTCTCGTCTGCAGTGCTGCAAGCAGTTGGATTTGAGGCATCTACTTTGTCAGGATTTGATATTAGAAAGCACAAAAATTCATAGAGATCTGCTGGGACAACATATCTGGCTTTTCCAGAGGTAACATCGGCAGCATCCAGAGACTGGATGCCAATACTCTGACTGTCATCTTTGATAGACTTTCGTAACATTTGTGCAGCATGGAATAATAGGCTTCTTTTTTCTGTAGATGGCGTGACTTTGCTTTAAGTATGGTCCCCGTCTCTTTGCTGCAGCATTGATGATATCTTGCACTGAAATGGCACTTGAGTATACTAATTCTGGCTTTGTTGGGTCAGGTTGTTTTGGAAAAACAATTTTATCTTGTAGACTTTGCTGTAGCTTTCGTTTTAACCTCTCTGATTTATAGCTACTTGCAGTAATACTTCCCAGCGTTTCTAGTATTGCTTGATAGGATTCCAGGAGGCTTTTCATATCAAGTGCCTTACCTGATTCTATTTCAGGCATGATATCTTCTACAAGCTGATTGAAAGCCTTTGTGTACACATCTTCTTCACCTTCAACTCTAAAGTTAACGTGACTTAGATTTGCCTTACTAACATACTGTGCTCGGCAGTTTTTGTGGTATTTTGCTTCAGCAGCTATTAAATCTATCCCATTTATATTTACTAGCATGTTTGCATCACTTCGAAGCATTGCTGCTTCTTCTATTGCCTTACAAGCATTGAAGGTTGCAACATTTATTAGTTTCAAACAGCCTTTTGATTTTTTCTTTTGATAGAACATGCAAAGGGTCCAGTCAATTGGCTTAACTCGTGACCTCACACTTGGTCTCTTGACTTCAGGGTCATCTTTACTTTCATAGGTAGTTTGTGGCTGGGATATGAATCTGAGATTTCTTTTACTTGTATAGCTCTGATAGCACGTCCCATGCCATTTGACATTGAATGAAGGTAACTCTTATTATCAGAACTAATTCGATGGTATGTAGCATCCTGCCGTTTTAGAGCAGCGATTTAAATCCCGACTCAGTAGAACATCTCAATTTGTCATTGGTGGTCTCTTGGCAAATAACACACTTGTTAAGGTCTCGATTTTGTTTCAACTTCTTTTTGGGAGGCAAGAGTCTCGCTTCATTGTCTTCATTACCATTATCAATCACTAAAATAAAAACATACGCATAGCAAACTTAAATTGGAGGAATCTATTTCTCAAAAATTAATGTTAGATCAGATTGCAAACAATCTTTTGAAATCATTAACCTTCACAAAACAAACATGCTTCTTTTGGCTCCAATACATGTAGTTGGATAGCATTGATTCACATTTTGCAACATAATAGGCACTATTTATCAAATCATTTGTTTATTTATAAGTAAATGTCTTTTTGAAGAAATGTCTGACATATAATTTCTCAAATGAAGCTCTTTAATTACAATAATAGTGAATTATTTACCTTCTTTCTCCTGAATCAAATTCAACATGGCGGCTCTAGAAACACTGTAAGTGCCAATTGCATTATGGGGGGAAGCAGGAAATGCATCATGGGAACACCACAGGTAGCCCAGGCGCACATATAGGTGGATACGATTTAAAATTTGCTCCCTATATGGATTGATATTGTGCGAGTTTTAGTCTAAATGCAATTTCGAGAGGGTACCTTTAGCCAACCCGTTGCTAAGGTAAAGAAGAACGATTGCTAGTATTTTTGTGGCTACTGTCTCTATGGAGACGTAGCCACTATGCCATCGAGTGTGTAAGTAAGTCCGTCAGTAAGTAATTCGGATAGTGTTCGGAACTAGTCGGGTGATCGAAAATCAGCCACGATGTCGCGACGATGTACCCGATGAAAATACGTCGTGTGAAGCGAAAAGCACATGGAAACCGCTTTGTTTAGAAGGGTAAGTTTACACACTGTACTGTACTATTCTATGTTATTTTGCAACATTAACAAGACATCTCTCTCGTGCAAAGTGTCAAGTGTTTGTTCATAAAGATGAGATTATTTTCCAGGCGAATGTCGATTGTAAAATAACTCCATCAGTCCATGACGATCGACTAGTCTGTGTAGTCTAGTCGAGCACCTCCAATGGCTCCATGTAATTATGTAAACTGCCTGATAACTGTTTTAATGGTCAAGTAATTCTCTTCGAGGAACAATGTCTTTATATATATTAAGCAATTATTGGATGAGGTTGAGCATGATATCGTAAATTATCAAGACCGAGGTCTGTGTTATCTTCCGAAGCCTTTTGAATGAACTTGACAGGATAAATCTATTATCTGTAGCAGATAATAGATTTATCCTGTCAAGTTCACATGCTATCGAGAATTAACTGCATGCTCTCAGCCAATCAGATGCGAGATTGTGAGTAAAATGTTTAATAATAAAGCTTATACGACGGACACTGAAACAAACACGGCTCTCGTTTAATAGTTACTCTTTGTCCGAAAACTCGTTAAAAGCCAGGATTCTAGAAGTGAAATGCAAGATTACGGCTAGAATGAATATACGGTATATTGTATCGATCAAATAAGACACAGGAAGCCCAATACACAAACCAGAGGGTGGTGAGCCAGTGAAACCTGAAAACATATTTACACACGAGAGATGTGTCTGGTTTCTGATGCAAAATAGCATAAAATCATAGTATATTAGAGTGTAAACTTATCTTCAAATTAGAGATACTATTTATTATACTCAATGTTTTCATATATTTAGCTAGGCAAAGTTAAAGCTTTTATTATTATTATTATTATTATTATCAAAGTTGAGTTTGTTAAATATACAGAACATTGTTAAATTAATGTTAATATTCAATTACTAACGATCAATGCTGTTGATGATATTGATTGTTAATAAAAACTGTTGTTGTTCATTATTTGTATACTGTCACAATTGTTTTCAATTAAACTTTGTATTAAAATACATTTCTGATTTAAATTAGCATTATATAGAACCAAAGAACAAGTTCCGGCAAATAGTTCAAACATACTAGTTTAACAGAGGAATCAATCCAACTACACATTTCTTTTACATTTCAAAACCGCAGTAACTACATGTAGTTATAGACTACCTTTTTTTTTTGTTTATTTACAGTAGCCACATGCAGTCCTTGACTGCCTATTTTTTAATACTATTTTGAACTAATATACCTTAAGATATAACCAGAAAAGAGATTCATCAAGTAGTTGCTATGGAAAAGTATCAACTGCCCCAAATCTCAATTTTCCTTAAGAAATAATGATGTTAAGCATGATTCATTGTGAGGTAGGATTGTCCCTAGCAACGGTAACCATGGAAACAGTACAACGACAAATAACACTACGATATGAAAGACAATCACGTTAGTAACACTTTGTATAAGTTTGAGCTTTCTAGAGTAGTTCTTTGAATTGTTGTATCAATTTAAAGTTGCACTCATAGAGGCTCCTCAGTTATTAGGGACCATAATACCACTCACAATTGAGCTCCTGGTACAATGACGTCCCACCATAACCTTAGTACATCATAGCTTAAAGGGGGACTAGTACGTAAATCGTTCAAAGTTTGATTTAGCTGAAACTTCACTGAAATAATCTCAAAGACCCATACAATCACTGGTTGTTTTTTTCTCAAAAATTCCAATGGGAAGTAATACATTTTTATGAATCTTTAGAAGTGTCAGTGACGTCACTTACTCAACCCAAACAATCATCACGGCTTCGCTCCATACATTTCTTCATGTTTGATGTCTTGAATTATTTTATTTCTATGAAGCTAAACGTTTGTGTGAATGAGTTTTCTTACGTTATATGTGCTTAGGATTGATTGCTTGACTAGTTTTATTCAGTGCAGAGCTGTTATCTGAACAAACCGTTGAGATATTTTGATAACAAAATACAAAGAAATGTGTGGAGCTGAGTTTGGGTTGAGTAAGTGACGTCACTGACACCTCTAAAAATTCATAAAAATGTCATACTTCCCCATTGGAATTTTTGAGAAAAAAAATTAACCAGTGATTGTATGGGTCTTTGAGATTATTTCAGTGAAGTTTCAGCTAAATCAAATTTTGAACGAGTTACGAACTAGTCCCCCTTTAAATGTTCCATAGACGTAGTGCGACCATTCTATGATGACAGACAGAGTATGTGGAGGGTGTGCCACGTTTCTCGTTTTCTGAGCCTGTTCTGTTGATCTCCTAGACTAAACAAGCAAATAGTATTGCTGGAGATACAGATGTGGAGAAAGTAAATGTGGCGAGAAGTGGAGGACAGTCAAAGCAGTATAGAGGTACAGCAAGAGAATGGAGGCCCAAATGCTATGCATGTGGTAGAGTTGGCCATATAGCAAGATATTCGTCCTGTCCAGCGAAAGGGGGGACATGTGCAAACTGTGGAAGGAGAGGTTACTGGGCAGCGTGCTGCAGAAATAAAAGTGATAATCATGGTGGATCAGGAAGCGAAGAAGGAAGGCGAAGTGGAAGACAACAATCACGTGAAGGTGGAAAGGAGACAAACGAAAGAAAAGTCCATCAAGTTGAATATGACACCGATGAATATGAATTTTTACCACAATCTATGAATTTCTCGCATTTTGATTGGTCGAGAGCCGTGGTAAATAGGAGTACATACCACAGTATTACGTCATCAGTCGATCGTCTGATGCAAAAATAATAATTTGGCAAACGAAAAACATGTTTTCAACTACATATTTTACAGTGACTAAGAGTACATACCGAACTGACTATCGTAAACCACAACCATAGTTTATGGCAAGCCAAATGTTTCATCAGTTGCAGCTACATTCTCCACTTTATTCTTTCATTCAAGTAAATACTGCTAGATCTGATCGTATCGATGCTTATAGATTCACGGCGATAAAAGTGCATTTGTTGACTTTTGGACACTGATAATCACATCACATCACTTGAGAAAATCCACAGGCCATCAAACATTCCGCTGAAGTACTGTTCTTTAACGTTATTTCATATTTTTCAAGACATGTACGTGTTCACCACGACCTCGTGCTTTTCTACATTGACTACATTTTCCAGATTTTAGTCTTTAGAGTATTTTCGGCTTTGTTGACTGTCAAAAGGCATTTTTCAGATTTCACACAATGACCAGGCACAAGGTGAAGCTTTCCCCACTGATAAATAATTATCTGAGAGTTTCTTTCAGACTTGAAAACTTTGATTTTGAACTGATTTTGGCTGATCCCCGAACCAAATTTGAAAACTGATTTCACAAGCTTTCAAGTAGCATTCAAATGGTTTGCTTGTCAAAATCCAACCAATCAAAACGGCAAGATGTTTGTTTACAAATTCCATCAACCAATGAAAAAGCGAGAACATTATATACCATGATCGCGCGATCTGCGATGTTTTTGAGCAATAGTTCGTTCAGAGAGGGTCATTATTTTGCGCGATTTATTCTGTTTTATTTTGTGTGGTTAAAAACAAATTTACGTACTACCGCAGTACAAGAAGCCAAATCTCCCAGTAATACATCAGAAGTTCGGAGTTTCCTTGGTCAAGATTTATCCCCGATATGGCAACAACAGCTGAATCCCTGAGAAGATTAACACGGCAAGAAGTACAGTGACAATGGGGAGACGTGGAGCAGAAAGCTTTAGAGCTGCTGAAGAGGCAGTTGGCAGAGGCGTGCATGTTGGCCTATTTCGATAAGAATGCGCCAACAGAGGTGATCACTGATGCAAGCCCAGTGGTTCTCGGTGCAGTACTTGTACAGCAGAAGGACGGTGAAAAGAGAGCAGTGTGTTTTGCAAGTCGAAGTCTTAGTGATGTCGAGCGAAGATACAGCCAAGTTGAAAAAGAAGCCCTTGCAGTTATATGGGCTTGCGAGAGATTCCACCTGTTCCTACTTGGCTTAGAAAACATTTGAATTGGTAACTGACTGCAAAGCTCTGGAAACAATCTATGGTACTCGCTCCAGGCCGTCGGCAGGAGTTGAGGGGTGGGTATTGCGACTAATGGCCTTCAAGTTTACAATACGACATGTACCCTCCGTTAAAAAACATTGCTGATTGTCTGAGTAGACTGACAAACACAAAAAGCTTCATCACATCATGGCAAAGCAACAGATGAATATGTCAGAATGGTTGCACACAGTGACACACCTTGCAGGGAGTCATCTGAAGACGAAGAACTGACCGAGGTAAGAAGATGCTGGGAGACCGGAGACTGATCGACAGTCCCCAGTAATTTCAAACTAATCCGTGGTGAGATAAGTGTGATTGGTAAACTAGTCCTGAGAGATACCCGAATCGTCATACCAACAAGACTACGAGAGAACAGAGGCTATTAGTTTATCTCTCTCTATACTCTACGAGAGCGCCTACGGCTCGAGAGAGAAAAAATAATAGCATTTGGTAACCAGGTTACACATTAACTGAACAGTGTTCACATTTAGAACCGTTCACAATTAGAAGTTACCACATACTGTATACTTTATCTTGAGTAGAATTTTGTCCTACTGTAATATTTACATGTAGGTGTAAAATAAAGTCTATGTCTATGTCTTTGTGTCTCTAACTCCAAGTGAAATATTTCTCTTGTGCTTATTGATCCATTGAAACATATTGACATGATTAAATCCTCAAGTCTGTTCCTTCTGAAATTACAGAAATGGATGTAATGACGTCCAGTGAAAAACATTGGATTGAATGGTCCTCTTTAGTAGTTCCTGGACATCTTTTTCATTGGAACTTAAACCATGCTTGGCAGAACTGTCGACACGCTGGAGAGAGCTATCAATGTTAGCCAGAACTGCTCTTTCAGCATTAGCAATGCGAGTGACAGCCTTTTCAGTAATATTATGACCCCAAATTCTTTATGCATCCCTTCAAGTAGTTATTGCTGTGTTCAACATCCAGATCTAGTGGAATGTTGGTACCACATTGAATTGATTATTCAATAATCTGTTCCATTTATATCGTTCACTATCACGAGGTGAATGGAAGGCATAGATGAGAAAAAACTGGTATAAACGTTCGAGGGAATATTTCGTACTACCACTGCCATCTGCTTTGCAATAAAGCAAAATGCACTTATACTGTCACATTACTCTGTCACCGTCCCCTTCCTTCAGTGCATCAAGGAAGTATTTGAAGAGCCAATAATGCCAGTTATAATCATAACTTCATCGTTATTTGGTTTTTCTCTTTNAGGAAGTATTTGAAGAGTAAGCCATCTGCCAATAATGCACAGTTATAATCATAACTTCATCGTTATTTGGTTTTTCTTCTTTTTAATAATAATAATTTTACTATGGCTTGGAAGATGACAAGATTACCTCCTATCTTCTGGGATGTGAACAGAAGGATCATGTAAACGTTCATGTTGTCTTCTGCTCTTTCCATTGTACCTGGATGGTTTAGTACAACCTGGAAATCGACAGGGAAACCGCCCATTCTCAGTGAGTTGCTCTCGGTTGCTAACATCCTCTCTTTCTTGTTGAAAGAGAATACTGTCAAAGTAAAACGGCTCTATTGGCTCGATATGCAGATTTTGGATCACCAGTCACATTCCTTCAATTGACGAGAGTCCGATCAGAGAATAACGTAAAGCTGTCACCATCGACTTTCCACTATAGAAGCTGTTATGAATTAACTATAAAAAGAGACACATTGAAATTAAATAATGTTAAGTATGATAAAATACTGACCTTAATTTGGGCATTCATTGTTTGATATTTGTTAATTAAAAGTGTAGCAGCAGCACTTTTATGTTGGTTTGAAAACTAAGGTTGAAAATGTATAGCGCTTGCATGGCCAGTCCTTCAAAAAAGAAGAGAGGGGAATGGGGAGAGAGAGGGAGAGGGAAAAAATCCCCAATCCCCTCCCTTTCCTTCAGAATCTATTATCATCAATACCATAATTTTACATCATGGTACTTACTGTCAAGAGTTTCACACAAGCATGCCAGTCACCTAACTGAAGGTTCATCCCTTCCAATCGTTCTTCTTGTGTACAGCCATTTGCCACTGAAGATATTTTGTTTACAGCGCTTTCAATACTTAATTGATCTCCAGCAACCAATTGGCTACCAATGTCACCATTCCACTTTCTGAGTAAATACTGAAACTGTTGCAGCACTGATACCATCTCCTCGTTTACATTCTCATTTTTTAAGATAACTCCAAGGGGAACCTACAGTTCAAAATTAGAGAAAGAAATTAATTATTTATCTTTGATAATTTTAATGTTACATTAAATATTTCAAAGTGGTTCTTCCCCTAATAATAAAATAAATATATAAATTAATAAATAAATACTACCAATAAATAATCAAATAATAATAATAAATATATATAAAATAATAAATAAATACTACCAATAAATAATAAAATAAATTTATCAATTTATAAATAAATAGTACTAATAAATAATAAAATAATACTGTATTAACTGCCTTTCAAGTGCATTTGTTGTCCTTTTAATAACAAAACTAGACGCTCTAATAGCGTTCACTTGGGCTACTGAAAATGAGATGATGAAGCCGAGAATTGGTAGCTTTAAAATTGCAAAGTTTCTGAAAATGGTGAACATTATAAGGTAGTTTTAATTAGCCTGTTACTGCACAATTTAAATTCAGTCATATTCTCTTGATAACGGTACCGGACTGTATAAAAACAGTACTGATTTCTGTGGTCGACTGGAACACCAGCTCAGTCAGAATGGGTATCTTATAAACGGCAAAGTTTATAAGAGTACTTGTCAAAAAGGCATTAATAGGGAACTATTTCAGAACTGCATGACTAGTGCTATCTCTAAAACAGTGCTAAAACAGTCAAAACAGTCTTTGCCTTTTTTAGATGCTACTTTATTGGTATAAATGGCAAGTTTAGCAGAATGAGTTTAGAGTGCCACAGAAAATGAGTACTAAGAATTATAAATACTTAGATTTTAGCCAGACATCGCAGCGTGACTTGTCGTCACTCCGGCCTTGCGTGACTCAGTACTGAACATGCATGCGTAATTAGATTGACTTCGATATTCATATCAAGTAGATTTTCTCTTCTATATTGACGATACTCGAGCAGGAAAGCGTAAATATAGCCAAGAACTAAAGTTCAATTGTTAATGGACATTTGTGATGCATTTATATTTTACAAAGAACGTTCCAAAGAACAGAATTTCGTGTTTTCTTAGCACGCTAAGTTGGGCAACGTATACCGCGTAACTCGCCGTCTCGATTTCACAAACTCAACTGCGATAAAATCAACAATATAAACTTACGAGTCTTGGCCTTATATACTTTCGGACAGAAGAATTACAAGCCACCAAATAATTATTCGAAGTCTCTACTAAAAAGCTCTTGAAAGGTTTATAAAATCAATATCCTGCGGGGACACAAATCAAAGCTCACATTGTGCAAAAGCTATTATCAAAACATGAAATCGAAAGAACTATCGAATTCAAGAATTTCAAGCACTAACAAGAGTTTATAGTCAAGTGTTTAGTCATAGTTTCGTCATTTGTAGTCCTTTGTTTGCCATTTCTAGCCATCATTTGCTCATATTTTGCTCATTTCATTTGATTTAATTCATAGTTTGCTTTGATTTCTGTTTGACTGCCGTGATGAGTTCGCGGATGTTCAGCCCGGTCCAAATTCGCTCACTGACATCTTTTATAGTAGGCCTACCGTAAGCATAGTGAGCGTTTGGAGTAGAAGGCGATGAAGAACTTCAAATCACATCATTTCAGAGCTCAGCACCAAAAGAACAACCGATCAAACCGAGCGAAGAACCTCATGCTCTCTAGCTCGGGCTTCCTGTGGCCGGGATGGACTGGAACCTCTGACCGTAAGAAAAAGCCTAATTTAAGAGAAGTAATAAGGTATACTTTATATGTTGAGTGCCAGGAAAGGTACTTTGAAATACCTTTTTTGACATTTGTGACATTTCCCTTGCATACTTGTGGGGAATGTGCTGGATACATGCCTCTCCGAGAGGACTAAGGTCATCAAAATAGTTGGAGATAATTCTTGATGTAAGAATTATATAATCCGTACTCTGTTTTGTGTTATCAGTAGCATTGGGTAAAAACCTGATGTTCTGCACATTAGAATGTCTGCTGTTGGTTTGCTTGGATCCAGTTGATCCAGTTTTTTTTACTCTGTTTTCTACCATTTTATGGTTCACCCAGTGGAAATCCTGGTTTTGCTCGGTTGAAGTCATGTTTCTTCTTTTCATTACAAGGTCAATGTTATCAAAGGATATAACAAAACCAGGATGGCATGTATTCTGCAGTTGTGCCATATCTTTGGATATTTCACTTGCCTCGACCAGTTTTTGGTTGGAGATGGCTTCTTCTCTCTTTTTGCTGATGCTTTGTAGGAAGCTGTTTTCAATGGTGATATTTTTCTTTGCCTCAAGTGAACCTTAAACACGAAACCGCGCTATAAAAGGGCCTGTGCCATGCAGCTAACACCTTCAGTTGTCAGTCATCCATCGTACTGTCAAGAGCTCTGGATCGTAACAATGGGCGCGAAATTTAAATTCAAAATATGAATTTCAAATTTTTGACTTTCTTCGTTCTTTTTAAAATAACATCAAGAACTCATGCATTTTCAAAATCTTGTTATTAGATTTGAATGATCAGTTTTGAAAATATTGATATCTAGCTCAGTTTTATCGAAGTCCAACTGAATAATAATTACGAACTTTGAGTCGTTCAATACGACATCAGGAATACGAAGATGTTACTCCACCATTTCAAATTGATTCAACTGAGCTGGAAAGGTGTGAAATGAAGGCGGTCCAGTCCCTTTTATAGTGCGGTTTTGTGTTTAATGATAATAATAATAATAATAATAATAATAATAATGAATTTTTCCAATGGATGTCCATAACTAACTGTAAACCATTACATTGGAAAACGTCACTTGATTTAATTAGAGTTTTCCGATTGAGCGGAATTCGAGCGGAAACGGAACACTTTTTTCCACCTATTGAAATGCTAATTCTGTTCCTTTGTTTAATAATAGCATCGAACGTGCATTCTTTTAAACTGGATAAAATAATTGAAAATGGATTTCGAATTATATTATATTATTGATTTCACGTTATATATTAGGTGAAACTTTATTTATTTTTATATACCACGAATCACTGAGGCCTTTTATTCTATGCACAAAATACAAAGCCTATTCATAATTTTAATATCGAACTATGGAGATTAAGGGTCCCCTTCACACCCAGGCACAGAACTCGTCGGGCACCTATGCCAGTATGTACACGTTTTGTTTTTGGTGCCAGTGCATGTCTGGGTACCATGTCCGCGAAAATGACGAATCACCATGCACTACAATCATTTTTTTTTTAATTGAAAATATAATGTTGTGTGCGGAATTTTCGACATCTGGTCGTGGATATGATTGCAATTGTCACAACATGGTTCAGGATTTCTAGACCGAGGCAAGTCCAGCATTGTCTTATTTTAGAGACCAAACTAATTACCCCTTAGATCTATCGCGGCAAACCACAGAACAACCATGCTCGAGAATCCAGGGGTGCTCTTCGGCGCGGGCTCGGCTGAAACATCGATGTTTCATCCAAACCCGCGCTGAAGCACTGCTGGATTCTCGAGCATACAACACGTTTTAGTAGCTCATATAGTTAATTTCGTCGTATACATTGGTATATCATTTCTACTAGTCGCTGTTTGAGGAATCCAATCCTTGCTTCGTTTGCCGTTTCGATTGGCAGCCATGTTGGCTTACGATCGAAATCCAGGTATCATGTCTAGAAGATCTCCAATCTAGTCTTTCGTTGTCTGCTTGGATTTATTTGCTTCGGGCTTCTTCCCGGTCTTACTAAAATAAACAAAATAGAGTCATTGAAGTTAGTAATACGCCCAATGCATGCAACACTTCAAAATGTATAGTCGGTGGTAGTCGTTTCGACCTTCAAGTCCACTGAGGTCACTGAGTACCGTATCTGAATGACAATTAAAGCACCGTCGGGTATTTAGTCAGGTATATGTACTGGTCGCATAAAAGAACTCCGCCAAATAGTTCAGTTTGTCCTCAGTCTGCTAGCTCCTCAAAACTGACAGTATAGCGCGGCCCCGGAGCGCGGCACACACCTGATGTAGTAACAAATTGCTATCCCTTCTACAATTCTCACCTGTCTTCTTCGTGTTCCTCTTCACCTTTTAGTTCAATGTTGTGGATGACTTCATTAGGCTCACCACCAAACGCTTCAGTATTTGTCCGACCAGCTTGGACGACATACTTGTCCTCCTTCCTCTGAAGTTTGGCAGCAATTTTAGCCATTTCATCTTGGATGTCGGAGTTTGGTTTTTCTTCATCACTTACTTCCTGACTTGAGCCTACATCGCTTATGAATTCGTCGTTCACGTCGGAAGAACTTGGGAGGTTTTTGCTGACACAAGCCAAAGTTGTTAGTGTTATTATAGGCTCAAACCTTTTAGTTTCTTGGAAATATATACGGAGCCTTACCTCTGAAATGACTGACGCCCATTCATGAGTTTCGCAGCTCGTTTGCGGATGCGTTCTTGCATATATTTTTTCCTGTCATTTGGGTCAGCACGGTTACATATGTCACCCTCTCGTCCAAGAACTTCACAGTATGGTTGGGGGCCTTTGTTGAGGATCGTATAGCTGTTTTCTTTTGGTTTACCGGCGTTGAATAGGAAGTCAAAGGCAAAGTAATGTTTTCACTCATCGCAGGTCAAAGGAAATATTTTCTTCAGACATCGTACTGACACGATACAAAGTTCCACACACTGCTCAGTAGTGTGCATCTATTTATGCCGAAATGGAGCTATCACTGAAATATGCTATTTCCAAAGAATTTTGTGTAGTCCGGGATCAGCAAATTGCGCACCAACAGAAAAACTGTGAAATATGTTTGTTGTTGAAATATTAATAAATAATAAACGTTGAGCTTGTGAAACTCATGAGACACCTAAACGTTATTGTACCACCAAGAACTATGTGTTTTCTTATGTTGAAATGCCCCACGGGAACATTTATAAATGGTATGTATGTATATAAAACATATGTCATGCGCACAGGGCTAAAAGATTGCCGCCTCGCCTCTTTATCCCTAGTCATTGTGTAACAATAAAATAGATGATAATATTTCATTGTCATGCTAACAATAGACGGAAAAGTCGTTCCGTTTCCACTAAATCGGAAAACTCTAATAAAAAATCTGAGCTAAATTCTCAGTTTAAGGAAAGCACGATTTTTATTAACGGTCAACAGAGAAACATCAAACAAAAAACACGTATATTGGGACATAGTTAAAAGCAAAACTGAACTCCCCACTTCACAGATTGCGATAGTAAAAATATTAGATATTGAAAATATAATATGGAAGCAGGTTTATGACCATATCTATAGAACTACAATTAACACTTACATGAGAGCTTTTCAGTACAAATTACTTAACAACATTTTATTTTTAAATCGGGATCTTTTCAGATTCCAGCTGGTTAATTACCTCTCCCTTGTGCTCCTTTTGCAAATCTTCTTTGGAAACAGCTGATCATATCTTTGCAGAGTGTATTGAAACTAAGAATCTGGCTTTCCACTCCTCGCACAGGGATTTAAATTTGAAGTTCACTAAGTCATCCTTTGATGTCTTTCTGAGAATAGACGGATTCTTTCGTGAGCAAAGCTCACTTACTTCTTTTGCAACAAGCAACGGCAGATGCGATGTGTGATGGTTCACCATAAACTAGTGCTTTCCCAATGGATTGGTACTCTCTCTGTAAGACTTTTCTCATTGTTTCAGAGGGATAGCTGATCAGAACCTTTACCTCTGGTAGGTTGCACTCACGTAGTTTCACTGGTGACGATATTCGTGTAGACGCGAGGAGAATGATGTTTTCGTTTTCTGGTAGAACTGGTAGCAGTTGACCAACTTCAGTCGCTAGATCAATTGATTGTCTGTTTGTATGTGGATAAGAAGAAACTAAAGGTTGGTCAGCTTCGTAAGAGGAATCATCATCATAAGAAGAAGTAGAATATCGCAAAGATTTCGCGACTCTCTTTGGCTTTGACAATGGACTCGTTGTCTTCTTGTAATGATCCAGTATCGTTTATATCAGATTGATTCAACCTCTTAAATCTTGCTAGAGATTTTTCCTGATTAACTTCAGATTGAAATGTTTTCTTGATTACATTTTTGATGTCTTCCAATTTCCTTCTAGCGTTAGAGAGCTTATCTATGGAGCGATAGCATTGCTTGCAAACGAACAAGTTTTCGCTATCGTTGTCAGCAGATAGATTGATATCGATCGCAAAACTGATGAGGCCTCGCAAATGGACATAACTTTTACCAAAAATATATATTTTGTCTTTATTTACAATTTCGTTTGAACAAAGAAAACACTTTGTTTCGTCCCCAATACATTTGTGTGGCTTTCCTGACATCGAAAGATCGAATAAAGGACGATCTACGAAGATCTTTTGGGCTTGGCCAAGAATTTCGCGCAAATTAAGTTTACGAACATTTGATTGGTTCTGACGAAACAAAACAATCTATCTGATTGGTTATGTTCTAACAAAGGGAAAGGAATGTTCCGCTTGTGTTAGCAGCTGCTTGTTTGGGAAGAGAGCGTTGCGTGACAACCCAAACTACGGCTGCGAGGGAGATAGTCTATCAGTTAAAAAAATAGAGTGAATCTGTTGGTGGATTCATTTTAAGTTTCAGTTTTAGCTTAGAGCTTGCAAATCAATGGTTCTGGTTCTATGGAGAGAGTACTACGTGCGAGTCAAAACAGTATAGAAAAACTGATACCGTCAGATTATTAGTTAAACAAAACATTGGACAATTTGCGAAACTGAATATAACACCATGAGATTTACATACGCTACACACGTCAGTAAAATCAGTAATTCTGTCGTGTAACACTTGTATAATGTGTTCTTGTCTGAACTAGAATTCTAGAGCGTACATGTTGCATGTAACCTATCTCGTCCTGCCCTACTACATTGCTGGAAGTATTTCTCCACACTTATCGTCAGTTCACCAATGAATTTACAAGCAGAAATATTCAAAGCCGAACAACGCATACGGGCATCGTCCATAAGGGATTTAATCAGGGACATGACGATGGTGGGCTTTGATGAAACCACGGCTGGCAGCAAAAACATCAGTGTCTTACCCCCCCCCCCCCCCCCCCCCCCCCCCCCCCCCCCCACCGTTCCACCGTTCCAACTATTGTTAGAATTTCGTTTCCAGATAACGTGGCAGCAATTACGAAACAAATTAAATCCAATGTACTACCAAAGTACTGCCAGCAAATCATCGATGAAGTCGCTGTTTGCAAGAGCGTTGGTCGAGTTGAAGTTGAACTGTCGTATCCGAATTTGTTTCAACAGTCGTCCCCTCGCCTCAGTCTCTCCCTCTTCTTCTCACTCGCCACAGGAATCTCAATTCTGGTTCACTGGTTCCGAAAAGGGAGGCCTGCGGAGGAGGCTAATTAAAGGGGCAGTATCACAGTTGTGCACATGCGTCACTTTATAACGTTTGTCCGGGCCAATACGAAATTGTTTTCAAGACAAGAGACCCGAGGAAAAAGTATATCAAATGATATCATTGTAATCCTTGCACTCTAGAAGATTATACTTGTTCAGTTATTTAGACTGATATGATTGTTATTGTTATTTCGTCTTTTCAAGTAGTTATTTTTGATTTGAAGTCGAAGTTTATATATTTAATCGGCGTGAACGATGACTAATCCTCGGCCGCCTGGAAGGTAGTGGTTGATGACAAAATTCTAAATTTTGGTTTACTGGGAAGATAGAATACAGATTGCTGAGTTCGCTAGACATCTCCTAGCTCTGGAGTACCAAAGGAGGGTTCAAAGGAGGTAGGAAAGTAAGCCGAACGTATGACACCAAACTGACTACGTACTTCACTGGCGAATTTATGTTCTCAAGTCTATACTGTATTATTCATTCGAGTTTATGTATACGATGAACAACTATTGCAAACAACTGTCACATTGTCACATGGTATGAGCTTTCATTTATTTCTGCAAGGTTTAGAAGTCAGTTTATCACACAACGGCAAGGAGAACTGACAAGACCTATAGACAAGACCTTGACAACATTTCCGATTTTGACCTTCATACTTTTACACGGGAATCTCCGATTATCTTGTGCAGTCGTTATTGTAGAGCTGTACTCTTACAATTAAAGGAAGCACTAATACCTTATACAGTAGTAACATATTCGTTAGTCTGTTTTTTGAAGCAAAGAAGTAATAAGCCAAGTCAGAGTTTAAGGGGCGCGCGAGGCCTGGTAACGATTGGGGATAAAATGTGTCCGAAGTGAATTTTCCAGGAGCATTTTGCACTACTTTTTCTGTATTAATAAAGTATTTTCCCTGTTTACTAGTCACATACAACTGCAAGGTAACTCTAACAGCGCACAATAATCAAATGAAAAACGTATATTTCTGAATCAGCCCACAGGCTTACCAATCTCTGAACTCGTGGAAGCGGATTGGGCTTCCTGTGTCAACTGAACGATCGTTAGTTTCACAACTTGTTGATGATCTTTATTGTACCATATAGTGTTATAAAAAAAGATTGCAAATTCATAATAATTATTATTTAAACAGACAGTAAAGGTACTAGCTATTCAGTATAGCCAAGCTAATCTAGCTGAATAGCTGACATAAGTTATTTACATTTTGTTATATTTTGTTTATATGGTACTAAATGTTAAATACAATATAAAGAAGATTAATTACACAAATAATACATATAATATATAATATAATATACAATACAATATAGTATGTACATTCAGAATATTATTTAGGACAAGTGTGAAACAAATAACATGTATGAAAAAGAAAGAAAGAAAGAAAAAATATGAAATATGAAATATGAAATCATTTAGATACAAGGAAGTAAGTTGTTTCTTAAAATTAGATTTCTTCAAACTCTTAAGGTGACTCCGTTATAATTCTCGCCGCACTCGTCTATGACAAACTTTGGGTCATAACTTCCTCTGCTTTTATGCAATTGCCATATTATAACATTAGCAACAATTAGAGCTTTCATTCACCTAGAATACAATATAATTCGATTGCACTGCAGAACATTTTTTAGATAGATAAAGGAGAATTAGGTAATCGGACTCTATTGTTGTTGGGGTAAATGAATAAGTGATAAATAATGTGGGGTGGAATTGTGGATAAAAGGGAGAGGGTCTTCATTGGGACTGTAGAATATGAGCTCATATGATCACTGAAGCATGAATTTAGAGGTAGGGTTGGTAAACCCAGTTTAACATTACTCATCAGGGGTTAAGACGTTAAACTGTTGTCATTATGGTAGATGACAAACGTGTTTCATACTTCAAGGCCTTGAAGCTTAACCCTACACGTGGTTACCAAATAAATTCATGCAATAGTGCAAGGGACATAAGTGTTGGGTGGGATGAATGGGAGACTTACAATGTACGCTAACTCGTGAACATACGTAAGGCCAAAAACCTGAACTTTAACCGGAAAAAGTGAAAATAAATGGTAAAAATAGCTGAAAAGAAACAGAAGGTTGGAGAAAAGGGAAGAGCCTACCTTGAAGAATGAAACGCTGGCGGACCAGTGGATGCGTGGTTAGCAAAATGTTGCTTATAGGCATATTCCTCGGTGAATATAGCTTGGCTATGATGTTAGCGAAACTATAAAGAAAAAGCCGGTGAAAAGAAACGCGTGACATAATTTAAAAGAAAAAAACGTCAAACCGTGACGTATACAGAAAGTAGAACGGAAAATAAATAAAAGAAAACGAAGGGGAATATGTTGCCAGGAAACTCAAGATAAAATGGCGACATCCTAGGAAAAAAAAAAACAATACTACGGAGGGGGAGGTGGAGAGGACGAAGGGGGGATAAATTTAAACGGGAACCCTGTGTGTGGACGTGTGTACTGGAAAGGAGTAAACCAAAATGGCCGACCAAAGTACTGACAAGGGGAAAGAAGGAGTTACATGAAAGGATAAAAAGGTGAGGAAAGGAAGGCAAAACTACATGGAATAGTTATTTATTGAAAGCTAGACTGTTAACAATAGTGGGAGGGCCGTAAAAAAACATAAGATGATAAAAATTGGGGACCTAGCGAATATGTAATAATGTTGTTATTTAATTGTTCCATTGTAGATGATAGTGGTGAAGTTGACCAATGATGTACTATCCCAGTACTTTGTAGATACATTGTAAGATACGATGATAGAGTCTTGATAATAAATATCGTGAATATAGACAATGTGGCTGATGGTAGAAGACAATAGTCATATTTGATCCAGTAGTAATAATGAGTAGAAATGAGGTCCTTGATATATTGTACAAATGATGACATAAAACCCATGTAGACGGTATAAATATGTAGAATAATGTTAATGTAGAGGCACAACTTGAAGTAAAGAAGTATGAAAACACCATCTTTCTTCTGTGTTGAATGGTAAAGTGTTTATAAATGTGCCTGAAAAGCCATAGATGGGTTGGTTTGACTTGATGTTGTGATCAAGTAAATCGGTATAATAAATAAGTCATGGTAGATATATCAGGAAGGTCAGCCATACATAGTAGGAATCCAAAATGCGAGCATATTCTATGACATCTGGGATATAGGGAGTGACGGTGGTACAATGTAGAACTGGGATAGTGGTTGAGTATAATGGGGGTACATGTAGATCAAACTACAGGAGGCCATCCAAGGAGAGCAAGGAGAGAGGGAACACGGTTCAGCAGTTAGGAATGTGAGTGTTGGAAGTAGAGGTGAAACGTGTGTGTACTAGTGTGTCTTTAAGGTTGGAATGACGGCTGTAGGCTGTGGTGGGAGAGTGAGGGAAGATACGTGAAAGTTCAGGATCCTTACTGATTAGAAACCAGAAGTGATGGAGTATGGAAGGAATGGAATGTAGTGTAGGATGGTATGGGACAATGAAAGGCAAGACCTGTTTATGTATGTGAGTTTCTTTGTGTGATGGATTATGAAGTAATTGGAACTGCGTGAGGTGTAGGATTTTGCTGAAGTTGTGATTGATCAGTGAGTTAGGGTAACCCCTGGAAAGTAAAATGAGTTTCAGTCGCAGTAGTTGTTGACATAGTTTGTTATTGTCTGTTATGATGCGTCTAAATCTCAGAGCCTGGCTGTATATAGTGCCTGACTTACACTGGCGGGGGTGGTGTGAGGTATAATGTAGTAACATGCTGCTATCTGTAGGTTTAGTATATAATGTTGATTCCAGCTTTCGTTCAGGGGTTAGGTAAATGGTAGTATCCAAGAAATTGATGTCAGTAGGGGAGAATGAAAACTGGAATTTAATAGTGGGATGGAAAGTTTTGGAATCACTTTAGATTGACATAATTCATAACTTGGCCAAGTTTTAGCAAAATCGTTGGAGCTAAAGCACATTTCAAGATAATTATAAGTGCTTAATTTTGGTGGCCTTCATGCGCGCCCGTGCTTTAGCTCCAACGATTTTGCTAAAACTTGGTCAGGTTATGAATTATGTCAATCTAAAGTGATTCTAAAACTTTCATTCAAAAAAAACGCAATATCCAATTTTATCCAATTTTATTCTGCAGTGCAATCGAATCATATTGTATTATAGGTGAATGATAGCTCTAATTGTTGCCAATGTTTTATAAAAGCAGAGGAAGTTATGACCCAAAGTTTGTCATAGACGAGTGCGCCGAGAATTATAACGGAGTTCACTATCAAACAACTATCAAATGACTATCAAATAAAAACCCTATCTGGTGGCAAAAATCACAAAAATGGAATTCGCTCTAACTTTGCATATGGGTAGCCCTTGGTCTGAATATAAACGCTGTGTAGTTTGTTTGGAAAAATATTTATTTATTTTGGAGAAAATCGAAAAAAAATTTTTGGGCTTCAGACACCATGTCATGACGGCCGGCGGAGTGAAAATGCATCAAAATCATTCCATTCGTATATCAAAACTAAAACCAACAGAAATATTTCAACAACATCACTGTATTGTATAACTCTTCCTTGGTCTCTAAGCTTAATATCATAAACATTGAGCGAGTTTAAGGTGGCGCACGGCTATTTCACAGGGAAACAAGACTCAAATCTAATCGCGCTATTACCAAGGAAACGTTTGCCGATTTCTGAGTTTTTTTTGCGACGTGATAAAGGGATCTTTCAACAATATATTTAAGGAGAATTGCCATTGAAAAGGTTCGCCGATTGCATGAAATAAGCAATTTTCCGAAGGGGGGCATAACACAACAAAGTATTCCTTCTCCACAGAGACAAGACAAATTTCTATGTTTTCGTTTCCAATAGAGTATTTTAGTGTCCTAGTTTACACTCATAACAGCTGATCACAATTGAACACTTGGAAGTTGTTCGATAAGTATCGACTAAATTGTGTAACACAAATGCCTGTACGTACGATATAGTCAGATATCAAGACGAATACTGTTTCATTTCTCTCATCATACCTGTAATGGCAAACCTTGATATCCAAGGAAACTTCAGTAAAAGAACCAAGAAGATGGGAGCCGCCTAGTAAGAGTTAACATATAGCGGAGTGAAGCGGTTTATACTGCGTGTAAAGTGCAGATACAAACGTACCTTCTGCAGCACCTATTACCGAATTTGTCTCAATTTTTTTTTTGATAATGACAAAGACCAATACATATAACAGAGACTTGCCAAGTTTCAGCGAATAACTAGAATTCAGTGTCGAGAAATTAGCGGCCAAATATCGCTTTAGAAGACTCATGGCAAACCAGACTCAAGGCAAACCCCTAAATGCACGATGTTGATATTGCAAAACATTACACCTCGGCATGCATATTTGAATACCCCAAGGGACAGGTCACCTCTTGTGAATGAGAGGCATTTAAAAATAATGGAAATGCATATCATTATAATATGTTAATTAAAATTAATCACGGCATAAAGAGATGACTAGAGTCATTTTACGCGTTCGTTGAACGGCGTACACCGTGAATAAGAAATGCCGAGAGGAGAACATTTATTGAATCATACTTTCAGGAAAAAAAAGAATGCATACAGGAAAGATAAAGGCAGAACTACAGGTAAACGTTATTACCGTTCACAGTGCATTTCGTCTTTACGTTTTCAAATTGCGCCTTTTCTTGGCGATGTCTGATATTGAATCAATTAGAAAAAATTCCATCATGCAACGAGGATGTGGTTGACAGTGAACCAGTCACAAACAATTTTGGCGAGAGAATGAAAGACCTGAGACTGAAAAGACAAGAAAAGAATGGTGCTATCTGTAGCCTCCCGCCCAAGAGAAAAATGGAGAAGTTCTCCGTGCCCTCCTTCCCCAAAACCAGAAGCCAAAGTGAAACGTGTACTAGTACCAATCCATCACAATGCGATCCTCAATACAGGGTGGTCAACTGGCAGGCATTGTCGATGCAACTTGATAAGTGCCAAAAGTGCAACAAAGGCCCACTGAATATACGAAACACCGTTGACGAACGAAAAGCAGGACTAGCGTTTATCACCAAAATACAGTGCAGTCCATGCGGGGAAATTAACATGATAAGGTACGACGAAGTCTATCCCGATGAAGGAAAACGTGGCCCTAACAGAAGCCAACTAAACGAAAGAGCAGTTCTCGGTACCCTTCATTCCGGTAATGGCTACGCCCAACTTGCGCACCTTCTTGCTCCCTTGGACATCGATCCCATGGATTGCAAAACTTACAAAATAATCGAGGGAAGGGTCGGGCAACGTATTGAATCAGTGGCGCAGACAAGTTGTTCCGATACCCTAGCACAGGAAGCTGCCAGTGTAGAAGGAAACGATCTGGCAATATCCTATGAAGTTAGAAGTAAGACTAAGTCTGAAGTCTGAAGTCCCCTCAACGCTTCCGTACGAAACGGACCCAGGGTTTTCGTAGATTTTCATCTTTCGGAAAGACATGCATTGATATTCCAACAGTGTGTTGACTGTTGGTGCAGCTTACTTTACCAGGACCGCCAGTGACACAATATTTGCCACCGCGAGAATTTTCTTTACCGCCCGAGGCCATATTTCTTCACAGCCCAGCGGTCTTTGAACAATGGCCCGTCCTACTTATGACGTCACGCATACTTAATTAGCATCACGGGATGTTCGCATCAAATTCACAAGATTCTTGATCTTCAAGAACACATTACAGTAGGTTTGCGTGGACGGATTTTATTAAGTAAAACGTCATTTTAACCAGTAAAGATAGAACTTTAAGAATCTACAGAATTTTATGGACTTAAATTTTCGATGCGTGTGCACTTTAAACTTAGGAATAAGCTTATCGACAATTTCGTACCTGGTAATCAAAGTGGCTTTTTTCCCGGACGTTTTCGCTCCTCTGCACAGAAGCCATCTCTTCAACAGAACAACACTGCATTGTTCGATAGATTCACGAGAAATCTTAGCCCCAGGAATGTCATCCTCGGTAATATCTATCTTATCGTTAACCATCTTCTTCAAATCACTGTTCATAACACCTGCCATTTTGGAAATCTGTCCATTCAAACAATCCATGCAAGCTTTGCGGTCATGATTCGAACCCTGTTTCCCGCTCAATTTGAAAAAGGCGAATTAATGTTCAAAGTACATGCGTGTGTGTGTACAACGAAGATGCATGGCAGCCATTTTGTTTTAGCTTGCCAAATGGATATTGGGTGTGTGGACATCTGGTTCCTTCTTTCTAATGCATTGATCGTGTATATTAGTACAAATGTACGACACCTGTAGCATGATTTCAGGAATGTTGACATAATCCATGATTTTGGAGTTACGTATACACTTATTTTTACTGTCAGTAAAATAACAACAACAAAATAATACATTTATAAACAAACTTTTGGAAACCATATCACATCAAATTCATTGTACAAAAATATATTTACATCAATAGTTTTAAGGTGATTCTTATTTTAGTCCCAGTATGGCTACATTTGATCCTCTAAGGCCTGAATTCCAGTCACGGACAGTCAATTGTTCCATGTAGTCCACAACTTCATTTAGCTGGCCATTTGTAGAAGTGGATATGAGTCCTCCATTGGATCCATGGCAATGGCTCTCGAGTAGACACATCTGTGTTTGATTGAAGCACAACAGCATAGATTTATCAAGGTGGAACTATAAGAACTGCAACAAAGAATGGCTGTTGGAGATGATAACAAGACAGATAATCTTTCAGATCCTGGGTAGTGAAGAATGCAGAGTCAGCTTTTAATTCCAGTTGTCCAAAATTTGTGTTATCCTTTTGCAAAACTTCACGTACATCGAGGCTTTCTTTTCTTTTCTCGTATTCAAGGTTGGACTGGTTTGATGGCAGTTGACATAGTGTCATAGATGTTTTTTCCTAGTTTAATTAAGGTGACTCCGTTATCATTCTCGGCGCACTCGTCTATGACAAACTTTGGGTCATAACTTCCTGTGCTTTTATGCAATTGCCATAAAACATTGGCAACAATTAGAGCTATCATTCACCTATAATACAATATAATTCGATTGCACTGCAGAACATTAAAAAAAATTATATTGGAACTTGACTAAAGTCAATGTTTTGGATAAAATTGGATATTGCGAAAAATCTGTCCGTTTTTTTTTGGATGAAAGTTTTGGAATCACTTTAGATTGACATAATTCATAACCTGACCAAGTTTTAGCAAAATCGTTGGAGCTAAAGCACGGCCGCATGAAAAGAACCAAAATTAAGCACGGAAATTAGCTCCAACGATTGCTTTCGCTCCAACGATTTTGCTAAAACTTGGTCAGGTTATGAATTATGTCAATGTAAAGTGATTCCAAAACTTTCATCCAAAAAAGACGGACAGATGTTTCGCAATATCCAATTTTATCCAAAATATTGAGTTTACTTAAGTTCTAATATTATTTAAAAAAATGTTCTGCAGTGCAATCGAATTATATTGTATTATAGGTGAATGAAAGCTCTAATAGTTGCCAATGTTTATTGGCAATTGCATAAAAGCAGAGAAAGTTATGACCCAAAGTTTGTCATAGACGAGTGCGCCGAGAATGATAACGGAGTCACCTTAAGAGTCAATCTCTCCAAGAATCGCCCATCAAATTTTCGTCTCCGAAAAAGATTTCCGTTTTAATTTGTCTGTGAGTTTACTTTCAATAGTGTATTCTAAAACTGCATTTCATTTTGAGAGAAATGTTTTTTTTCTCGATTTTTGGTATTTTTTTCATTTGACGACAGATTCTCTATTTTTTACCGTCAAATGACACCGAAAATGCTTCCACTTCGGCTTTCAATAACTACTCGACCTTAAATCCAAATCGAACCGCATTTAGCACAAATACTAAAAATGAGTTAAACTTAAGATATCTAGAAGATCTTTTCATTACATTAAACCTAACTTGCTAAAAATCATCCACAAACAACACACTAATTCAGCGACCGGGTAAGATCACCGAGACATCAAAAATTTCAATCCACTTTTTCCAAAAGTGGCACCATTTTGAGATTTAGGACAAACACACTAGCAAAATATAAGGAATAAATTACTGAAATCTGAAAAAAAATCTGTAACTCACCTAAAATACTTCGCACAAGTAGCAATTGAAGTTGAGGGTTTTTAGTCAAATTTGCATATTCTTGTCAACAATGTCTGTGACGTAACTGCACGACATGATAATTCACTCTCGTCGACTAAATCCACAAATTCAGTTCACAATCAGCTTGTAATCATTAAAGACATCCCAGAAAACTTTTCTTTAGAGATAAATGTCGCTCTTTGGCCCATAATTCTTTTAAATTAGTTTGTTCTGAGAATGTTATATATGACCACGAAGCTTGCACATAAAAATTCCATTCATCGATCAAGGTCCTTGAGATACCAGCTAATTAAGTGCGGTGATAAAGAATTGAAGTGTTGAAGTAGCTTGAATGAGCTTGTAAAAATATCACAGCTTGTGTGTAAGTCTGCGTATAATTACTTCCTGAGGGGGGAGGGGTGGGGCTGGAAGTCAATTCAAGCAGGATGCGAACATGTACATTTTCTGACCATGGACGAAATTTTTTTAATGAAATCCGATTTCTTTTCTCTTGTTTTAGATGGAATCTCAAAATGTGTACATATCTCCTTGAGCATTGGAACTTTAAATGAACCCAGTTTACCTTCCTTGTAGATATCGCACAAGTCGTACGTTTGGTATAAAATAGGGTGGGTTGCAGCAATACTAGAGAAAACATGTTGTACAAGTTCATGCCTAAATTCTTCTTCTTGATCATTTTCACTATCACTATCAGCATCCACAGAATCAGTTTTCAGTGATGAGTAACCAGCACCAGCTCTCTTCATTCTAGCTAGCCTTGAAAAAAAGCTTTTAATTTGAGCTTGATTAAGCCATTCCTCTCTCGTAAAACGTCTTTCACAGTCCTTATTTTTGTCATTCCTCATGTCTAAGGCAACAGCTGTGGGGTCAGCTTTATTGCCAGTTCTTTCGCCTTTCTCAAATGTAAGCACAAGGTAATGTCGAACATTCGCCGAAAAGCGTTTACTTCCTGTTTTCGGTCTACTCAGTGCCCATCCTTTATGTAAATCAGTCGCACCAGTTTTCCCTCTTACTGTGCTGTGTTCAGATTGTTCGAAAGTGTTCACGTCAATTGTTTTGAATTTCTTTGACCATTCTCTTCGAATCACGTCGTAAACGCTCTCGTTGTTTACAAATCGGCTGTGCTCTCCTATATCTAAGTGCAGTTCTAGCTGATCAAACGTTTTGCAAACATAGTTGCAGCCTTGCTCTGTACATTCAAACAAACACTCTTTCTTTTCGTCAGACTGGTCTTCCGCGGCGTCCTTCACTTTCATAGTCCTACTGCGGCTAACTCCTCCCCTGAAGCTTTCAATTACTTTTATGTTTGTTTGTTGTTGATGTGTTAAGTAAATGCTTTCGTTGCTTAGTTTCTTGCCATTTCCAATGCCATATGCTTTCCAGACAGTAACACCACGTGAATCATACTGGAAATTATGATAAGCGCTGAATTGTTTGATCTTTCTTGTTTCTAAAGGAGTCACTGAATCACTGATTTTATTTACTGAGCTCATGGTTCCTTTAACTGGATGTTGCTTTAATGCTGTTTGCATTTGAAGTGCGTTAAGAACATCATTTCCTTCGTTGCAATATGTCCTTATAGCTAACTTGAGAGGGCATATAATTCTATCACAGATGTCCTTTCCTTGCTGTGGTTCTGAAAAGTCGTACCTTTTTATCTGCATGCCAACTCGATCTCCGATGTCCTTGAGTGCTGCAATCAACAAATTGTTGTGATAGCATCCTGCTTCATCGGAGCGAAGATACACATTCCTTACTTTAGGATTTTCAGATTTGATATGAAGTAGCAAGTCTTCTACAATGGACGCAACAGCAAACCAGTCTTGTGAGCATGCATCAAAAAGATGTACATATGAAGTAACAGATAATTCCTGAGAATCGCTGCATTTGCTAACCACACTACTAATGTGCCAGCTCATGCCCCTTTTGCCAAACCACTGTGACTGCTTTTCTCGGTAACGCAGTTGTACCAATTTCATAGCCCAATCCATCACTAATAGAATAGATGAGTCATCCATATCACGGAGAGTATCTTGCTTTGCTAACTCTTGATTCGCAGATCTTAAAATGTGAGCTTTCCACTTATCGATGTTGTTTTTTGCCTCGTTGTAGTCGTAGAGTAAATCATCTCTAAGCTCCTTTGTAAAACTAGAATGAGAATGATCTTGAAGCTTCGTTTTTATTTCTTCAACAACAGCTTTGATATCTTCACAATTGTCACAGATCACAGTGTGTGGATGATTGCATTGTATTTGCAAGTCTGGATCACTTGGATCACTTAATGCAAATTGCCTGCAATGGTCTGCGCATAAAGAAACTTCTTCTCTGCAATGAACTTTATAATCTGTTGTGAGGTACTGCTTTCCTTTATCAAGCCGTTTCTCAGTTATATTAGTCCATAGCTTTTCAACGCCAAAATTGACAAGTTGTCGTGTGATACACTTTATTTTTTCAAATGCTGACGTACCATCTGCTGCAGTATTGTCGAGTCCCTGTAGTGATTTTCTTTCAGAGGCTTCTCTCACTTCGAGAATACGGAAAAGAGTTGATCTGCTTAATGGTTCGAATGCATTTTCGTCACAAAATTGTTGATACTGATTGACCATTGTAGACCTGGTCACAATTCGAATTACGTTAGGCATTTCGATAACTTCTCCGCTTTCCAGCTTGAGTTTGCGCATTCCAAAAGCGACATCTTGGTGGAAGTACGGCCTGTTCACAAAGGCAATGAAGTGGTCCACTTTTGACATTTCCAAGCTTATGCGGTGGCGCTTTGTCTTGCTTACCTCCACTCCTGGACCGTTTTTCTTTGCGTGTGCACGAGCTCTTTTTATCTGCCATTGACTGATCTTTGCATAGGGCTCATGTAGCTCTTGAAGCTGTTTGATAGTATACTCGTAAGCATAGATGCTTAGAATCTGTGTTTTGAGATTTCTCGTTGGGGCACTTGCATAGGCAGTCATGAGGGCTTTTAGTTCCTGACTATCCTGTCCGCTTGTAAATGACAATGCTGTGTACAGCTTTTCGCCAGCTTCTGGTGCAATAATACTACAAATCAGTCGACAGGCTTCGGACGCTATTTCAATGCACTCTTTCTTTTCCATCTTTGAAGCAACATCCCATCCTTTTTGCAACTGAAACGTGAGTGGAGTTGGTGTATCTAGTGATGCAACATCAGATAGTTGTTTCATTGCGTCATTGAAGACGTCAACGGCTTTTTTTCTAGATTGATCTACTGCGTCGGCTTTATCATCTGAGCTGTCATCATCAGTCTGGTAAGCCAGTCTCCAACAGCTTGGAGTCCACATTGCGCATGGTGTCTCAGGAGGAACTTGTGACATAGGGGACTGAATTTCCGCAACAAAACTTGTATTACTCGCAACATCAGCTTCCACAACTTTAGGCGTTCTGTAAGTACATAATTACACTCCTTACATGTACTTACGATAAGTAATTATAAACAGTACCGGGAAAACCGTACTTTACATATCAACATATTTGCACTGTACAACTTATATCGCACATTTTTAAGTTAATTCTAAATTTGCAATTTCAAAGCTCTGCAAAATGCAGTCAGTACTAGTCAAAAAATGATTAAAATGAGAGGATATCATACACATACCTTTGAGGTTGAGATTCTGTAACCCATTTACCTTGTCCACATAATTTCTCTGAATGAGCTTTGCAGCATTTTGGACATATTGCTGTGAGTCAAGATTTAGCGAGAAACCAATTGAGATGTATATACAGTCATTTGCAAAAATTCTGGCCGCCACGATATATCAATATATCGGTTGCATTATGGGTAATTAAATAATACTATTTTGGGATTCCAAACTTTTTAAATGAAGCAAAAGTTACAAACAACAAACGTAAGACTAAAATAAACATTATACTAAATATTTCTACCAACTTTGCTGGCGTTAACCCGCTTTAAGGGGAATTTTCGATTATTTAATTACCCATAATGCACCCGATATATTGATATTTCGTAGAGGCCAGAATTTTTGCAAATGACTGTATACATAATATATTGCCTTACAACATTGTATCATAACGTTCGCTGAAAATAACGTATTTCAAAAAGAACGAAGTGGAAACATGATCAGTTGCATTCACACGAAGTCACGAACGAAGAAAGGAAGGAAGGTCTCTGACTGACTTACTGAATAAATGAATGGATGGATGGATGGATGAATAGATTTTGTATGACTGTGCGGAACAGCGACTGCACGGTTATGGTGCGGCACGGAATTTCGAATGTTTTCATACACTACACGGCACTAACACGGTCACCGCACGGCCCGTTCCGTAACGTAACTTTTTCACAGTCGTAGTAGCAGGGGGAGGGGCCAGGGAGCCCGGGGCCCCCAATAATTTCGCTGATTCAGTAAAATGTATAAGTGACGGTCTTGACACCGTTCGAGAAATTATAGGAAAACTGCTTTAAGAAAGCAATGGAAAATTGGATAAAATCCGAATTGACACTCGGAAAATGAATCCAAAGACGTTCATGCTTTGTGTCCTACGGGTAGGGTAGGTGGACTGTGGACCTACGGGTAGGTGGATTGTGCGTGGCACAAGGACACGATACGATCGCTAGTCAGATTGTGTCCCCCCAATAATGTCCCCCTTGCTACGGGCCTGTTGATAATGAATGAATAAACGAAGAAACCAAGGAATGAGCGAACTAACAAACAAACGAATGGAGGATTTATTAATGAATGAACAACCTAGTGAAGCATACTTACGTGATCCGATCTGCACCAATATTCCGTACAATTTGTTGATTTCCATTGATAACCGAACATTAATGACACTGCGAGACTTGTATTGATGCAAAGGACCTGAATGTGCAGGATATTGACAAGACCTCAAAGGCCTCCAAAACCTTCCAAGTTTTACACGATGGTTCGAACAAACTGTCATGGTTTTCATCACTTCTGGCGAAATATCGAATAATCCTGATCTTGCAAGAATTAGTTGTGATTCGGTCAAACCCGATTTTGAGAGATGGCAGCTCGACAGATGATCTGAGACATCCTCAGTACAATCCAAAAGATTGACAACACCTTTCTGGCCACGATCATCTCCACAGGATATCTCTTTTATACCAAAAAATGAGCAACTTTCTTCCATATTTACTAAGTTATCTGACAGTAGGGAACTATATAAACCATGTGATTGATATCTGGCGCGTCTTGAAATCTACATGAAAATTCACCGCGCGCGCGAGTTCGATTTTACTCGTTTTCCAAAAGTTTTACATTATGATATTACAACATGAAAGCTCAATGAACGAAGAAAATAACAATAATCAAAAACACACCGTCAAAGCCCCACCCTCTCCCCCAGGACGTAATTTGTACACAATTAAGCTGTGATTTAATACCAGCTCATTCAAGCTACCTCAACACTTCGTTTCGGTCTTCAAATCGATGAATGAATGCATGAATTTTGGGAAATTATTATGTGCAAGTTTCAGGCGATTAAATTTGAGCGCGACATGCGACATGGTCAGTATATAACATTCTCAGAACAAACTAATTTAAAAGAATTATGGGCCAAAGAGCGACATTTATCTCTAAACAAAGGTTTTCTGGGATGTCTTTAATGATTACAAGCTGATTGTGAACTGAATTTGTGGATTTAGTCGACGAGAGTGAATTATCATGTCGTGCAGTTACGTCACAGACATTGTTGACAAGAATATGCAAATTTGACTAAAAACCCTCAACTTCAATTGCTACTTGTGCGAAGTATTTTAGGTGAGTTACAGATTTTTTTTCAGATTTCAGTAATTTATTCCTTATATTTTGCTAGTGTGTTTGTCCTAAATCTCAAAATGGTGCCACTTTTGGAAAAAGTGGATTGAAATTTTTGATGTCTCGGTGATCTTATCCGGTCGCTGAATTAGTGTGTTGTTTGTGGATGATTTTTAGCAAGTTAGGTTTAATGTAATGAAAAGATCTTCTAGATATCTTAAGTTTAACTCATTTTTAGTATTTGTGCTAAATGCGGTTCGATTTGGATTTAAGGTCGAGTAGTTATTGAAAGCCGAAGTGGAAGCATTTTCGGTGTCATTTGACGGTAAAAAATAGAGAATCTGTCGTCAAATGAAAAAAATGCCACAAATCGAGAAAAAAAACATTTCTCTCAAAATGAAATGCAGTTTTAGAATACACTATTGAAAGTAAACTCACAGACAAATTAAAACGGAAATCTTTTTCGGAGACGAAAATTTGATGGGCGGTTCTTGGAGAGATTGACTCTTAAGTTGCTGTATGTTGTAATGGTGTAGGGGAAATCAGACTGATGTGTAGGAATTAGGAGAGTTCCATTAAGAATGTCAAGTCCAGTTAATAATGAGATGACTGTACATGCATTGGATCCTACCACTCTTCTTCCTATTGTTGACTGGCTTAGATGATTAGGTAAAACTCATTCTGTGATGTTTCCAGATTGCCTTTGTGTAAATGGAGTATGCCTGAGATGCCAGTCACAAGTGAGCATTTGGACAAAAACTACATTTTGTTTGAGAATTTCCTCTCTTGTGACCTCTGACAGGATGACCACATGTTTTGCAGTGTGGACGTGAGCGTGGGTTTCTTTGTGAATTACCTGTAGACACTGGATGAGAATTACTTGACGTAGATAACGGATGCAACATAGATGGCTGTGGTGGATGAATTTGAGCTAATTCAGCATTAAAGGTCAAATGCAACGGAATTTTTGACAATTTTAGTTACATTTGGAAAACGAAGTTAATAAAATTGTTAAGTGTAAGGCCGTACAATTATCAAACATCTGGTGGCAAAAATCACAAAATTGAATTCGCTCTAACTTTGCATATGGGTAGCCCTTGGTCTGAATATAAACGCTGTGTAGTTTGTTTGGGAAAATATTTATTTGTTTTGGAGAAAATCGAAAAAAAAATATTTTGGCTTCAGACACCATGTAATGACTGTCGGCGGAGTGAAAATGCATCAAATTCATTCCATTCGTATATCAAAACTAAAATCAACAGAAATATTTCAATACCATCGCTGTATTGTATAACTCTTCCTTGGTCTCTAGGCTTAATATCATAAACATTGAGCGAGTTTAAGAAGTCCAATAAATTCCAAATCAAAGTGCACTATTTGGAAAATCCAACCGGTGGGTCAAAAAGAATAGTTTTTTAGTCATGTGCCAGTGATCCAAATTTTATAATATTGCAGCTACGTACTAAGAAGATGATATAGTTTTGGAATCTTGAAAGTTTTATTTGGGCAATTGAGGTTTAGCTTCTGAGAAAACTCTTTTATTCACCACTCGAAAAACATCAAAAACGGTGATTGCGTGACCGCGTGACAATTGGTAAAATAACCGTACAATGTTTCTGTTAACTTCAGAGCCATGTATAACTGTTAAACAACATACATTTTTTCGTTTCTATGCTTGCAATGCATCGGGATATCTTTGCATGACATATTATGCTGTTATGTGTGCGTTGAATATTTGACATTTGGATTCTGAAATACGGTTGAATTATCCAGCCGTCAAAACTGTTCATAACTTGAATATTCCTTTACATTCTTGTTCCTCTACTGTTTTCCTGGCGTAGTCAATCAAATGAAACCGAACAAAAAATAAATCGAATCCAATGGAACCCAATCGTTCGATTGTTTTGCGATTGATTCGGCCATCGAACAGAATCTAACGCCATCCTCGGAAACCCAGGGGCTGCAGGGGGAGGGGGGAGGGGAAAAGGATGAATCGAACCGGATCTTTTGGGAGAATGCGATTACCGAACACAAGATCGAACCATTCGAACTCACAATCATTTCGATTAGTTAGATTTTGTTCGGTGAAAATAAAACGCCATAAAAATAAAATATTGATGAGCAGCACTGCAGTCCTAATAAAATCGGAAGATGTCTGCCATCTAATAGCCATGTAAGCCAAGGCTAAAGAACGCAATGTAAAAAGACTAAAAATCCTGGTACAGTGGAACTCGGTTAATACGGACACCATCGGGATGAGACGCAGTGTCCTTATTAACCGGGTGTCCATATAAACCGGGTTGGTCAATTTACGTCACTTACATTTTTGGCGGAAACAATGACTGCATGACACTGGTGATCTGTTTATTTTTAGTGGGGAAACTATAAATGCACGTAATTAGCGATCAGTTTACAAGTTGAACGTGAGAAAGAACAGAACGTGCGTAATTTTAATTAAAAAGCGATCAATTTACCCATTGTAGTTGTTTTGGGAAAATAAAGTGTCTGTATTATTATTATTATTATTATTATTATTATTGTTATTATTATTGTTGTTGTTGTTGTTGTTGTTGTTGTTGTTGTTGTTGTTGTTGTTGTTGTTGTTGTTGTTGTTATTATTATTATTATTATTATTATTATTATTATTATTATTATTATGAAAATGGGCATATTGGGACAGGAAAAAATGTCCGTTGTCCGTAATAACCGGGTGTCCGTAAGGCCGGGGTTCTACTGTACTGAATAAAGATGTGTATGTGTGTACGCATGCAATAAATTTAATTTAAACACATTTCAAGGGCAACTCTTAAGGTAATCAGAAACACTATAATAACATCAACAACTGCAAATCAACAAGTGCCTTTACAACAGAGAGTTGGGATATTCTTATACGAATATACTGGGTCTACTACCCGGGGGGGGGGGGGGGGGGGGGGGGACTCCCATATATAAAGTGGTTGGGATGCTCGTCGTACCTCACCTTATTATCACTTATTTTCGCGCGTCTTTAATTTCGCGATTTTGGCGTTTGAAAAAAAAACGCGAAATTAAAGACTCGCGAATAATAATTACGGCGAAACTTAACGAAGCGAAATTTTATGTCACGCAGTGATGTCTTGAATTGAATTGTTACATCAGTTACCCAATTCAAAACAATATGTTTGTATACTGCACCGGATCACCGGTCAGAGACAAACACTGTATAATCAATAATGTACCTTTTAGGGTGTTTGTCAGTAAATGTACCTTTTAGGGTGTTTGTCAGTAACCCCATACCCGAGACAAGATAATGACAACCGGAATGACAGTTGTAGCTTTTGTCACTTTAGAGTTGGTACCTTTTAGGGGTAAAAATTATTTGTTGCCACACCCACCTGGACAAGCAGACTCAGGTACCTTTTATGGGTAAATTTCAAAAATTTCCGACGAGCATCCCAACCACTTTATATATGGGAGTCCCACCGGTCTTTAGCAGGCCATCAGTCAACATAAAACGCGTTAAAATTGTGTAAAAGAAGACAATGTGTATTTTGTCCTTTGTCCTAAACAGGGTCCTAAAATAGAGGGTGTTGTCCTAGACAGGGTAGGTATTTTAGATTTTTATGTCCTAAACAGGGTCAGGGTTTCAAACCCTCAGCGGCACCCCTATAACCAAACATGGGTCAAGTACCCCCAGGGTGTATATACTGTGTATTTCAATCAATCGCTAGACATCCCGACCCCCACCCCCTTGACCAACATGCTGTTCAAGATATTATGCAAATTATATTCACAGTGACCCGAGAACGTGTTTAGAAGATATTTCCAGAAATCTTGCTAACCTATTTCGCTTAACAACAGTAGAGGAACAAGAATGTAAAGGAATATTCAAGTTATGAACAGTTTTGACGGCTGGATAATTCAACCGTATTTCAGAATCCAAATGTCAAATATTCAACGCACACATATAAACAGCATAATATGTCATGCAATGATATCCCGATATAGTTAATCCCGATGCATTGCAAGCATAGAAACGAGAAAATATATGTTGTTTAACAGCTATACATGGCTCTGAAGTTAACAGAAACATTGTACGGATATTTTACCAATTGTCACGCGGTCACGCAATCATCGTTTTTGATGTTTTTCGAGTGGTGAATAAAAGAGTTTTCTCATAAGCAAAACGTCAATTGCCCAAATAAAACTTTCAAGATTCCAAAACTATATCATCTTCTTAGTACGTAGCTGCAATATTATAAAATTTGGATCACTGGCACATGACTAAAAAAACTATTCTTTTGGATTTTTCAAATAGTGCACTTTAATTTGGAATTTATTGGACTTCTTAAACTCGCTCAATGTTTATGATATTAAGCCTAGAGATCAAGGAAGAGTTGTACAATACAGCGATGGTGTTGAAATATTTCTGTTGTTTTTAGTTTTGATATACGAATGGAATGAATTTGATGCATTTTCAATCCGCCGACAGTCATTACATGGTGTCTGAAGCCAAAATAGTTTTTTTTCGATTTTCTCCAAAACAAATAAATATTTTCCCAAACAAACTACACAGCGTTTATATTCAGACCAAGGGCTACTCATATGCAAAGTTAGAGCGAATTCCATATTTGTGATTATTGCCACCATATTGGGTTTTTGTTTGATAATTGTACGGCCTTACACTTAATCATCATACAAAGCCACAAAACTTTTTCTGTGTTTACATCGCGAGATATAGCGGATTTAAAAGTATCCGATCCCCCCTCGTCCGTCGGTCATTTTCGGAAAGTAATCGGAAATCTTTCGGAAACACTTGAACAGGTTCGATAATGTACGTACGTACAGTCATGTCGTTTAATTGTGCTATTAATTAAGTAAGAACTAGACGATCGGAGAAGCGTTTACTCGGGCTGCTTTATCGATGATCATTAATTAGTTAGTGAGGCCAAACAATATTTCTCGCAGCTAATAGTTATTTTTTCTGGTATTTAGCAATTATTATTCGAAGTGTCAGTGTGTAGTGGTGAATATTTACCTAGCCGCGAGTGTTCGAGCAGGGAGGTAAATATCTACCACTACTCACTGACACTGAGGGGAATAATTGTTTTAGTATATACCACACAAGTGAATAGATAGCCAGATGTAAAAATATTATTTTCAAGAAGAAAAAGATACAATTGCGAAACGCCATCTTGTGAATTATACGGCGCCTCTCACAATAACGCGCGGCAATGTGGGCAGTCTTCTTCTGACCATAATAAGAACGCTCTATGCAACAGAGTCTCGCCAAATTATTTTACTGTGTTAAACAAATAATTAGCATCAATTGATTGTAAAAACACGCGCCTGTTATGTGCAGTTCAGGGCGCTAGTAATGAGCTGCAGTTATAGAGCACGAGGGGAATGATCAGAACCGAGTGTTCTGGTCGACTGCACATAGCACAGCGGACAAGTTTTATATTTCTTTTATAAAAAAATCAAAAAAATCATAATAATAACAATAATAATCATAATAATAAACTCTTTAGTTCACGAGCACTAAATAGGCAGAAGGCTAATTAATAAACTTGTAGCCCTCAGCTAAAAAAAATACAATCATGATTTGAAGGCAAGCTTTCAATTTTGTTCGTTACGCAATTCAGTCGTAAGACTACAACGTTTTTCTTAATAAACCAGTCTATTATTATTATTACAAATACATGTGAATATTCGCGCGTGCTGTGTGCTCTCACTGCTGACGCGGTATACATGCATCCTTTGGCCAATCAGAGCGCACATTATATCTAAGTTATTTTGCATGGGGAGCAAGGGGGTACAGAGGAAAGAGGAGAGTGCTCTTATATCCGGTCTTATCACTTGGTCTTATCATTCTCAACTTTTGTTTAAAGAAATATAATTATGCATTTAATGCATAATGTTAGTAACAGTTTTATTCTTGGCATGGTATTCTATAGTGACATCACTCAATTCCATGAGCTCCTTACAAACGATATCTTCATTGGAAACTTCTTTTCCCAATGCTTTCTCCAAGACTTCTTGAAAAACGGTTAAGACTTGTTTCTTGTCAGTAGCCGTGTCAATAATGAAATTGATCATCAAGACTGTTTCACAAGATTCTGATCTAACGCGGTGCTTACAGAAATCGCACTGTAAAAGAAATCCCGAGTTAACTTGAATGATCTTCTTGCCACAGCTGCAGCAATTTTTGATCCATTTGCACTTTTGGATAGAACTAATCAATGGTACTTTGACTGTATTGTAGATTGCTATTGGCAGGTTGTAAACATCTTTAACTTCAAGGTTAGCGAGTGCTGTATTGCCGCTTGTTCTGATTGTGGTTTCTTTGGTGGTACTTAAGAGCCAGGGTCCGTAACTATCAACAACCCGCGGACAGTGTGTTAAAATCGGATTTCATTTTATTTGCTCAAAAGCATCCCTATAATGAACCATTTTCGAAAATATATCGTAAAGGTTTCAGCGAATTTTATTTTCCGAGTAATCGGGCAAAATCGTATTTGGGCTCATGATACCCCTGTGCTCGGATAAAAAAAAAGAAATTTCGGCAACTTTTAGTGTCACCGCATGGCAACAAAACGATTTATTTGCAAACTTTGTTTTAGCACCGGATAAAGCCTATAGTATAGTCCTCTCAATCACGCTGTATTTCTTTTGGAGTCGACATTGGGTGAAATTTCTCAAGCCCCTTAAGAGAGACTGACCATAATTTTCGAGAATGTATTGACAAGTTGAGGATTTTCAATTGCCTGATATTTCCACCAAAAGACCCTTTGGGTGAACTCTTTTCAAAAATAAACTTAAAAGTTTTAAAAGTTTTATTTTCGACGAAATCGAAAAAAGTTCAAAATACGGCTTCCCGCCTGTCTGGCGACCATCGAATTGGGCTGGAAATGGTGCATCTTTGACAACCGATAACACGACAAGCAGACTTACTACGAAACTGCCAATCAAGCACATTATTAAGCATCATTATATTTATACTAGTATTGAAGCATAGCTCAAGATTCTTCTTCTTTGTATGTTTTTTTAGATAGCGAAAAGTAAGAGATAAATACCGAGAACGGAGGCAATAAGCCATATAAATCCCGAGGGCCGTAGGATTTATAGGTTTATTGCCGACGTTCGAGGTATTTATCTGACTTAGTTTAAATTTGACAAGGTTTTCGCAGGAAGCAATCTGAGGCATTTTCTGGTATTTTTTGGAGTGTTATTTAGCATGAATACTATATGAATAGCATGAAGAATAGCATTTCAGTGCTCATTATGAATTCACCGGGATTTCGGAAAATCGTCACTCAGCGTCAAAAAGTGTCCGGGGCCTGGGACCTAGCACGGCATTACGATGACGTCACTGCGAGGAGTGTGGTAATTCTTGTCGGCCATTGTTATTGTTTCTAGTACAGTTGTACATGTAGTTTTTGCGTTTTAAAATCATGTCTGACCTGGAATCAGAATCCACGAACGAAAGTGAAGCTAGTGATGGTGATCAGACGAAAAACAATTTTAATTTTGAAAGCTTCTTCAGGCCTTACGAAGACGAACTTCTAGCCGCAGCAAATCATACTGATGTGGCAGAACAAGCTCTCAGTGAGAGCGATGAAGACGGACTCACAGAGCATAATTTGAGACAAAGATTTGAGAAAATAGTACCTCTTCAAAATTGGTAAGTATTATATTGAATAAAAGTTTATTTGTAAATGTTTACATATGTGTACTTGTCTGACTATCTCTTGCTTTCGTGCAGGTGTTCTTGTGGCAATTGCAAGGACGATCGTTTGGTTTTGTGTGCAGAATTTCGCTGCTGTAAGGAAATTGCCAATTGCTTAGGTCGCTTTACTTTTGAAGGCCTAAATGCTGGATGTATTTTGACACATCCTGATTACCAAGCGATGACCAACAAAACAGTACTTGAGCATGTTGGGCCTCTGTTCACCGATAAAGAAGGTAAACACTACCGTAAACGAGAACACGCTGAAAACGAGTAAGAATTGATTACTGTTCTATCGTTTTTATTTTCACGTTTAATATTATTTCGTAATAAAACAAGAACATACAACGCACTTACAGTGTGGACACTTGAACGGTGAACACTTTGAGTTTTTTTGAATGCATACTGTAAATTATCGATTGAGATAATTGATTGGAAATAAAACTTATTTTGATCACTTGGTGTATTTGAACTCTGCGTTTCATTTGAGACATTACGAGGCAGTAGAAAGTTGGGAAAATAATGATCTGAGTAGATCTTGAAGTGTTCGTTCAAGTGTCCACACAAACCATATTATGAATCTAAGTGAGTCATGTGAAATCATTCTAATATTGTACAAAGCATTTCTGTCTAGTTCCCATTTATTTATCCTTGGCATTAATTGTGTAGGTTTTTCTCTCTCTAAGTAATAAGTGTAATTTTGTACCTTCTAGGTTTATTAAGGCAGTGACTTATAGATGGTTAATCAGATGGATATGTGGATACATGGGCTGGGAGAATACTAGACCTCTTTCAGCTTGCATATATATCATTAGGATAGACCCTACCCTAACTACTAAAGGCTACCACTCTGGGCAAGAACGAGCTGCAAATAACAGCTAAACCTGTGCTAGCGACTGTGCTAGCTAAATGGATTTTAATATTTTGTTTACAACTTATAATGAATTTATTGATAAATGCATTTTCACAGTCCTTTTCTTTTAAATATCTCCAGTAGGGCATTTATTCTTTGGGTGTCCTAGCATTGGGTTATCACATTTCTTGCACATTCTGGTTTTTTTCTTTGGCGGTGGTAGATTAGAATCATCAGATTTCCTTTTGATTGAACAATTTTGAAGAAGTTTGTCTTGTTGCTTGGCTACAACATAAAATATCATAAACAAAACACAAATCAGTCTACACCATCGGTCGCCTGAAGAAAACTAGCAGCTTGCAGTCAAAATGTCAGGGTCCTTCTACAAAATACCTGAATTATGAGACAAACGAATAAACAGAATACATGTTAGAGTTTCATTTTGTTTTCTTATTTACCTGTTGGTACCAAAGTTACAATTATTTCTTTTCTCTTATTGTAGCGAACCATGGCCTCATCTTTGCTTCTTCTCTGTGGGAATTTACTGTTTAATGGTCCAGGAACTTTGGTTTTATATTCACTCATTATTTTGTTTAATGTGTCTCTGGTCAAACTGAACAGTAGTTTTTTCATGTTTTCGACATAACCTATGATTGATAATTTAACAACTATTCAATGGTTGATGCAAAGTCAAACAAGTTATTTGCTACATCTATTACAGTGCGAAGCTTCCAACTATGACCACCTATAATGTATTCGCATACTTTCGTCTTGGCCATTATCCAATCAGCTTTACAGGATTGTCTTATCTTTTCTCTGATCTAACCGCTAATTGGAGACGATGGCGAGACAAAAGTATGCGGATACATTAACGGTGGTCATAGTTGGGAGCTTTGTGCTGTAATCTGTATTGATACAATACATGTATGTGTTTTTACTCACCGTATGTAGGTTTCACAGCTATGTCACGCACAACTTCCTCACCCATTTTGTACTTTGGGTAAGTAACATTGATGTATCTTTTGCCATCCTTTGACACTTGTGTCATTCTATGAAGGTTTTCATTAAAATGCAAACTTGCAAGGATGTGTCTACAGTTTAAATAAGATTGATACTTGGTAAGTAGGAGCATTTTGTTTCCTTGAAATTGTCTACCAGATTGCATGTAATAGAATATGGTTGTATATATATACAGGGACGGCGGAGCATTTTTTAAGTGTGTGTGTGTGTGGTTGGGGGGGGGGGGGGGGGGGGGGGGGGGGGGGGGGGGGGAGACTGGTTTTGGGACCTTACATCTTTCATTGTACATCTAATATATTGTTCTACATTGCTCCTTTAAAATTAATATTTCTTACAAAAAGTGGGGAGCCTCCTTGTCTCCACCGTCCCTGGTATATCATGAAATCAAATTCTTACCTGCAATGTGTCCCAAGCCAAGAGAAACAAATCATCTTGGGATGCCACTGATTCAATGTTGAGTGGAAACCCTCCAAGCAACTAGTTTGTGCATCAGAGGAAAGCTTCTTGATATCATTTAGAATACTTGTTTTATTGAGTATTAAGTGCAGTTTAAAATATTCATAGGTACCTATGAAAATGAAATAAATTAATTAACTTACAATTAGATACCTCACAATTGATATATATACTAACCTCAATATATGAATTATGTGGCAGTTGGTCTAGAGAATGATCACTTACCTTCTTTTAACCATTGACGTGGTTGTAACTTGTCATGGTCACACTTAGTGTACAAGGGATCAGGATGTTTGTCATGCCTATTTGACACATGTCTTGTGAATGATTGCCACTTAGCTAGAATAAGCTGTTGGAACCCTTCATTTGTGGAAGTGGCACACCAATAGATATGATTGCGAACCGCTTTTATCCAATGACTTATTATCTCACAGCCTTTCTCCTTACTGGCTTTAATCATTTTCTTTGTAACTGATTTTACAATATGCCATATGTCAAAGAAATGTGTCACTCCTGGATGAGAGGTCCTGATCCACTTGGCTATGCCACGATCAGAAATAAATTTGGATATTTTTATCTTTGGCAACAAAAAGTTGAAACATCTCTTGGCCCCTTCCAGCTCCATAGCATTACTGTATTCAGTTTCATTAGCCTGCAAAACAGGTAATGAAGGATTGTAGACATTACAGGGTTAAATATATACAGTAATAGTAATTTATGCATATTTGTCAAAAAATATTTTATTTATGTATCACTTCAATTATTTTGTATTCTTATTATTGTGTAATACAGATAACATATCAACTGAATTGTGAGGAATAAATTATATTTGACAAATTGATGTGTGTTGGTTCTTGAGAAAATATACCCTGCTATCAGACTCGACTGCTCGAAGGGTAGAAAATATACTGATTATATATACACAGTCATTCTCAAAAATGATATACTATTACAACAATACTATAATGAAGTCACGTGATTCAATATGTAGTCAATTTCCATGCGAGGAGAGAATTTCAATTTGAGATGCAAAAGTACATGACATTCATGATTGACATTGTGTACATCAAATACATAATGAATAATTACTCTGGACAACCTTTTTGAGAATGACTACAGGTAATTATAGCATGCAAAAAGAAAACAATGTGAAATTGTACTATTCAGAATAAAATAGCAGTTGAGAAAATGAACTTGTATAGCAACATTACACTATACCTGTATCAACTCAAAGTGAACAATTTTATTGATGGATGCGCAGAACATTGTATAAACTCCAAACTTTGCGGAGTGACCCATTGAGTCAAATCTCCCATCGCCACACCAAGAGAGACATTTCCATGATTTCAGACCTTCCATTATAGAGGTTGTGTATACCTTCCAGTGATGTAATATAACTGGAAAGAGAAACCAGTTTTGATGGTAAAAGTAAGTCCTAGCTTCATAAGCTGACAGTCCCATGTGTTTGAAAACCAGAAGGATCTTGCTGATAGAAGCACCAGCCATTAGTACTGAAAAACTCAGTAAGATATTCCCTGCAGGATATTTACCCAGTACAAATGGCTGGCTTCTCCATGTGAATGGTTTTCCCACGCAATTTGGACATTGTTGTGTTACAGTAACCATTGTTCCATTTTTCACCATTGTAACTTTTGGGTTGCTTGTTTTACATTTGAAGCAAAACATTGATAACAGTGTTAACAAGGAACTGTAAAAAACAATGAATTTTGGTTCACTTTCATGTGATTTGTCAGGGTCCACCCTAAAAGTAAGAAAAGAATAGCTGTTAAGTCCATTATATTAGAATTATGTGACTGTTGAACTCATCCATTCTTTTCACACATCACTCTTGTACATTTATGAATAATTTAGTTGTCCAGGGGTAGAGAATTTGAAAATCTGGGGTCAGCCACTCCTAACCCCCTCCTACCACCACTACTATGAACTATTATAGCTACCTTATGTTATTTCGTGAATTGTGTTCCTCGTCATTCCATGAATCATTATCCGCTGCTTCATTTTCCAACCCAACCCAGTCTGGATCGTCTGGATCGTCTGAATCTTCATTATCATATTTATATTCGTCTTCCGAGATGTCTAGTTCGTCACACTCGCTGTCAGATTCGATATCTTCCTCAGAGCATTCGTCTTCTGATGTGATATCTTTTCCAAGGTCAGTAAGTTCCTGTGAAGGGTTTTTAAACCCTTAAAATTGTAGTTTTGCCACTATTAAAGTCATACTGACGTATAGTAAACTGTGTATATGGCTCACCTGTCGAAGTTGTCTGTTTTGACGTCTAAGTACACGAACTTCCAAATTACTTTGTTTATGCCTGGCTTTAGCTCGGCGAAACGTATCTTGCAGGCGACTTAATCTTGTTTTCGACTCTACACATGTTGTGCAGGCAGGAAGCCCTTCGCAATCCACTGGACGGAATGGCACTTTCGTGTTCGGTGGCTAAATTATCTGCAAGTACTCTCGTGTCATTCACAAAAACATTGCGAAGCATCTAAAACATAAGTCATAATGATATTAAAAATTGTATGTAAGAGGCATTTCACCAGGCGGTAAGATTTAAGCTTACAAAAGTTACATGCCTATACCTTAATTATAAATAAAGTCTTGATTTTAGTTCGTTAGTAAAACTTACCTGTCGTTTTTCTCGTGCTGTTATAAGTGTCGTACTTAATTTTGGCGTACCCACCATGTCAATTGAAGGGATTGAAGTTTTGCTAAGCCATGGTTTGGTTCTAAAACTATTATCCAAACTAATATCCGGTCTTTGGACAAAACATTCAGCATGAAAATGAACAGAGCATAGTACTGAAGAGTCACTTGGTTGCCAACCCGGCCTGTGCTTTTGTACGAAACGAACCCACGCCGATCTTCTTCCATCTTTAGGGAATTTATGAAAAGAAATGTTTTGAGTATTGGAACTGTTTTTACAACTTTGGTTGTTCGGCCCACCAGCCACACAATATCTTCCGCCTCGCCTTTTCGACTCCGCCATCACGTTTACAATACAACATGAGCTGGAAGTACGTAGCTGGCGACGAGTCCACGCAGTGACGTCACATCGTTCGTTTGACCGTGCGAATAGGACCGGACACTTTTGACGCTGAGTGACGATTTTCCGAGGACAAAAAATTTTTTTTTCTATAACTGAATTTCAAACAAAAAAGAACCATAATGATCAGAAACTCATGAATTTTATTATTTTATAATCAAATACAGTCTTAAAATTTGGTTTCATAAACACTTTAATGAAATTACAGTTGTTTCATTTGTGACTTACATGTAGTATCGACGAAATATGCAGTAGTATAGATTTTCATAATTTATACTCACTTTATTTCGATCGGGATTTCAATCAACCTCACTGATTTGGTAGCAACAAACGAGTATGCACACTTTAATCGCGTCTTTATTTCAAATTGTTTCTGATTAGAGTTACAGCAGTATTTCTATTGCTTTGCAGTTGCTCTTTTTTAGACTAGCGATTTACTGGCTATAAATTTCAAGTGTTTTGCTTGACCTCCAACTCGCGGGTTGTTTGTTGTTATTAGCGTTGCATTACAAACGGGCGACAACTCGTATAATATACCGGCAAATTTCGTTTGTCCTGTAACTGTTTCGCAGCAGATGGTTAGAAAGTTAATTTTACAACATATTTTTGAACGATTATGGAAGGAAAATTGAAATATTAATCGTAAAATTGGCTTTAAGAATCATTGATCAAGCGTGAGTGCTTGTCACGCTTAGTGTCAGCTAGGGTCACAATTAATGAAAGTGGGGTGTATAAATATTTTTCTAAAACACAGAGTTTCCGCGGACCGTTTTAGGTATTTGGAACAGACAAAGTTGAATCAATCTGTTCTAAGAAAAGAATATTTATTTGAATGTAAAACATATACCATAGGAGATATTGCCCCTTAAAAATCGGCTCAAAATTGATGTTTCGATCAGAGGGTCGTAGTCAGTATTTTCGCTATCTAAAAAAACATACAAAGAAGAAGAATCTTGAGCTATGCTTCAATACCAGTATAAATATAATGATGCTTAATAATGTGCTTGATTGGCAGTTTCGTAGTAAGTCTCCTTGTCGTGTTATCAGTTGTCAAAGATGCACCATTTCTAGCCCAATTCGATGGTCGCCAGACAGGCGGGAAGCCGTATTTTGAACTTTTTTCGATTTCGTCGAAAATAAAATTTTGCCAAAACTTTTAAGATTATTTTTGAAAAGAGTTCACCCAAAGGGTCTTTTGGTGGAAATATCAGGGAATTGAAAATCCTCAACTTGTCAATACATTCTCGAAAAATATGGTCAGTCTCTCTTCCACAAGCTCATTTTGGTCAAATTGAAGACGGCTAAATGCCATCTCGTATTAAATTATTTTTCACAAAAACTACATCGCAGTAAAGCTAATCCTCTCTAATATATCATATGTAAAATCTACTAGCGACCCGCAAATACTCTTCATTGGCAAAGCCGAACGTCCAGGTAAGTTTCGCAGATTTGACTCTGTAATTAGCATAAATTAGCATATGTTCATTTCACGTACTAGACGTCCCATAAATCAGAGAATCACGCTTTTCGAAACTGAATAGCTCGTGGTTTGTGGCATGGCGTTGTACAACTACACTGCTCTAGTTGGAGGTTCATGTGGAATAAGCGACGATTATCCGTCCAACCAAACCTGTGTAACAATCAGAGACTGCAATAGAGACGTCTTCAGTATCAAATCTTCTTCATAATGAACTTTACACAGTATTCGTTATTGATTTGCAGGAATCTTTAGGCCAATGGAAAATCACTTAACCATGACGGTGTGCCCTGGCCACCGCGATCTATTTGGCATACGTTGGCGTACTACAGAAAAGTGTGCTGTTCCTATCGGTCTAGCGGCTCACAAGTCATCATCGACCTCAGGGACCTGTGGTCTTACAAGCTCCATATCAATGTATATCATGGAGACTTCAAACATCATCATACCTGTCGGATCGCGTAAGTACAATGTAGATTTACGTGCAAATTAAGATATCTTATATAAAATAGCAACACGTGCAACCGAAATATTCTCGAAATATTGGCGGAAAATCTTGCCAACAGGTGTCCCGATTCGGAATCGAACATGGTTTTATTTATTCCTGGCATAATAATAATAATAATAATAATAATAATAATAAACTTTATTTCACGAGGGTACATTTAACAGTTTTCACTGATGAACTCATGGCCCTCAAATAATAATTTAAAATAAATAAAATATTACATACTATAAAAAAACTATATACTTTGTATAATACTACTATATATACCCAATCCCACTTCACTAAAATTTAGGCCCAAGTTACACAACAAGTTACACAACAAACATATTAGATTTTTTGGACAGGCTGCCATTATTGCTGTTCCTTGTGTCTGAAGGAACAAGCTTTCCCGAATTGTGGTGATTGAATTCGTTTATTGGGGAAAATATTCGGGATAGCTAAGAGTCATATCATAAATAGCAAGCGAATTTGTCTTTGTCTTTTATTTATTTTGTTTTCTCATAAATGAGTTCGTTTGCAACGCTTAGAAACATTTAGAAACGCCTAATGCAGACGTTCATTTAGTTGTAACTGTATATAGAAAAAGTTCAATGAACCCTTTTGCTGAATTTTGCAGTAATGGGCAGTTGGGAGTGTATTTTAATTTAGCGGGAGTGTTTCTTTGCTGTAGCTTTTTTTTGCAGCCCCAGTAGATTCAATCGCGATAATAAGACCTTTCATGCCACACGGTTCGAACCAATAAACCGTTGTCCGCAATATATGTTTTTACTTTTTCAGGTGTATGCAAGCAATGTAAGGAACATTTGAGCGGCCTGTTTTCTAGTTACCAACTTAAAATGGCGTCACAAGCAGAATCATCGGGAGATGATGACGATGACTCAGAAGTCGACGATGAGATCCATTTTGCCGTGAGCATGGAACAAGCGCCCTCACCTCATGAAAAGGTATGAGCAATGTTTAATTGGGACTTGCGGTCAAGTTATGGCCGCTATACGTATTGTAAAATAATCGACTTTATTTGTTCATGAATTCACTTATCAAACTGTATAAACAGTCTCGAAATCCAACGTAACTCAAAACGTAACTTCAACGTAACTCCTTGCAAGTTGACCGCTGACTGGCTCCGGTCCAGCGGCCGCTGACCACTGTCAACATTACACTCTCCCCCCCCTTACAGTGCCATAAGTTAGTGCCATAAGCGTTTGTCCTTTTACAACATCACTATACAAGGGCCTAATGCTGTCAGGATGGACCCACTCTCCAAAGCGTTGGGGCTCCCGCCTTTGTCTTTGACTTCTTCGTGCTGTTTCTGGTTCGGTTGATCCTCCTGGGGCTTCTGCATTCTCTTGTGGTTCACCTTCCCCGTTGTCACTGTCCTCATCACTTTCATCGTCGGAATCTCCGAAGGTCGGGAGGCTTGTCAAGGGTGGAACCGTGTTGGTGCTTGTAGTGGGTTTCTTTGGTACTCCAGAAGGCTGTATATCATGAACTGGTTTGTCATCTGTCACATCAGCTTGGCTCGGTTTGGTAAGATGAAGTGGTCTAGAGTGCAGGTAACGTAGCTGATCATGGTGACGAATGAATCTTTGTCGAAAATTGTCAGAGTTCTTAATACGATATGTGTTCCCTTCGCGGCACTGGATAACGATGTAGGGCCCTGCCCATGCTCTATGGAGTGACTTCACTTGTCCTTTTCTTGTTGGTGAGTAGACGAGTACCTCATCCCCAACCTTGAACCTTTGTGTAGTAAGAACCTCCTTGCTCTTTTCTGCCCTTTTTCCCTTTGAAGTCTGTCTCTTGTGGAACTAGCGTCGTGTGCTTCCTTGAGGGTTTTTGCAAGATCGGTGGCCCACTGTTGAGGTGTTTTGGGTTTAGGCATGCTACTATCCTTGACTAGCACAGGAGTTCTTGGGTTCCGCCCAAACGTGAGGTAAAATGGCGAGTACCCTGTTGACGAGTGTTCCTGATTCAAATAGTTGAAGCGCACAAATGGTATTTTGAGATCCCAGTCTAGGTCGTTTTCCTCTTGTGTCTTCTTGAGCATTTGACCAATAGTACGGTTTAATCTCTCCACTGCGCCGTTGGCTTGGGGGTGGAGTGCACTTATCCTTTTTTTGTCGATTCCTAACTCTGTTGCCAACACCAGCATGGCTGAACTGTCAAATTCCAGACCTTTGTCTGTTAAGATGGATTCGGGTATTCCATGTCGACAGAAGACCTCTGTAACCACCGCATTGGCTACGGTCTTCGCTGTCTTATTTGGTATGGGTATCATCTCTGCTGCTCTCGTCAGGAGGTCCAGAACTACCAGTAAGTAACGGTTCCCCCTAGAGGTCGATTGGGGTCCAAAGGGCCCTTTGAGATCCATTGAAACTTCTTGCCATGGTTCCGTTGGTTGGCTGGTTAGATTCGCGTCGGTTGTGGTCTCTCTAGGTGGGTCTTTGCAGGTCGCGCAGACAGAGCAGGTCTGACAGTGTCCTCGTTTACGGATAGCCAGTAGTACTCTCGTTGAATGAGTTTCCTTGTCTTGGACGACGACATGTGCCCTGCCTCATCATGCTTTAGTTGAAGAACGTCTGGCACAAGGCTATCTGGGACAACCAACTGGTTAAGAATTTTCCTACCTCGACGAAACTTGATATATAGCATTCCTGTTTTGTCCAAGAACAGGGTGTCCCTCTTTCTCATCCAGGTTCTTACTTTAGGGTTTAGAGGTTGCTTTCTATCATCACTCAGTCGGAGGTGCGTGATCACCCGGCTGAGGACCGCGTCATGTTCTTGTTTTGTCTTTATAACCTCTGCGGAGAATCGAACGGCACTAGGAGATACCATGGATACATTCTGTTGTTGGGGCTTTCGGGAGAGAGCATCAGCGTGTTGGTTGAGCTGTCCTGCCCTGTAGCACGTTTCAAATTCAAACTCCTCAATTTGTTCGACCCACCGCGCATACCTGCCTCTGGGGTCCCTGGTATTCCGCAGCCAACGTAATCCAAGGTGATCTGTGTACCAAATAAACTTCCGTCCCAGAAGGTACTGTCTGAACTTCCGCAAGGCGTAGACTAGGGCAAAGGCTTCCTTATCTCTTGTATGCCAGGAGAGTTCGTTATCACAAAACGTTTTGGATAAGTAATATACGGGTCGTTCTCGTCCTGAGTTATCGCGTTGAGATAAGATGCAACCAAATCCAGTGTCAGATGCGTCAGTGCTTAGTTCAAACGTCTTGGTCATGTCCGGAAATGCCAAGACCGGAGCACTCGTAAGTGCTTCCTTAAGCTTGCAAAATGATTTCTCGCGCTCGGCAGTCCACACGAAGCTTGCCTTTCCTGTCAGCTCGTTCAGGGGCTTGGCGAGAAGCTGGATGTTGGGGACGAACTCCATGTAGTAATTACACAGTCCCAGAAAACTGCGAACATCTTTGGAGGTTTGTGGTCGAGGCCAATTTCTAACTGTTTCGACCTTTTCTGGATCCGGAGAGATACCTTCGAAGGAAACCAAGTGTCCCAGGAAGCGCAATGTTTTCTGGCACAAGTGAACCTTTGAACTCTTGATTGTCAATCCGGCGTTTCTCAGCCGTGAAAGTACTTCTTTCAGAAGTCGTAGGTGCTCGTCAAAGCTGGCACCTCCGATTATGATGTCATCAAGGTATATGGCAACCCCGTTCCAAGTCAAACCTCTCATGACATCAGCCATCAGGCGAGAGAACACCGCTGGTGCGTTTTTGACACCGAAGGGCATGACGACGAATTCCCAGTGTCCAGATTCTGTGGTGAATGCTGTCTTGTGTCTGTCCTTAGGGTCAATCGGTATCTGCCAGTAGCCACTGTGTAGATCTAAAGTGCTGAACATAGCTGAGCCTCCTAGTGAGTCCAGACATTCCCTGATGGACGGCAGTGGAAACATATCTGTTACAGTCACATCGTTCAGGGCTCGAAAGTCGGCGCAAAATCGATATGATCCATCCTTCTTCGGCACCAACAATATGGGTGACGACCACGGTGATGCGGACTCGCGGATGACTTCTCTTTGCTCCATTTCTCGTATCTGTCTGTCTACTTCGTCTCGCAGTGCAAATGGGGTGCGCCGTAGTTTCAGGGCCACTGGGGGGTGATTATTCGTGTCGATTTCAAAGTTGATCCTGTCTGTTTTCCCGACTTCTGTTACGTCATTCGCGAAGGTGTCGCGAAAGTCACTAAGGACCCTTGTTACTGCTTCTTTCTGTTTGGCCGTGAGGCAGCTGTCTGACAAGTCCACATTAGCAGGTTCCCTTCGTTCTGTCACTTTCGGTCTTTTAGTTTCTTCCTCTTCATCCTGCACCGTAACCGTAGAGAGGTGTCCGATGGACCTACCGTTGTAAAGCTTTATGGGCGACGCACTGTTGTTCATGACCAAAATGGGGATCTCGTTTTTTATACTTCGTACCACCACTCCTGCACCGAGAAGGACGTTTTGTTTAGCCATTTTGTCTTGGTAGGGGACGAACATGGTGTCCTGTGGCATTGTGCCAAAGTCTTTGGAGGTGGCTCTGATGAAACACTGCGAACGCGCAGGAATTACTGTGTCTGACACCAAGCATACCTCTGTCGGTTGCCTAGGAGCTCCTAGCAGTCGGTCTTCTAAAGGAATCGAGTATCCTCCCAGGTGTAAAACCTGTGCTTCCCAGTCAATCGTCATGTTGTCGTAGTTCCGCAACACATCCACGCCTAGTATGGCAGGAGAGTTCAGTTTATCCACGACTAAAACTCTAACCGACGGTCGAGTGACGTGCCCGATCTTTATGGTGGTCACGACCTCGCCCACACATTACAAACGTGAACCGTTAGTGGCCGAAGGGCTCGAGGTTGGCGGTAGTAAGACCATATCTTTCATTCCGGGCAACTGGGCGCTCACACACGTTACATCCGCTCCAGTGTCGATTAACCAAGTACATGGTATGGTTCCTACTTTCCCAGCGACATGCATTGTTTTCTTATTGTCTCTTGAGGCTGAAGGCTTATTCTTCACTGTTGATGCGCGCCCCTTCGCATCAACATCGACTAGTTTAAAGGAGTGGATGGGCACTGCCTGGCCAGATGACCCCATCCCCCGCAGTTATGGCACTGAATATCCCTTGAGGTAGAGGCTGTTTGATTTTGGCGACGTGTACCCGATGAGCAATCCCTTGCGAAGTGGCCTGGCTTTCCACATCGGTAGCATTCCGTTCCGTTCGTCACTCTCCCCGGCCACGGCGTCCGCCACGGTTCTGCGAAGTCTGGTACTGTCGATGCCCCTGTTGATTTATGCCTTCAACTGATACTTGGTCGGGGGCACTGACGCTAATGGATGCCTTAGAGAGCGAGGAAACGATCTCTTTGAGTTCCTTCACATCGCTTTGCAACTGCTGTAAATTAGCATAATGGAAATTTTCCTGAGTAAACATCACGCTTGAATTGTAACGAAGACAAACAAAACTGGTCCGACTATTGCAAAATAAATACTTACTGTCCTTACTATGAATAGTCAAAGATTGATTCAATTCAATTTGCACACATCTAGAACAAATATTTCACTAAGCAGAGCTGAGCGCGTGAGCGTTCGCTAAATCTTGACCAAATTAACATAATATACATTTTTCCGGGTATCAAAATACGCCTGGTTCAAATGTTTAACCAGTCTTAGTTTCCTTATTAATATTTCTACTAATAAACATATTGTTTAAAATATTTATTGCTTGAAATTTAAATGTTCAATTATTTTTTCTGACGGTAAATCGAATATGGTGTTTTGTAGAAACTTATTAACGGAAAATATGCAATTGTGTAAATGAAAGTAAAGAGAAAATGAAGAAATACGACTCATCCATTTTTTTAAATTCTGTAGTATTTACAGTGCGACTACACCAACCAAGGCCACCCAAACAAATTTTCATACAAATTATCCAATCACAATTGAGTATTCAAACAATAGAATCTGCACAAATTTTCAAATTGTCGCTTTAAAAGCATATATTTTACTTTATATGTGTATGTATATGATCAAGAGTGAACAAGAAACAGTTTAAATTGTAGAATTCGACATCATTCTGTTATTCAGCGTCACAAATGTGATTAGAAAATTTGATTCAAAATTTGTTTGGGTGGCCTTGGTTGGTGTAGTCGCACTGTAATCAATAATAACAATGAAGCAAATTTTAAAAAGTAATTTCCTGATCTGGGGTGAGGTGCGTTGCGTGACGAAAACCACACATATTATTGCCAAGATTGTAAGTTGATATCAACTAATAAAGGACAGTTATTGCATAACATGCAGTTCTCGAGGCAATCATGAGTGTATCAGCAAGCTGTTCCTTTAGTTCTCCCGAGTGTTGATGCAGTTTGGAGGGTATAGGATCGCAGATCCTCCCCTTGCTTGCTTGTAAATTGGACATGACTTCACATCTAGTCAGCCTTGGAGTAAGCTCGGGGAACATCAGTGAAGTTGACCTGATATTGGATAGAGCCGGAAATTTAGACGCAACTGAGGAGGCGAAAATTTCCATGACGATATGTCCCAAGCACAGGAAAAAACTAACGACTGACTGGTCTGGCAGAAAGAGCATCACATGCTCCTATCCCACTCACCGAGGGCCGAGGAAAAGTATGAAGAATGTCCGCCGTGTAAACGCCATTATATCTGCGGAAATATATCGTTCTCACAATGCCAAAGTTCCTATTGGCTCAGGTAAGCAAAGTTACGCTGTAAGAAATATTTATCCGTGCGATACCCTTATTATGATATAATGCAAAATCTAGTCTAGGAATATAAACACCAGTAGAAGTACCCTAGAAGACAAAGATGTATTGTTTCGAACACATTGATAATTATTAGCGAAACGTGACGCACAGACAAATCTCTGTCGCCCAGGAATTTGATAGTCGTGATATTGGTTCAAATTTCTTTGCTATTTGGGGGTGTGGGCCGTAAACCGGCTACTCTAAATGTAGTGCACCCCCCTTCCCTATACAAAACCCCTTCACAAAACTGTGAGATTGTATTTTGACTTTATTTATTTTTACTATATTTTGAAAGGGAGAGTGGTTAACGTTGTTATTTGATTAAAGAGGAAATTTGAGCGAATGGAAATTATTTCGTAAGGGCTTTCTTACTCTTATGTTGCTTGGGCTTCCTGTGGTAGTTTACCCCCAGTTTTTTCACAGGCAGCCCAATCATTGTTTCTGAGGCTACTAAATACTAAATAAAAATATATTTGTGTCTTTTTTGATGGGTTTCCTGTGGTAGAGAGAGAGAGCGCGCGCAATGCGTAAGGTTTGGTTCCCTGTGCATAAACATGTATAATGTTGGGCTCCCTGTGCGCGTCCCGCAAGACGCGCCCGCACAAGTGTGGTAGTGGAACACTTGTGTAGGGCGTCCTGAGGGACACGTACAGGGAGCCCAACATCATACGTTTCTACGCATAGGGAACCCAACATAATACGTATTGCGCGTGCGCTCTCTCCTACAGGAACAGGAAACCCATCCAAGAAAAGACGCAAAAATATTTTTATTTATTATTTAGTAGCCTCAGAAGCAATGGTTGGGCTGCCTATGTTCTTTTGTGTTCGAATCCTCTAGATATTCTCATACCCAGAGCCCACTCGTCATTTGATTTGTCGTCAAACCAGTGTGACTTTTTCGGCAAGAGAGGTAGGAGCTGGCACATCAGCGCAGTGATTACTAGAGCATCCCTAAGTAAATACGAAGTAGACTGCTTTATACATATCTTCAACAACTGCACCCAAAACAGTTTTGCAGTACTTTCAGTGATAGAGGACTTACTACACAAAGTCAAAGAAGAGTATCCAAATGTGACACAAGCATACTTCAGATCTGATAATGCTGGATGTTACAAGAGCGGTCCTCTGTTGCTCAGCCTTAAAAAAGTCGGGGAACGAACTGGTGTCATCCCTGTGCGCTACGATTTCTCTGCGCCTCAAGCTGGCAAGGACATTTGTGATAGGAAGGCTGCCTCGATGAAAGCACACATCAAACGCTGGGTCAACGAGAAGCATGACGTTGTTACAGCTGAGGATATGAAAGCAGCGTTGGAATCACATGGTGGTATCAAAGGATGCAGGGCGGCAGTCGTTAAGGTGGACACCACAAAGAAAGCAACAAAGATAACAAGATACCAGGCATTAGTGTTCTGTACAACCTTCAGTACGAGGAGAATGGCATCCGCGTATGGAAAGCATACAACATCGGGCCTGGACGCCTCATCCCTTTCAATGATTTGATAGTTGTACAACAGGGAGAAACTCGGTTGAAGATGATCCAGCCATTTGGTCAAGCTGCACTGAGGGGAAGAGTGGGAGAAAGCGTCAGGCGAAAGTCTGAAATCTACTCTTGCCAGGAAACTGGATGCATTTTGACATTCAAAACACAAGCGGAGGCAGACGACCATATGGACACTGGCAAGCATCGACTTGAGGTGGACTGTGAGTCTATGTATGACCGCATTCGTAGAAAATGGGCGGGAGTCGTAACAGGAGTGACGTTTGCTGTAGATGTGCCTTCAACGTCAGCGCATGCGCAAGAAGGCAGTGCCATTGTTCCAGCTACAACAGATGCTAGACGGCGAGGATGGGCTCTTAAGACAACGAAACGTTTTTCTAGGATGTCTGAAAAGGTGAAAGCTTTCCTGGAATTCAAATTCGAAGAGGGAGCAAGAACTGGTAACAAATCTGATCCTGTACAGCTAGCCAGATAATTAAAAACTGCCAAGAATGATCACGGGCAACTAGTTTTCACCCCCGATGAGTGGAGAACTGCGCAGCAGATTAACAGTCTTTTCTCCCGTCTAACAGCGGCACAGCGCCAAAGAGGTATGGAGGGAGTGCTTGAAGAAGACACAGAAGCTGCAGAGTCCGAAATGGCTCTTAAAGACCTCAGAAGCTTAGTAATGAATGACATGGAAAGTCCCAACCATCCAGTCATAGTGCATGGACATAATGTATGTGAGCTGATAAAGAAAACCAAGCTTGCATCACTTAGGCTTATTGAAGTCAAAGAAATTTGTAACGAATTGAAACTGAACACAAGTGGCCCTTTGTCAAGAAAAAGACATTTTGTCAGGCAATCGAACTATTTAACAAAAACTGCGAATGCTATCAAGAGTAGAGAGTGAAACTGTCACAGGCTAGTAGAATTATTGTATTACAGTATGAAAGACAAATATAATTTAGGAGCACGCGTACTATACGGTGGTTGCAAGCTCAATTTTTAATGTTGTCCTCGAGTTTAAAGAAATACAATGCCCCATCGCCCCATACAGATTTAGCTATTTTTATAGAAATTGGAGGAAATAACTTATTATGCAAATTGCTCGACAATATCACCTATTTCTGTTGAGATATTGCATATGAAAGCTCATAAAAATACAAAACAATTGGCTTTGCGAATTAAGTTCATTATTTTGGTTGGAACGATTTGTGACGTTAATCTTACTGTATGCGAAATCATCAATGGTAAAATAGATACGTTTTTTGTGCCTTGGATATCCAAAGGAGCTTATAATTCTGTCTCAAGAACTAGATAATTGTAAGATGACGTCACAACCACAAATTTACGACGATCATCCGAAAATAAGTTTGGTCGCGGCAGTCTCAATATTTATAACAAGCTTTATACATTCTGTCCGTTTTCACGAACATAGTCTTTTAATTGAAAACATAGGAAGTGGTTTGTGTATTTCAAACCCCGGGGATTTCCGTGCATCTCATACCAGTTAAAATAACAAACTGAAAATAAGTAAATAGTAGCAAAGTAATAGAGCAAGAGTGGTCATGGACAAATACTGTTGTTGTTCTAAGCTAGCTGCCTGGTAAGCCAGTTTTGCTACCTCATAAAGCCAGAACTTCAGAACGTAAATGAACGTAAATGAATAATCAATACATTGCCACTGTAGCACACGTCTAGTTATTGGTTGACACATTTTCCCAGAAAAGTTGGGTAAATAAAACTTTGCTTATATCAAACATGTGTCCTACATGTGTGAATTAATTGAATCAGAGCTAAATATTCATAGTTAGTATTTATTGTGTAATAGTCTCACCATTTTTGTTTGAATTCCTAACAATTCAAGCGTGACGTTTACCCGGGAAAATTTCCATTATGCTAATTTGGCCAAACTTTGACGAACGCTCACGCGACAGGATTTTAACTTGCCAAATAAGAGTTTCGAATTTTCTTGAGAGCTATAGATGGTGTAATGAAAGATAGTCCTCATTCTTTGATGAACTGCCGCACTTTGGAGAAAATCGGCTTTAAAAATGGTCAAAAATGCGTCTAATTACGTAAGGCCAAAAGCGGTAATCTTTGTCAAGGCACTACAGCAAGCCGTTTTATCCACATTTATTGGTATTGCATAAATATGCTGTTGAAATACACAAGAATACATATCTATCGTAAAATTTCAAGAAACGAATCCAAAGTTCGAGAATTTAGTCTTTCAATTTCACCAAATGTTACCCTCTCAGTGTGTCAAATTGACGCCAAAGCAAGGGGGGTGGTCAAAATCAGGAACGAATTATCCGAATTACACGAAAACTCGCTAATCATAATCTTATCAGATAGAGAACAAACGCTGAAAATGCAAAGGTGATTGGCCGACCCTCGTCCGTGAAGGTTGCCTGGTTCTTAGGTACAATGACACAATGCCTGTAAGGAACGAGAATCTCAAATCAGTTGTGAAATATCGAATTTGTTTTTATTTCACCAAAACACCCCCTTGGGTGAACTGTTTTAGGAAATCGTATTAAAAAATCCCAGCGCGCGCTTTTAATTTTGAGAAATTTACAAAAGTTTAAAAAGTCAATTAAATTTCCGATTTTACCTCATTAATATGCACGAATTATGAGCCAACTTTAAAGCGATGACGAGAGCTCGCAAATGTTTCAATCAAATTGATGTTGCTCACACATTGCAAACAACTCACTAGCTTCAAGAATTGCTACAAAGTTTTGAACAAAATCCTTTATGAATATGTGGTTTTGACCTTGATCTACACCGTCTTATTTTACGTTCTTGCAACGGCAAAAATAAGGACCAAGTTCAACCTTCCAAAATCGATCCTGGTACCTAACAAATGGGTAAAAAAATTACACTGCATGAAAGCACGCTTATTCTAGTTTTGACAGGCAAAAAGTCAGCTCTGCAAATTAAAACGCGACCGCGCAGTGAAATATGAACTCGTGCCATTTGAACGTCTTCAATGAGATATGCGATACGCAAAGAAATGTCCAAACTAACCCCAAAGCGAAGTAAATTACGAGAGAACCCATTTCTATTCCAAAAGTCGTTTGTAATACCTTCTAGCTATGCTTTTAGTTGATAAACTAAGAAAACGGAAGTTGTTCTCTGTGAAACCGTATCAGATAAACAACGGACGGTCACGCTACAAAAACCGATTAAAAACCGGCATCAATGACGATGTTGTTAGACGAGGCTTGCAAGTTCTAGTTTGCCACTATCGGCTCTAGATAGGTAGATTTCTGATATTTGAAAAGATCTACAATGTTGAGAATATCGCATGATAAAAGAGTGAAAACATTGTCGACCTTTCAAAGACAATCGGAAGTAACCGGCTAATGAAATTGATCACGAACCGTTTAACTGTCGCTACGCATTTTAAAACAACCATTTATTCGGTATTCTGTTATTTGCAACTTCATTCACCCGATACGATAAACTTTTGAGATACTTACAACTGACTTCTGTAACTGCATGAGTAGGCCACTCACTAAACATAATGGACTCACCGTACAAGGCCAAGACTTGTCACGGTCAAATCAGTGTTTGTATCCTGTTGTAGCAGTTTTTGGAGCTTTAAAATAGCTTACATTGGCCTTTGATCTTCCCTGAATAGCATAATTTTGCGATACTGCCAACCTGTTGCACATATTCTAGCGACAAACTGCAGGCCTAGCAGTGATATACAATGTACAATGTTCAGTTAATCCAGTTATCCAGTTAATGGTTGATACATTTTGAATAAATTATCTCTGGATCTTTGCATGATGTTTCGAAATTTGAAGTGACATTGCTCAATCCAGTACTGCACTAGTTGGAAATGGCGTTGTGTAGCTTTTCGGCTCGTGTAAAAAGCAACGTGTCTTGTGGAGTTAGTCCAGAATATCCAGACCATTTCAATGTGTTCCTCTGGCAGAATGCAATAGAGATGTGTCGAGACATCTAGAAATGAATGGGATTAGCGAAGATTTGTCCCTGAACAACGAAATGAAGTTGCTGCTTGCAAGAGCAGGTATTGTTTCTTTGTACATTTGTATCGTTTATACAGTACCATTTCACTGATCATATAGTAAATTTAAGCCTTCTCTAATGTTTAGGAATATTTTCAACTGATGAGTCCCATTTGTTGCTGACTATATGTCCTCGACATCGAGACGAGTATGGCATTAGATGGCGAACACGCAAAGTCAGATGTTCAGTACCGCAACCCTTAATTGCGCACAAATCTGCTACTGTGAAAGGGTTACGCAGAATAAACAGCATGCACTCACGTTTGATTCTCGAGAAAACGGGACAACTTATTGCAGTTCGATCGCGTAAGTAACAACGAGAAAATTGACGTGAATCATTCCATGTTTGCCTGAGACAGCAGCTACCTAAATTGCTGAGATCCATTTTTTCTTATTTGATCTAGCAATATGCTATATGTGCTCAGAGTATTTGAAGGTAATTCAACAAGAAGAAGAAACAAGGAAATTGGAAAAAGAAGAACGGAGAGTAGTGGAAAGTGTAATTGAAGAGGAGAAAGTTGAGGAACGTTTGATACCTGCGGTGGTTATTGCTGAGATACCGGTAGGTAGCGCACATGGTGGTAATTATAACCTGAGTTTCAGGTCCAAAGCCTCTTTTCCCTCCCCTCTCCTATCCTTTCCCTCTCCTCTCTCCTTATTTCCCATTCCCTCCCCTTTGAACCTGAAACTAAGGTTAATCTTATCTATGTGAAAGAGTAAGCTTAAGGGTGAGTGTGATATGAGAAAAAGAAAACGCGCGAACGTGAATTGTGTAGTTATTGAGCTCGCGGATATTGGTAGAACCACCATCTTCTGAGGCTAAAATAAACAATAAAAAATGCGCGCGTCTTTTATTTAAATAATGCTGAATTTGCGCGCGTGCTACTTGGGCTCCCTGTGGAACGGGACGCTTGCGAGATCGCTCGCTTGCTTGACCACAGGCAGCCCAACCATTCCTTTTGAGGATAAAATGATATTTGCGTCTTTTTTTTATGTGTTTCCTGTGGTAGAGCGCGCGTGCGCAATACGTATTATGTTGGGTTCCCTGTGCATTGAAATGGATGATGTTGGGATCCCTGTGTGCGTCCCGCGCGTCCCGCAGTACATGTGTATATTGAAACATATACTGCGGAACGCGCGGATTGCGCACAGGGATCCCAACATCATCAATTTATATACACAGGGATCCCAACATCATACATTGTTATGCACAGCGAACCCAACATAATACGTAGTGCGCACGCGCGCTCTCTACCACAGGAAACCCATCAAAAAAAGACGCAAATGTCATTTTATTTCATTATTTAGTAGCCACAAAAGGAATGGTTGGGCTGCCTGTGGCTTGACTTACAATATACAACAGTATAGTAGTCGCCCGTAAGCGACCGTTCCACAGGGAGCCCAACCATTGTCTTGATAGTAGAGGAGATATCCCAGATACAGAAATATTGTCCCTAAACTATTTACCCATTGTAGTTAATATCTTACAGTTAATAATTCTCACTAGCTTTGTCTACAGTTCTCAATATTGACCCAGTGTCAGGACACACTATTAATGACTAATCTTGTTTCGTATCTAATGTGTTGTTGGCGGTGTGGCTCAGCAGCACTTCCTTTGCATTATGCAACTGCTAGTTTATTTTATATTTTAGCCTCAGAAGATAGAGTTGGGCTGCCTGTGGTAGAACGCGAGACGTTTTAGGAGAAACGCGAAGGGTACAAACGAAAAGCTACGCTCATCAGTCAATCGGAAGAGAGGGGTGGCACTGTGTTATTGAGGTGGAGTGGTTTGGTATGGTTGGTTTAGGTGGTGGCAGCCTGGTGGTGGTGGTTTAATTATCCTGCTTATCTCTCTCCATTGGGATGCTCCTAATATATATTTTTTGTATTTCTTGCAGGGAAATGGAGAAACTGACAGTGACGTATCCGAGGGTTTGGTTGAGGCTTTCAGCCAACTGAAGGTTACTGCGGGTGATGAAACATTCCTTAGCCCAGACACAGCAAGTACTACATCTACTAGTAACCATAGCGACGATCCTGCACAATCATCACCATCAAACAAACAACGCAAAACGCTGAACGACTTTTTACTAGCATGTGATATTTCTCCACTTGAAAGAAAATTCCTAGATTGGAATGATTGCAGTGAAGCTACCAGACAGCGATACACAAAAAGATGTACCGACATTGTAGCTGCAGTTCTCAATACAGTTTCACCTGACAACGCTGGTTACCTTTGGCAAGCCCTTACTTCGTCTACTGCAATGAGTACAATTCTTGGCATTGATGAGATATCAAAGTCAGAAAAGCGTTACTTGGAGGCTCTTGCAGAAGCTTATAAGAACGCAAGTAGTTGGGATACCCGAAGGCAAGTCCTATCAGTAATGTCTGGTGTAGCTAAGTACAGTGTGATTACTAGTTTTATTCCTGGTTTAACCAAGTACCGTTATACTATGGCTAATTTGCATCGTCTGCAATTTGGTTGAGGAGCACCAGTACCTAATCAGCCATCAACACGTATAAAAGTAGATCTAAAACAACTAGATCACTTTTTAGCTTTCATAACAAGCCCACACTTAGTACAAGACCTTCCCTTTGGACAGAAACAACTAACACTCTCATCAGGTCAAGTGCTCGAGGTGCCAAATGTGATCCGTACTATGATCCCTAAACGCATTGTTCGACAGTACTCTCAGTACTGCGCAGAAACTAATTTTCATCCATTCAGTGAGCGCACGATGCTGCGCATACTGTCTGAATGCAGCGCCTCAGTAAGGAAGTCTCTACAAGGCCTGGATTATTATGCTGCAGAGGGTACACGTGCATTTGATGAGCTTTTATCGCTAGTTCACAAGATGTGTGAATACACCACTGATATGGATTGGGAGACAAGAACATCAGATGCTCTCAAAGCATCCAAACTCTACTTGATGGGAGATTTCAAGGTAATCTTTCGTACGTCATCAACTTGTAGAACTTAATTGCAGTCATTCTCAAAAACGGATATCCATGTAACATATTTATTCTTCAAGAACTGTCACGCCGGTTTCAATGGTTGGTATTTTAATCTAAGCCTCGAATTGGGAACGAATTTTTAATTTTAGGTCTGGAATGGGGGTATAGATTGTCGCGTTATATAGGGTGAGGGTTTCAGGGTCTTCGCAGCACACCCCTACCCAAACATTGTCTGCGTAACCCCCCTCCCCCACCTCCGGGGATGTAACGTGACTAGAAACGTTTTGAAAATAAGGGATTATTTGATTAACTCTGATTAACGGCTTTTTTAAAAGTGCATCTAGACAAAGCCCAAGACGTACCAGACCACTGCATGGTGTATGCCCTGACTGATAAGAGTGATCCAGACTTCAAGCAGACTTGTACCGATCACAACCATGAGGATTCCTGCGACCACTGTGAAGCGCTAACAGACACGATAGTACAGATTGAAAGTCGGCTCAACCGTTGTCAGTTTCCATCGGATGACGATCGAGATGAAGCACGATATATCATAGAATCCGCCAAGCTTGCCATCCAGTCATGGAAATGCCACATACTCCGGTCATCTAATCAGGACCAGGCGCGATTTGATGCTTTGAGGCTACTTGACCACGATACAGTTCTAATTGTCAATGACTGGGCCATGAAATTCTTACCTCAGAGATATCGAAAATCGCAGTCTGACTGGTTTGGCAAGCGAGGCATCTCGTGGCACATCTCTGTCGTCTTTCGACGACTTGATGGCGTACTTCAACGGCAGGGATTCATCCACGTCATACAGTCCTGAAGCCAAGACAGCCAGGCGGTGATCGGCATCATGCAGGATGTACTTTGTACCCTGAAACAGGAAAATCCAGCAATTCAATCTGCTTACTTGACAAGTGCTTCTCCAACGCTGAGTGCCTCTGGAAAACTCTCGTACATCCATTCTCGGGACAGGAGTAAATAGCCTGATCCTCCCCGTCTTGTTCTACAGCCGACACCTCTTTAACTCCCTTGACCGATTCATCTTTTTCCTTTGTGCCCATGGATTTGAAATTCCCTGGCGAAAATGTTGATTCAAGGAGCCACTTGTAATGAAATTCTATATCATTGAATTGAAATGAATGTCACTCAGTAAACATTATGAACGCAAACAATACAAATAATTAAGATACAAAGGTTTTGCTAAAGCAAGTACCTGATGATGGTTTATCTATTTTGATCACTTTCCCTCTACCGATGCCATATGCACGCCATACTCTGATGCAGTCGTTGCTAAACTGAAAATTGTTCAGTTTACTGACAAGGGGGATTTTTTGGCTGCACTCTCCAGCTATCGTCCCAGTAATGGTTTCCATACAAGCAACTCGGACTCCTTCTATTCCTCCATGAGAAATAAGCGCATCTTTCAATTGAGTGGCATTTGTGACGTCATTGCCTTCATTGATAAAGGCGCGGACATGTGCTTTACAGGTAGCTGCAAGCCGGTCTGCTGCTCCTTTTCCACCTTGTGGATCGCTGAAATCAACGTTTACAATTTGCACTCCAGTTGACTGTGTGATTAGAGGACATGCCAGGATTGTGGAAGACGAGTGGTAGCACCCGATGTTGTCTTGGCGAAGCTTGGATACAAGCAAATGCTAGAAGAGGGCGTTGGCGTGGTACCAACCTTGCAAACCAGCAGCGCAAGTCATAAAAATCAGGGTGGATCCGTTCTGATTGAAGGCTGGGCTCTCAGGTCAACAAAGAAAAGTTACCGGTTCAACGAGAAACAAAAGGCCTATCTCTTGGCAAAATTCCAGATTGGTCAAGCCACTGGAAGAAAAGCCAATGCCGATGCTGTCGCACGGGAGATGAGACGTGCCCATGGTAAGGACGGTGTGCGCCTATTCCCGGTATCTGAGTTCCTGACTGCTCAGCAGATTGCTTCCTACTTTTCCCGCCTTGCTGCCACAGTTCGCCAACAGACCCCCTCAGAACTAGATATTCTAGCAGGAGAAGAGGAACAAAACTTCGAGACAGCCAGAGACACCATCTTGTCATCGATGAATCTACAGCACCCCATTACATACGACCACTACAATGTGTGTGCCATGGTTGAAGACGACACGATGAAAAGTCAAAAGCTTCCATTCTTGCAGCTTATGTGTCAGAGCCTTGGACTGGACGTTCCTCAGCCCCCTGTTCGCCGCAAAGCTCCCTACCTTTCATTGCTGAAAGAAGTCGTTAGCAACTGCAGTTGTCAACGTTGAAGAAAAGCCTTTTAGACTGATATACTGAGCCCGGTTTTCACTATTAGCTTAAGCAAGATCAGGGCTTCAGTATACGTATTAGCCTGTTTGTATATAAATCTGAACTGCATGCTTCTTTTGTTTGCAGTTTTAGCCTTACATAAAATTACAGAAATTAAATTGTGAATGAATGAATGAAAGAAAGAAAGAAAGAAAGAAAGAAAGAAGAAAGAAAGAAAAAGAAAGAAAGAAAGAAAGAAAGAAAGAACGGACGGACTGATGGGTGGATGAGAATTAAATGTATAAGAAAAATCAATATTTTGTAGAGGTAATCATACGATTTCTCATTCAATTTGGAACAAGACGCTCAATGAGCGTATACTCGGGTTTATGACAAGGACCATGTCAGTTGCGTGAGGAGAGACCTGACAATGACTGACAATTGCGTGACGAGGGAGACTATGTATATATATGTCGAGTTCATTTGATTTGCATTTGACTTTGAGTTCATTTGATTACCTTTTGACTTTGAGTTCATTTGATTTGCTTTTGATGAGTTCGTGTAAAGGCCCAGTCGAAAACGCTCAACATCTTTTAGAGTGGGCCCAGACGAATCGGCGTATGCGACCCGTTTGTGGCGCCATGAATATGCAACCTCAAGTGACCTCAAGTACGTTTAAAGATGTACGATATACGTACCTCGAACAGTCGGAGATCTTTATCGATACTCATGATACAAATAATCTCTCTCGTCACGCAACTGGCATTGTCATATTAAATACCCCCGACTATACGCTCATTGAGCGTCTTCTTCTGTAACAGATCCCTGAAATCTAATGACGTTTTGATTTCGATTGTATTTTGCCGTTCACTGACCTGTTTTGAGTTCTAAAATTAGGTCGCATCATAGATGTATGACTCAGATAAGGATCATGCATCGTACTGAAACTATTCGACCCGTTTGTGGCGAACATGAATATGCAACCTCAAGTGACCTCAAGTCATAATAGATGTATGACTCACACAAGGATCACACAACTGTAATCGTACTGAATTTTTCAAACGTGGAATAAAATAAACATCCATCGTGAGTTACTGAAAATAACTCGACTGGTTCGATTGTTTGCATGACTTCTCTACATATAATTATATATATAAGTTACTGAAAATAACTCGACTGGTTCGATTGTTTGCATGACTTCTGTACACTGATATTGCTTTCTGTCGTAATAGATCCCTAAAATCTAAGGACGTTTTGATTTCGATTGTATTTTTGCCGTTCACTGACCTGTTTTGAGCGTGGAAATTCTGTTTTAAATAGCGCTACGCGGCGGTTCTATTTAAAATTAGGTCGCGTAATAGATGTACGATCACACAATGATCACACAACTGTAATCATAATGAATTTTTTCAAACGTGGAATAAAATAAACATCCATCGTGAGTTACTGAAAATAACTCGACTGGTTCGATTGTTTGCATGACTTCTGTACATATAGCTTTCTGTCAATATAGATGTTGTTACATCGCTGGTCGTGAGTTCAATTATAAATACTCAAGGACATAACTGTACACGTACTATTACAATTAAGCAACAAACATGGCATAGCGAGGTCATGATAGTTTTTGAGTTCATTTCATTTGCTTTTCAGTCTCGACTGGCCTGACTGTTTGCATGACTTCTTCTGTACATGTACATATAGCTTTCTGTCAATAGCTGTAGTTACATCGCTGGTCGTGAGTTTGATTATAACTAGAATCCCGACCTTTCAATATCTTGAAGATCTCAAACTGCTTTCAAATAATCTAAGATTAAATATCTACTTGAGTCATGTGTGTCGTTTGTTTAGCGATTAGAGCGGTTTTCCGCGAATTCAGGGACCGGAGAGTAGCTTGCTCCCTTATCTGCTGAGTTATCTTGAAACTCGATACGATCAAATACTTGGCATTTTGTGTCCGACGAATAATAATAATAATAATAATAATAAAAAAGAAAGTCCATTTTATAACTCGGGCTTCCTTCGGAAGGGCCCGAGTAATAATTTGCACTCGTGTGTTTTTCAAAGAGCTCAAATAACATATCGACCACTTTGAGCTCTTTGAAAAACACACGAGTGCAAATTATTCCAAATTGAATGAGAAATCGTATGATTACCAATTAATAATATTACCAATTATTAATATTAATATTCATGAAAAAAAGAGTACTGTACTGCTCTTAGCCAATCAGAATCGATAAATTGTTTCATCAATATTATTTCCAATTATGTCCCTATAAATGAGATAATGAGTAATTAGAGATAATTTATTTAAAATGTATCAACCATTATTTGAATATCAGCTAGCTGAGCTAGGTCTGCAGTTTGTCGTTAGAATATCGAAAATTATGCTATTTAGGGAGGATCACTGAGTATTTTAAATCTCCAAAAACTGCTACAACATGCAGGATACAAGCAATTATTATACCATGACAAGTCTTGAAGAGTGGACCATAGCCTTGTACGGCGAGTCCATTATGTCATAGTGAGTGGCCTACTCATGTAGATACAGAAGTCAGTTGTAAGTATCTCAAAAGTTTATCGTATCGGGTGAATGAAGTTGCAAATAACAGAATACCGAATAAATGGTTGTTTTAAAATGCGTAGCGACAGTTAAACGGCTCGTGATCAATTTCATTAGCCGGTATTACTTCCGATTGTCTTTGAAAGGTCGACAATGTTTTCACTCTTTTATCATGCGATATTCTCAACATTGTAGATATTTTCAAATATCAGAAATCTACCTATCTAGAGCCGATAGTGGCAAACTAGAACTTGCAAGCCTCGTCTAACAACATCGTCATTGATGCCGGTTTTTAATAAGTTTTTGTAGCGTGACCGGCCGTTGTTTATCTGATACGGTTTCACAGAGAACAACTTCCGTTTTCTTAGTTTATCAACTAAAAGCATAGCTAGAAGGTATTACAAACGACTTTTGGAATAGAAATGGTTCTCTCGTAATTTACTTCGCTTTGGGGTTAGTTTGGACATTTCTTTGCGTATCGCATATCTCATTGAAGACGTTCAAATGGCACGAGTTCATATTTCACTGCGCGGTCGCGTTTTAATTTGCAGAGCTGACTTTTTGCCTGTCAAAACTAGAATAAGCGTGCTTTCATGCAGTGTAATTTTTTTACCCATTTGTTAGGTACCAGGATCGATTTTGGAAGGTTGAACTTGGTCCTTATTTTTGCCGTTGCAAGAACGTAAAATAAGACGGTGTAGATCAAGGTCAAAACCACATATTCATAAAGGATTTTGTTCAAAACTTTGTAGCAATTCTTGAAGCTAGTGAGTTGTTTGCAATGTGTGAGCAACATCAATTTGATTGAAACATTTGCGAGCTCTCGTCATCGCTTTAAAGTTGGCTCATAATTCGTGCATATTAATGAGGTAAAATCGGAAATTTAATTGACTTTTTAAACTTTTGTAAATTTCTCAAAATTGAAAACGCGCTGGGATTTTTTAATACGATTTCCTAAAACAGTTCACCCAAAGGGATGTTTTGGTGAAATAAAAACAAATTCGAAATTTCACAACTGATTTGAGATTCTCGTTTCTTACGAGAATCGTAAATAAAAGATGAATTTCTCTAACAAACTCTAAATTCAAGCCAATTCTTTAACGTGAAATTATTGCTTTCGCTGTCATTATTATAAAACCGCTGTGGTGGTTCACCTAAACTTCCACGTGTGCGAATAGATGAAATCATCAATGTCTTCATCATTGAGGTAAGCGACATAACATATTTCACAAACTTTCCTGAAGTATCCAGCTCTTGCCGACTTGCTTTTAACGGCTCAAATGTTGCATCAAACTGCTAAAGCACCAATACCTCATCGAAGAATTTGCCATTCATTTTCAAAATCACCATGACCACAATGTTGCATGTCCATTATTTTCAGATTCAAGTAAGCCCGACATTCCTTCACTTCTCCAAAATCTTGTTTGAGAGCCTTGAAGGTCAATTGACTAACAGCGTTATTCTTCAAATCTAGATATCTAATGTTTTCTTTCTCCTCTAGAACATAGGCCAGCAAATCGTCCGGTACATTTGACTACCAATTTCAATATCACGAACAGCAAATTGGTACAATTGTTTGACTTCTGTAGTGTTACTTACTCACCAAGATTTAAACAGCACACAGAAAAGAAACAGACGTTCTTGGTAGCTTTGCTTCAGGTTCCATTATGAAGAACTGTTGTTGAAGTGAGTCAGATCATCTGGTTGTTGTTTATATTGTTTGACTTGTCTCATAATATCCACTGAAAGCTCACATAACTTTCAAAGAATCGGTTGGCTTACGGAGGACAATTGATCATGGAACAATTTCTTACTTGCCAGGGATGTGATATGTTCAAAACAAGACTCACGGGTCCACTGGTGCTGCTACCTTTTTTTACATTTTTCACATTCTTCGCATATTTGTGTCCACTGGTCAGGTCCCACGCATTAAAATGGCGTATTTTGATAAACTTCACCGTGTTAGTAGGAAAGCAACTCCAAATATGTTCATTTTGTTGTGGAACACTTCGCTGACGATGATGTAAATTAAACATCGAAATATTCAAGTTCTCTATCTCCTTTCTCAACTTGTTGTACCACAACAAAATGAACAAATTCGGAATTGCTTTCCTACTAATATACCTGAAATTGTCGGGCTCAAAAGGATTTCACCGTGTTCGTAGGAGCCTCACGTCGGTTAATCAATGCAGATTGTCAATCAAGTCACCAATAATTTTAGGAAATTTACCTGTCTTTCAGGATGTGTGGTCGAAATTGATTGATTTCAAAATTGAAATCGAATTTTTAAAGCTAGTCGAGTTCGGATTGCTCGAACAGTTTCCTCCCTTGTCTCCTTCTTACTGTTTCAGGGGTATTTTCGTTAAAAACGTTCTAATGGCGCTGAAACGCTGTCACAACATCGAAAGTAGTAAGAGCAACACATTAGTGAAAACAAGTTTTATTATATACGAAAAATCTTGAAATACGGAGGGATGATTTAAAGCCACATACATTTACATGCAAATTAAACGGTCTTCACAGATAATGAGCTTGGGCTTCCTGTGCTGCTGCTGCTGCTGCTTCTTCTTCTGATTCTTTTTCTGATTCTTCTGATTCTGATTCTGATTCTTCTGACTCTGATTCTTCTGATTCTGATTCTTCTTCTTCTACTTCTTCTTCTGATTCTTCTGCTTCTGCTGATTCTTCTTCTGATTCTTCTGCTTCTGCTGATTCTTCTTCTGATTCTTGTTCTGATTCTTCTTCTTCTTCTTCTTCTTCTGACTCTTCTTCTGATTCTTCTTCTTCTGATTCTTCTGATTCTTTTTCTTCTGATTCTTCTTCTTCTGATTCTTCTTCTGGTTCTTCTTCTTCTTCTTCTTGACTTCTAGTGTAATTGTAGTGTAGGTTTTTAATATATTTATATTATGTTGTTATTTTATTAAGTTTAGTGAGGGCCACAAGTTTATAAGTGTATTTCACTTTTATGTGTTATCCTCTTGAAATAAAGTCTTCTGATTCTTCTTCTGATTCTTCTTCTGATTCTTCTTCTGATATATAACTTTCAGAGTCCAAACATCTGTTGCTTGGGCGTGGCCTTTGTTGGAGTACATGGAACACACTGCGATACTTTTCAAATGCTGCCATTTTCTTGGCAAGCCTATGAAATGATTTTATAATGTTGTTAATTGTAGTAAATCAAGTACAAAAGGGGTCTCCCTACCCTTTCCATATCCTTTTTCAATTAGGTTGGGAAAAGCAGGGCCATGGTAAATTATACAAGGCATACGGACCTGTGGCAATTGTATAATAATCAGCGTCTTTGAGCTAATTTGAACTCCACGCCACTGTAGTTGCCTCGGTAGCTCAGTCGCCGGGAATGGAGCTACTACGGTATATTACAGCTCTGATACCGGTCAATGCACTTGGTGTGAGATCCTTCTTCTGGTTTGTTTTCAACTCTCGATAAATCTGCGAATAATGCTGCTCAATTCTGTACTTATTGAGTGCAGGTCACATTCAATTCGTCTCGGCGCACCAGTTACGGAACTTTTTCATTCCCCTCGTGTTTTTGAGGCATGAATTCTTCTTCGATTTTCTGGAAGTCCTCTTCATATAGCTGAGAAGACTGTGAATATGCTTCTTCGTTGCTTTTTTCAATCATTTTGTCGTTATAAAGAACAAAATCTATAGCTGATTATCGAGTCAAAATGCTGCCAGTCAAGAAATAACGGCGTGAATAGTTGAATGGTTTGCAGTTCTCATTGGCTGGCTGGGTTATTTTGCGATTTTTGATTGGCTTAGAGCAGCGTGCTTGATTTCACCAATGCCCGATGAAATGATTATAATGAACAATATAAGCCCTTTCACGGTTTTTCGCCGCCATTTGGGACAAACTTTTTGGAGTGGGACTGGGTACTAGTATTTTTATTCGAAAATCCCTAACGAATGGATCGAGTGTACTGCGAAGCTTTCGGGCTTTTTCGCTTATTTCATTGCAGAAATTATTAGTTTTTTCGACTAAGATAGAAATAGTACAAGTTGTTTTAGGGTTGTGAGGAGTTCCACTGATTCAGGGTGGGATTTTAGTGGATTTTTTCGGAGAGATTTATCCGGGAAATCGCACGTGGTCGCTAAGGAACGCAACATTTGTAAGTAAATAAACAAACTTGTTGATTTCGCTATTTGGCTTGTTTACGTGTCTTTATTTGTGGAAACTATTGTTCCTAGTATGCCTCACTATCATTGCTGTGTTGCTGGTTGCGATAATGACTCGAGGTATCCTATGAAAATAGTCAATAGAGGCCATGTTGAGAACCTGAAATTTCATTTTTTTTTCCCCCAAAAAACGAATAGAAAGCAGAACAGTGTGGGATAAGTAAGTTGGTAAGGTCTGGTGGATTTTAAGGCTACCAATTATAAAGTCGTTTGTTCAAACCATTTCCAATTATGGGAAACCTTGTTCCTGGTTAAACGTGACTTTGATAATCCTTCACCACATAAACGAAAGTGTGCCAGATATCTTAAAATGAATCTGATATGTGTGAAAATCAAAAAGAAGATGAGGACTTGCTAGAAACTGTGCTTGTGATGCCTAAAAAACGAAAGCTACTTCTAGAGCAGGAGTTTTTGCTGGTGATGATGAGAATCAAATTAGGGTTGACAGTAGATGATCTTGCATTTATATTTAAGATATCTGCAGGTCTATGCAGTATGATATGCTTTACCTGGATAAGACATATGTCAAAGGAACTTCAACCCTTAATAGTTTGGCCTGACAGAGAGGAGGTCCAAATTTTATTGAAAATCCTTCAAGTCTAAGAGTTGCTGCTCAGTGCTGGAGCAATTACAAGCATCATTACACAGCCAAAGTACTGATAGGTATTACCCCAAATGGCTCAATTTCATTTGTCTCATATGTATGGTGGGAGGGCAAGTGATGTCTATATTGTAAAAGATAGTGGTTTTCTGAAAAAGCTCCAACCTGATGATCAAATTATGGCCGACCGTTGATTTAAGATCAGTGAAGTCCTTGCATTTCAACAATGTTCTCTTGCAATTCCTCCCTCGACTATAGGTGAACTTCCAATGTCTAAGGATGACGTTCGGTCCACCTCTCGTATTCAAAATGTTAGAATTTTTGTAGAAAAAGCAATTCGCAGGGTGAAGGAATACCGAATCCTTTCAAATGAGATTCCTGTATCACTACTCCCTCTACTAGATGACATTATCAATGTATGTAGTGCCTTGGTAAATCTTCAGGATCCATTGTATGTATGATAAAAAAGCCATCAATAATTAATGAATATTGTATTGGACTGATCATATGTATACAGATGTATAAAATCATGTTCTACTATATAATTTTCAAGATTGCAGTAAGTTTGGCCGAGAAAATCAAAGTAGAAGTCTATGCAAATGCAGACAATTTTATTGTATCAGAAGTACAAGCTCTTCCATGGTTATGTTTTGTCTTTTGCTCGTGAATTATTAATGAATATGATAATTATTAATAAAGTAAGTTTCTTAGAGTGTGATGAACTCTGGGAAAAAATATCTGAAATGTTTTTCCTCGCACTCTAATAAAGAAACAATGTACAAATCAAACAATGTAAAAATATTTAAAAGAGTCAGAGATTTAATTCAGAGATTTAATCCAGAGCAAAAAGGTTACAATCTTGACAGACCCAGCTATGTTCATCATCAATGTTGTTTACAGACATTATGTCTTCACAGGACCAGTGATACCAGAGTAAGCATGAGGTGCATTTAATACTAGAGGAATTCTCTGCAGATGAAAGTTCGTCCGGTTGAACACATGGTTTGTCACATTTAGGACAAAACAACAGTGGCCTGATGCCTAGTAGGACCTTGATGACAAAGCTCTTAAAAAATAAACTATGCTTCTTTGGACTTCTTTCCCAGTGGTCTTTATCAAACTTGACCTCTTCTACAACATTATCAATAGGTGTCCAGGTAACAAAAAAATTTCTCTCATCCCTTCAATGCCATCTGACCACTGATCTGAGTATAATACTTGTGATTCCTTTTTAAGTTAATTGTGCCATTCCTATTTTCCAAAAGTTTGTCTCCTGCCATGGATCCTTCACTGATTTATTTCTAATCGAGTAAGGACATTTGTATTCAACAGTGAAAGGGGAATCTGAACAACATTTACATGAAAATATCATCTGAGCTAGCTTGTATAAAAGGAAATGACTTGCTTGTTATTAAACCACTGGAGTGTAGTTTACCATTCTTGTGACAATTCACAACTTTCAGGAGGAATGAGCTTCTAGCTCTGTCTTCGTTTTCTCTTCCCCACGTCACTGCAGATTGACCTTTAATATCCTTCTCTTTAAACATTTTTGCTAGGAGGAGAGAAACCTTTTCCTTTGCCTTACTTTTTGAAATACTATTAACCTTTGTATTTACTATTTTGAATTACTAGTAACCTTTTATTATTATTATGTATAAACATCTCTCATTTTAGTGCCTGTTATACAGCCAATTCTTTGATGAACCCAGACCTTTGATGCTGCCTGTTGTCTTGTTGTTTTCTCAAGTTCGTTCAGTTGACTATCATTGAAAGAAAGCTGGATATTGAATTCATTGATCAACCACCGGTTTTGATTTTTTTTGACAATCAAATCAAATTGAATATTATCTATCATCTCCAAAAAACAGAATCTAAAAATATATTTTTCCTAAAAAGTTAGAATGAAAAAACGAATTTTGGATTTCATTTGATGCAAAAAGATGTTGACAAGCAATCTGTCAACGGCACTCACGCAATAGACTTTCCACAAAGATTCAGATGCGAAGAAAGTATCCAAGTATCACTCAAAACATCCTTGAATAACGATGCTAAACCACTCACGGTCAAAGTACTCGTATTTTCCGCCAGCAGTAACTTTGTTTTCCTGCCACGTTGTGTTACGGCGTTACGAACTGTAAGGCGATCTTCTTTTGAATGCCATTTATATGTCATCAGGTATTGGATCACATATTTGTGGTGGATTATCGACGCTTGTGCAAACAAAGGCGCCACTTGACTCGAAAACTCTTTTGCCTTTTATTTCGGAAACAAAATAGCCATGAATCAAGCGCACATTTTGAGTTCCGGGTCAAAGGGATTTTATCCGATTTAGCTGAAATTTGGTAGGCACTTTGTCAGATAAATCGTCTTCAAAACTATATCTCCGAATTTTAATATTCAATTTCCTTCGAAAGTTATAACTTGTTTTGTAAAGTGTTTTCCAGTTTTTGCACAGCTGGAAGTTTAGGACCGTATACGGGTTAATTTATCGATAAACGGAGACACCTTTTTTGTAAGCTATATCTCATGAGCTTATTAAGGTATTAGTCGAGGATTTCCGATAAATTTCGGCTGTATGGCACCTCGGCGATGACGGTGATGTGAAAATCTGAACTTTTTTACCTATTTCAAATATACTGTTTTTGTTCTAAAAACTAATTATTTTATTTTATTCTGCATTTATTCAGCTTTATGTATACTTTATAGAGCTTTTAACGTAACGAGTACGCGTTAGAGCGTGTTGCGTGCATGATGGTAGTTTGGGGTACCCTGATACCTAGACTTTTTCAGCTACATCAGGAAGAGATGGTGGACTCTGATATTTTTTTGGCAGAGGGATACAGGTTAACACTACAGCTGAAGGACACGTATCTAGCACTTTTTCAAAAAGGGACTGTGATCTTTCACATAAATCTTCATGGTTAGTGTTGGTGCGAGGGTCAAAACTTTCTTTCAAAGGGGAAACAATGTATGGCCAGAGGAAGGTTTATCGAGTGCATGTTGTTTAACATCAAGTTGACAGATTCTTGAAGGCTCCACCTCAACTCCTGTTCTAGCATTCCATTGACAGGAAATTGTTGTGCATGCTGGATTAATGAAACCATTAGACAAAGCATGTTCGATTTTGTACAGTACTGAAATGACGTGATTGCGGCATTCAGAAAAACCTGCTGTACATGTACAGTGAGCACCAAGCACTAAACCAGACTTTTCACAAACAATCCAAACCTCTCTTTGTGTGTCACGTACTTTTTGTGATGGTGTTACTTTGCATTTAAGAACAACTTTATCTCCTTGTACACTTCTTACAAATAGTGTATGGACAAATCCACTGAGAGAATATGAGTAAGCCTTCTTGGTTTTGTACTGTCCTACATAATCGGCTTCAAATGCATGATTTGAGATGATGAATAGGCCATTCTTCGGATACCTGTGCTTTTTTTTATATCGGCACGAAAACGAGGCTTTGATAAGTACAAATCCAAGATGGCGGATCTACAAACACTTTGTCTGTTGCTTAGTAAGACATTTCTTAAGTTTCCATCTTTCCTGCTGGTTTTCATTCACTTCTACTTCACATTCTGGTCGTTCGTCACTGACTTCCATCTCTTTGTGTTGTTCTTGATATACTTCTTCTTTTGTCTTTATAACTTCATCACTGTTCTTGGTCTTCGTCACTGCTATCACTTGGTCTGTAATAGTAATTTGTTTAGCCAGTTTTTTCTTAAGCTTCCATCTTTTCTTTGCCTCCTTTCTCACATCCTTATATTTGTGTTTATCTTTTACAGTTTTCTTTTTGTTTCGTGCCATCACTTTACATTGATACGACAATCCAGCAAAGAAAATGAATACGTTCACGTGGCACTAGGGAGACTAACGTGGCACTGTATGTACTGATATGCTTCTCTTTCCGGAAACTGTATATGACATCACAAACGTTTACAGTGATCAGATTGCACTTTATATAATGACTATCATGGCGACATCTTACAAAACTACATGTGATTGTTGTCCATCAGTGTTTACTAGTACAACAGCATTGTTGAAGCATAGATCCTTTCGACATCCAACAGCCCGACACATACGAAACCTTTCATTTGCTAAAGATGGCAAGGAGGTTAGAATACCCGAAGCGGGGAAAGCAATACGAAAGACTGTAAACTACTTATCATGGCTGTCAGCAGTAACAGAGTATCAACTCTACTCTACATCCAAAGGCGTGCAGTGAGTTTTTACGTTCTAGTTGTAGTTTTAGTTATTAAAATAACGTTCCCTAAAACAATAAACATTTCATTTAAGGGCTGTTAGTATACACGAAAAGTATTTATTAGTATTATTATTATTAATTGAGAAATCTTCAATCTGTTTAGGAGAATTAGAATAACTTAAACACCTCAATTGTTATTAACAGGTAGCTTTTGTGAAAGGACGAAACATAGACGACCCTTTAAGGTTTATAGCAGATCTATTCGACTATTCAGAAAGTAGTGATGATCGATCAAATATTCTCTTTGCAGCAGACTTTCAAAAGGCGTTTGATTCAATTGAGCATAACTTCATTTTGGCTGTTCTTCGGCATTTTGGTTTCGGAGATGACTTTATTGGATGGATAACAACACTACTCACGAAATCTAAAAGCTGTATTCTTAACAATGGAAAAGCTTCTGACTTTTTTGAACTAAAACGGGGGACAACACAAGGGGATCCAATTTCTCCTTATTTGTTTATTTTGACTATTGAAATAATGGCCCAATTAATCCGTAACAATAAAGAAATAAAAGGACTACAGATTGATGAAGGAGCGGAACAAATTAAACTGGTCCTCTTTGCGGACGACGCTACATTCTGTTTAAAGGATATAATTTCCCTAGACAAAGTTATAGAATGTCTAGAGCTTTTTAAATCCTACTCTTCCTTACAGCTTAACCGTTGGATGGATTGGAGCCAAAAGTAAAGACTTAAGTAATGCAAAAATTACTAAAAAAATAGATTTTCATGCTGCCGGAGTTAAAATTCTTGGAATTTATTTTTCACATAATAAGACCCTTATGCGTAATAACAATTTTGATAGACTGTTAAAAAAAATTAAGTCTATTCTGTCCATATGGAAAATAAGAAATTTGACGTTATATGGGAAAGTTCAAGTAATCCATTCTTTAGCAATCTCACAACTATTATACGTTTCTTCAAAGATCACGGTCCCTCGGACATTTATAGCAAATGTAGAAAAAGAAATAATCAAGTTTATATGGAATGGAAGAAAACCGAAAATTAAATATAAAACTTTGATTGGTGATTCACTAGAAGGAGGAGTTAGACTCCCTGACTTAGAAACTATGATACTAACAAACCGTGTAGGTTGGACATTAAAATTATCAGATGACAAAAATAGCTCTTTCTGGAAATGCTTTGCTCAAAAAATCTTCGAGCCGATAGGTGGATTAGAAATCCTAGGTGAAAATTTTGTCCTCTCTGGGATTAAAGCTGAAAAATTTCCAGAATTCTATAAAGAGATCCTTAATAGTTGGAGCATATTTAGTTACTGTAAGATTGAAAACGTTGAGGACATTTTTCGTCAACCAATCTGGCTAAATAAATTTGTCAATTTAGATTTAGACCATTTTAATGTAAGAAAGTATGTTAAGAAAGGTATAATAGTTATAAACGATGTTTGGCACAATAAGGATGGGTTACAGTGGGACTCTGTAAGAGCTAATGGAAAATGGTGTGATTCAGATTATTTTGTGTGGTGAAGTATAATTGCTGCAATACCAGATTCTTGGAGATTAAAACTCAAGAGTACACCGCCTTTACCTTGTTCAAAAGTGAATATTAAAGGTATAGTCATAGACAATAAATATATACCCTTTTCCAAAGTGAAAACTAAGATGGTATATGGGAAATTAATTAAAAACAAATTCAGAAACCCAACTGCGCAAAAATATATATCAAACAAATTAATTATCCCGGACATTGAGTGGTCAGTCGTTTATCAAAGTGTGTATAACATTACCAATGACATCAGGCTACGGGCATTTCAGTTTAAAATTTTAAACAATTGTCTCTTCCTAGAAACAATGGAACACTTCTTTGTAGAATGCACTTGGGAGTTTGGGAGAAGTCGAGAGATATTGTGTAAAACCGAGCCGTTAGGCAAGGTTTTACACAGAGCTCGAGACTTCTCCCAAACTTTCCCGAGTGTTTATATCAGGCTATGTAAACACGGGAAAACGTTTTCTATTTGTTTTATAAAATAACTACAAGGATTTCTTTCGTAAAACTCCTTTATTTACGCGAGATTTTAGTAATCAAAATTTCAATTCTCCTGAAAAGCGTCAGAAATCGCCCATCATCCAATCAAATCTCACGAAAGAAATCAAAATGGCAAAGCGACTCGACAACTTTTATTTGTGCAGTTTACTGTTTTGACACGAAAAACGATTTGAAGAATGCTATTTTCTGTCAGAAAATTACAGAAGAATGCTTGTTACACTTTGTTTTTGTATCCTGTTAACACAAAACACGAAGAAAAGTGAGAAAAGCTGAGCCGAATCACGATCAATGACGAAGAGTCGTCAAACTTTCTGAAATATTTGACATCTTGATGAATGGAGCACGAAGTCAGGTAGCCAAATATCTACAGTTTTTGTCGTATTTTTTAATCTTTTCGTCGCTTTTCTCGACAAGAATGTATAAACGATGGACGTTTCTGAGACATTTGAAGATGTTTTTTCTCTTTGACATATTTTACTAGAGATATGAATGTTCTGGCGAACCCGCCGTGTAGCTACAAGAATCGCTCTGTTTTTACTCTTTTGTGAGTATAAATACGGCTATCTTTTCTTGATATTTTCAGTCGTACACTTGAGAAAATATAAGACTTATGTGTAGCTAAGTATAACTTACAAAATGGTTAGTATGTGATTGAGAAAACTGAGCCGTTATATTTAGTTTTCTTCGTTATTGTGGACAGAAATAAGTGGACGATTCGTCGAGTTTCTTGCCGGCCGAGTTTGAATGAACTTGAAGCTCAATTCTTGCAAAATTAAGCTACTTAATTTTTGGTTTAAAATCATCAAAATCACATCTAGATAGAACTTGAACTTAACTAAACAAGAAAAACTGTAATTCTATGGCTTTTGTTTAGTAAATAAAACATGTTTGACAACAGAAAAAAATACATTTGTGGTCAGTTATTTTTACAATCAAATCTACTGCATCGCTTCAAGGTTGTTCAAGGTCATGAACCATGTTTACATAGCCTCATATCAACATAGTAATTAACCAATCAGAGCGCGCGTTATATCTAAATTATTTTATAAATTGTAATATAAGTATTGAAGATATAATAAAATGTATTATAAAATAAAAATAAAATAAAAAATAAAAAAAACAGGTAAATGGTGTAGAATTGAACGCAATGACATGCCAGAGGAGCACCTCTCCAATTTGCTCACAGATATGCCCAGTATGTATGTCAACATTGTCAAAGAAAAGCGTCATCTCCGTTTGCCAGTCTACAGAGATTTCTCTCGCGCAATTTCGTACAGAAACTTTGAAGAAGAAGAAGTATTTTCAGCTTTAAATAGACAAACAAAATGTCATCTTATCCCAAACAAGTCCTTTTGCGGTGAAAAAGAAATTGTTTCAGCACCGCAACCATTATAATTAAGTGGGATGGAAGCCATTATGGCTGCAAAAGCTCATGCACATGGAGCACCAACCGCCCAACAAATCCCCTCCATGGAAACAAAAATTACCATTGGCCATGGGCAAGGCAGGGCCACCAGGGAATTCGAGATCATTTGGTGGCCATGTTTTCAAGCAACGGACATGGAAAGATCGTCCTCCGATATTACGTTGCTAAATTAAGGATTTAAGACTGTCCTGAAAAGTATCAATAACAATTAGTATATACCAAGTGTCAAAGTGATTTTTTTCTCTCATTGAAAGAGACGGAATCACGTGAGCGTTATCAAATTATAAAATTAGGGACCTTAAAAAATCTACGACGGCGACGTCAACCGGAAGTGTAAATAGGGACCTTTAGCACTAGTACGACGAAATTGGGGACGACGAAGTTCGAATCAATTGTTTTGTCATCTATTGTTTTCATAATCGTTTCATTTATCGTGTTATCACTAAATTTATGCCCCCTTTCGCGAATGACATCGTCTTTTTGTGGTCCGGTTGACTGAAAACAACTATCTGCACAAATAGCGAACTGACGTTCTCGTTCTCTTTGCGTCGTCAAACGTAGACGTTGTAGCTTTGCACAAAACGTCTGAAGTTAAGACCAAATCGAGCACATTTCATACATTCCAACAAGAAGTTATTGAATGTTGTAAGTAGCACTATTGTTTCTCTGACGTCGTCATCGATTCCGTCCTCGATGCCCGCCTCGATGCTAAAGGTCCCTAATAACTTCTGTTCATACCGTCAGTTGGTATTCCCTGTGGATGAAGTAACCTCACAGGCTTAGGCTTGGACTAAATCTCTAATGTACGAAACCCCAAACAGAAGTTATCTACACTTCCGGTTGACGTCGCCGTCGTAGATAACAAAACAGGAAGTTACTTCATCGAACATTTGTATTCGAAAATTGAAAAATGAAAACTTTTATTATGTCCTCTTTTGTTTTGTATTCTTTGACACTTGGTATATAATAAAACATTTATTAGCCACTTTGGACTAGTAAAGGACTGGGAACGTTCACGTGTCGTTGTAAATAAACTTGTATTGTATTGTAATTGAAACAAAACATAATTAGGCGGTGTTGATTGATCGTACATGTGAAATGCGACATCTGAACAAACGTTTTTTTCAAAAGGGCATATTTTCGACAGTAAAAGCCTTTGTTTTCGTTATAGTTAAAATGTATTTAATAAATAATAAACATAAACACACCTACTTGAAATTATTGTTATAATACACTATTGGAAGATAAACTTGATACTTTTTATTCTGCTGCCAGATAACAACAGCCTAAGGAACTGACTATCCAAGGAAGACAGAATAAAAAAACTAATTATTGTTGTAATACACTATTGGAAGATAAACTTGATACGTTATATTCTGCTGCCAGATAACAACAGTCCCCTAAGGAACTGACTACCCAAGGAAGACAGAATAAAAAAACTAATTATTGTTGTAATACACTATTGGAAGATAAACTTGATACTTTTTATTCTGCTGCCAGATAACAACAGTTCCCTAAGGAACTGACTACCCAAGGAAGACAGAATAAAAAAACTAATTATTGTTGTAATACACTATTGGAAGATAAACTTGAAACTTTTTATTCTACTGCCAGATAACAACAGTCCCCTAAGGAACTGACTACCCAAGGAAGACAGAATAAAAAAACTAATTATTGTTATAATACACTATTGGAAGATAAACTTGATACTTTTTATTCTGCTGCCAGATAACAACAGTCCCCTAAGGAACTGACTACCCAAGGAAGACAGAATACAAAAACTAGATACGCATATTAGAATATGACCATGTGAAATTGTATTTGGCACCAGGACCATGGGTGATGAGGTCGCGAGCACATTTTTTGACCCCAATGCCACAGCTTCCAGCCCCTTCGCCTGGTTGCCTTGTATTTCTTGCTGTTTGGCTTGGCATTCCAAAACGTGAAAACGAAACACCATTGATACTCCAGAATTTAGTTGACAATTCTTCATGGTCTGGTAACATTACATTGTAGGCATCAAGGACCATCAGCACTCCATCCAGCACATACCCTCCTGGGACCAGTCTCACACCATCATCAAAGTGCAAACTGTGGTTTTGAAGATCAACATAAACCAGATCCCAGTGATTGGTCATGTGAACTGGAACTAGAATCTGCTTCAGTTTTTCTTCTTGGAGCTTTAGTAGTAGTGGTTTGAGCTTTTCGTGGAGAAAAGTGTTGTCATCAGAACCTGTCCATTGCCAAAGTTCAGAAGGTAGATAGATGATAAACACTTTGATAAACATCCTCCAGAAAACAAGCAATTTTTATTATAATAATAATAATAATTTATTTATTCACGTAGAACACAAAAGAGCTTACAATAAAACTCGTGAGAACGTGCACGTGCTAAAAAATCTAAAATATAATATTATAAAAAGTATATATCAATAGTCATGTTGTCAATGTATCTCTCTAGGGCTAAATAGGACAGTGACTCAACATCAATGGCTTTGGGTCCATGTTTCAAGACAACAGAGGATGGACTTTGGTGCCACAATTCAATACCAATTATTCTCCTTTTCCTTGTCGTCAAGGCCACTGCTGTCAAGCCAATTACGTTCTGAAGCCAAGTCTCTCCTTGTTCGTGAAATTAAGGAATACTTCTTGAGAACAGCCAAATCATTTATACAGAAAACTCCACACTGGCCAATCTCCACTGCAGTTGGTGCTGGTGCTGTGGAATTACTTTTTGGTGTCATCAGCTTCTCAGCATTGGTCAAAATGCTGTCGCTTGGTCTCAAACTGATGGTCTTGGGGTCAGAAGTGGTACACTTGCCATACACAGGTTTTAAGTATTTCTCTGTAAGTCGAACAACTGCTGGACAATTTATGGTAGCCAACTCAGCTCTGGTCAAACTATAAAATGAATCCAGATTGAGTGTAGTGCCATTACCTCCAGCTGTGAAGAGTGGTCTACTATTTGTTGATGATGACTGCTTTTCAGCTGGGGCCATGCTGCTTTCCTTGGCATTTTCGTCCAAAGATTCAGAGTCATCCAAACAGTCAATTCCAGCAAGATCATCAATCTCCTCATCGTCTGCATCTTCATCGCTTTCTACATTGTTGTTGTTGTTTGGCAAGCTGCAGCTAGGAAGAGTTACAGGAAATTGAGGGATCTTGGCAGCATTCATCATATCTGGAAATCGTTCTTCCCACTCCTCATGTGTGTAGGTGGACTGCAGTATTATATCATCATTGATTCAGTTCCTTTTTCTCTCTGTGGGTGTACATACATGAGTAATGTACATACATGAGTTCTTTGTCATAACATTTACCATATTCTGATTGCATTAATTGTTATTCGATATTTTATTATAAATTATATTAGCTATATATGTGTTATATATCATAAAATTATAGAGTGCAAACCATAATGTCTGTGAAGTACTATTTAACAATTAGTCACCAAAGGCGAGGTGAATATCGGTGAATAATAACCGAGACGAAGTCGAGGTTATTATCACTGCTATTCACTGAGCCTGAGGTGACTAATTGTTTTAGTAGAATTACACAGGTGATTATTTGAAAAAATAAAAATAAATAAGCATTATAAAGAAAATAAATTTGTATTTCATATTTCAAAAGCTGGCAGCCATTTTGTCAAAATGCTGTAGGTAACTATCGAGAAATAGTCCGAAGTTCTCGACCAATCAGCGCGCTTGGTTTTCTATAATCACCTGTGTAATTCTACTAATACTAAATAGTACTAAATAGTGTTATCTCCATTGTTTTCTATTGTTTCATCAGTGCTATTTAGTAAGTAAAGTACAATGCTAATTAGCTAGTACTGTTTCACAGACATATGGTTTGCACTCTATATAATTATATATTTTTCTTTTTAGTTACATGTACATTTATTTGAGGACCAAGAGTTTATTAGCCTCTTTTAATAACGACTATTATTATTATTATTATTATTTAAACATTTAACTATGAAAATCTGCGATAAAATGTTCTTAAAATACATTATAAAATATATAATATAGACGACGTTTCGACGTTAACTGAACGCCATTATCAAGTAAAGTAAAGTGAAAATGAAAGATAGATATATAACAATAAGAACAATAACGTTGATTATACAAAAAAGTACTAAAGTCAAACAAAGAGTTTAGCACGCACGGAGTCCGTTTGTATATTTAGCAATATTACCTTTGGTTTCTTCAAGCTTGTTCTGTTCTGACTTGACACCATAGTCCCTAAGGTAACTACCACTTTGTAATATACCTTGAAGAAACTTGAAATGATTATATATGGTTATTAGTACATTTTCATTATTACACTGTATCATTCAATCATAACTGCTTACCAACTTCTGACTTTCATAGAAACTGATATATTTCAGAACCACATTTCTTGATGATTCTCCAAACTGACTGTAATAGGATTGTACACTTTCTAGAGGAAGAGAATCTGCAACAATTGTCTCTATGTTTTCCAGTACTTGTCTTTCAGTGTTACCTGGAAGTATTAATATAAACATTAATGAATCAAAAATGCATGCATCTCTTTTCAATAAATGGTAATTTTAGCATCTACAATTAATTGCACCAAAGTATAAAATTTATAGATTTATGGACAGAAAGTATACACAACCTGACATTGAAGATACTTTGATATTGGATCTTGTTACATCTGTTTGTTGTCCAGGACGCAGATTAACACGGATTCTGTCCCAAGCTCGTGTGTTTTCTGGACCATAATTTGCTAGAGACTCATTACACTTATCCAGACATCCTACGCTATGAGTAAAGAGGCCAAGGGAACCAAGGAGTTGTTCAGTGTTACGCATTTCCTGGTGTAGTGAACATAGTTGTATATGGGACAGTTCCTCCTCAAGTAGGAATGTCAAGTCATCTCTTAGACCTTTCCAACTAATAGTGAAAGAAAGAAACAACAAAAATGCATTAACTTGAAAATAACTATTGTATGCAGCAGTAGATAACATTTGAACTCACAGTGTTCATGGCATAATTTCCATGCAATCCCAGTTATTTCCAAAAGTATTTTATAACATAGCATTGATATAACGCACGCTCTGATTGGCTAATTAGCGTGCGTGAGCGTGCATCATAACTCAATGGATGCACGCTCACGTCATCGGCATAGCACGCGCTCTGAAATCAATTGGAAAATGAAATTGTTTTATTTGAATTTGCAGTAACTATGTTATAAAAGAAATGGTCAACGCCTCAGCTGTGCATCCATCGAGATTTTTTTTTTTTTTTTTAATTTAAAGTTCTTTATTTGCATTTACAAAATTTACAATAACAAATACAGATATAACATACAGATATAAATACAAATACAGATACAAAAGGATCATGGAATATATATATGTATCAAACACAAAAAAACAAAAACAAAAAAATCAATTAACAAAAAAAGAAAAAAGAAGAAAGAGAAACAAAAAAGGACTGTTTTATGTAGGGTTCATACTATTTTCAGCAGTTATTTGGGGGAGGAGCTTATTCCACTTTCCATAGTGAAAAGATAATTTGTTTTTGTACGTGGCTATTTTTAGTTCAATTTTATAAATGGTTTTAAGTCTTTTTAAAAACACATTAAGATTTGGTGACCAATCATTTAAGCTACATTTATATATATAATATTTTGCTAGAAGTAGAATATGATTAATTAAGATTTGATTTTCCATTTGTTCTGTGATGCCAAAATAACATCTACTTCTTTTAGTTTTTTATAGTATAAGTCATGATGAGCGAAATAATTCTGTAGTGACGTCCAAAAAGACTCAACTACCGTGCATCGAAATAACAAATGTTCTAATGTTTCTTCTTCAGAGGAGCAAAACGAGCAGAGAGGAGACTCCTTCTTTCCAATTTTATACAACAACGACTTTGTAAAAACTATTCGGTTCAATATTTTATATTGAAATTCCCGTATTTTTGTATCTAACGCGCATTTAAAAGGCATTTCATAAATCATTGTCCAATCTAGTACCTTAGTTTCAGCACCTGTATACATCGTTTCATACCTTTTTTTTTGCAGTGGGGGGTATTATTTTCTTAGAGAGAAAGAGACTGTATAATTTCTTTGAAGTTAGTGTGCTGAGGAAGAAGAGTTCATTGTTACATTTTATTTTGACTGCTGGGCAGCAATTGCTATCAACTGTATTTTTCTTAGGTGCAACTGGAATTTCAGTGTTTCTTAGTATTTGTTTCCATGTTGTTGGCATTGCATCGATAATACTTCTCAGCTGAAAAGACTCTATCAAGGTAAGGTTTGGTCTGAAGATTCATAATCTATTTTCTTCGTACAAGTCACTTATTTTGATTATTCCCTTAGAATAGATGCTTTTATTTAGGACAGATTTTTTATCAATACATATATATTTATTCTTATAAGGGTAACTTTAGAAATAGAGTTAAGGAGAAAAACTAGTGATATTAAGTTACTACGTTTCGATGACATCCTGTCATCATTATCAAGTAAAGTGAGATGAATAATGAGTAACATATAAGTTACGTACGAAATTTACATAATTAACATAAGAATAGTGTTCAATATATATTTATTGTTCCATATTATCTGATTTGCAATTTCTTCAGAGGTGACAGGATTATCGTTGTGTAGATTTGAGAAGGATTGCAAACACTCTTTGTAGAATGTTGTCATATTCAGAGACAATTTAGATAGCTCAAAATTACAGTTAAAAAGAAGATCTCCACCTAGATTTTTCAGGTAATATTTCAAAAACAGTTTCCAAGAAGACGCAGAATTTTCAAAGTACCTCTTAAGACAAATTATCCTTTGTGTTTGAATTAACGACTCAATATCGGGCATTCTTAGACCTCCGTCTCCAATATCATTTATTAAAGCAGCACGTTTAACTTTGTCTTTTCCATTCCAAACAAAATTAAACAATAGCTTGTTTAGTTCACTAAGAAAATCTTTACTCACAGGTAAAAGAGCTAGAAGATACAGAATCTTTGGTATAGCAAATGATTTGATGATTTGTATTTTTCCTAATAAGGTCAGACCTCTCCATTTCCAAAGGTTAAGTGAAGTTTTCAGTGATTTAATTATAGAGTCAAAATTAAGTTTTTTTTTGAGATAATTGGTCGTAGGTGAAGAAAAGGCCGAGAATTTTGACCTCAGATTTTATTTGATCCATATTTTTGTCTTTCGCTGTAATCACATATTTATATCTTTCGCTGTAATCACATTTTCTTGACCTAGGCATAAGACTTCTGTCTTATCCTTATTTACCTTAAGTCCTGAAGAGATGCTGAATGTTTTTAAGGTGGCCAATAAAAGGTAAAAGGATGGTATGTCGCGAAGAAAAACAGTCAAGTCGTCAGCAAAAATAACTAGTTTGATTTCATAATTGTTAATCTTAATTCCTTTTATCTTATTTTCATATCTTATAAAATTTGCTAGAGTTTCAAGAACCAAAATAAAAAGATATGGCGATAATGGATCGCCCTGGCGAACTCCTCGAGATAACTGAAAAAAATGGGATGCGAAACCATTATTTGTGATACAACTGGATATATTTTTATAGAAGGTTTCAACCCACATTATTAACGATTTTCCAAAATTGAAACTTTCCAACGTTTTCCTAAGAAAAGCCCAACTTATCGAGTCAAAAGCTTTCTCGAAATCTATTGCTGTTAATAAAGCGTCGATATTGCTAGATTTAGTAAAAGTCATTATGTCATCTATTGTACGTACAGCATCAAAGATTGTTCTACCTTTAACATAAGCATTTTGGTCATAATGTATTATTTGGGGTAGAACTTTTTCAAGTCTTTTTGATATTGTCTTGGATGCTATTTTAACATCGACGTTAATCAGAGAAATCGGTCTCCAGTTTTTTATTAATCTTCTGTCTTTGTCTTTTTTCTCAATTAGAGTAATGACCGCTTGTTTCTGTGAGGTGGAGAGCTCTCCATTTTCATGGCAATAGTTTAGGCATTCTACAAGCAATTTTCCGATACGCGGCCAGAAGGTCCTATAAAATTCTGCTGTTAGGCCATCATTTCCAGGGGTTTTGTTACTTTGAAAAGACTTTAGTGTGTTGTAACATTCTGAAACAGTTAAGGCTCCTTCACATGATGTTTGCTGTGAATCTGATAAATTAGGCATATTTGGAGAGGTCACAAAAGGGTCGGAAGAAAGGATAGTGTCATTTTGCAGGTTTTTTTCTTTGTAAAGGTCTTCATAAAAAGAGCGCAGACTCTCTTGTAAAATCTTAGGATCCGTAGATATCTCATTGTTATTGTTGTTTATTATGAGTTTTCTTATGACATTCTTTTTTTTCCTTCGATTTTCAAGATTTAGGAAGAACTTCGTGTTCTTTTCTCCTTGTTCGTACCATGTTGCCCGAGATCGAATAATTGCTCCTTGGATAATATAGTCATATTCCGCTTCATATTCTTCTTTTAATAATTGTAATTCTTCTACGACCTCTTGACTCGGTGATAGAGCACATTTTTCTTCAGCTTGTTTTAATTTTTTTTTCCAAAACGCAAAGTTTTTCTTTCCGTTCCCTAGCTTTTTTCTTGCTATATCGCATAGTTTCATAGCGAATCTTGTATTTCAACCAATCCCAACAAATTCTGATATCATTTTCGTTGACTACTTCTTCGATCCACTGCGGGATGTTTTCGTTTATTGTATTTGTGTAATTTTGATCATCTAAAAGACTATTGTTGAATTTCCAGAAGGAAGGACCATGTTTATTTTCTGTAATACTTTTTAAATCTAATGTTATTGCTGAATGGTCAGTCTTGATAGAGGTAAACATATCTACCTTATCTATATCGTCCTGTAAAGAGTCACTAACGAACCAATAATCTAAGCGTCTCTGTATCAATGGTTTTTTTTGTCTCCAGGTAAATCTTTTACGATCGGGATATCGAACTCTCCAGATGTCCACTAAATCATTATTTAATAATCGAGATATTTAACTGATTTTTTGATAGAAGGAGTGCCTCCGGAAGCATCCAAATCTTGGTCAAGTATCACATTAAAATCACCGCCTAAGATAATGTTATGTTCGGGAGAAGCTTTTTCGTCAATATTATTTCCCAAAGTATCAACAAAATCACATTGATCGCTAGTTTTATTGGGCGCATAGATATTAACGAATAAAAAAAGTGCATCCTGAACCATCAATTCCAGCATCACATATCTACCTAAAGGGTCGCTAGTCGTTGATATAATTTTGAAGTCTAAATCATTGCGGAACAATATCAAAACTCCTTTACTGTGGTTGGTACCATGGGAAAAGAAAAGTTCACCTCTCCACTGTTTTCTCCATTCAAGTTCAATTTCTTCTGTACTATAGGTTTCTTGAAGAAAATAAATATCTGCTTTTTGGTTATTTATCCAAGTGAACAAGCCTTTCCTTTTATCAGAGGTACGAATTCCTCTAACATTCAAAGAGAGTAATTTAAAGTTAAAGTTATTTTGATGCATCACAGAGCAAGGAAATTAGAACGTATGTGGAAAAACTCCCCCGTAAATATTCATAAAGTATTACGCAACTACTTGTAAAATCAATATTAGCTGTCCCTACATAGAAAATATAATAATAACGAATATAAAAATACATTGTGTACAACAAACAAAAAGATTTGAAAGGTAGCCAGTAAGAAACTGTTATGCTACGGCTGAAAGGACCAAGCTCATGAGCTTGCAAAAAATAAACAGAGAAAGATGGTGACAGCAGGCCTGTGGGAAATACATTGTATTTATATCTCAATGGTGTATTGATTCATAACTTTACACAGAATAAAATGCATTGGACATAGGAAACAATAATTAGTGACACTAATAGTTACATAATAAGTAAGTACTTTGAAAAAGTAACTGCACTAACTAGTGCAGGTGTACATAATTTGTTCACAGTCAATTCAATGCCTCATATGCAAAACTGACTGAATTACATGTACACATCAGGTGCTACATGTACATGTAGGTATACAATAATTATCCACTACAAAATTTTTATACCTTAATTTATTTTTTTCAGTATTATTGTTCTGGTTTCATTCAAATTTACTAATTCAAATTTATTCTAAAACGTGTTTATTTGCCTTGAAATGTCAATAAACTGGAATTTTAATAACTAAGGAAAATATTGACTTAAACATATACATACATGTACATACTACACATGCATTAAAGTGATATACTTTAGCTTTACACAGGTAGTTAACGTGAACCATGCATGAAAAAACTTAAACTAACAGCTTGGCAGAAAAAAAAAACTTCAACATCAAGGCCCTTTCCACCAAGAATGAAGTTTTGATCAGCCGTTTTTGCAGTCAGCAACATCAAAGCTTTGTAATCAAGGGTCACTGTGCATGCAAAGATGGGAAATTATCAATTAGATCTCATTGACCCACGCATGTGCTCTATAACTCAACAAGACTGATTGAGTCCAGTAGTGTACGGTAGCACTTTGCTTGAAAATTTGCTCAGATTATAGTTTTTTCTGAGCATATTCACGTTTCAAATGGTCACGATTATAAACATTGTTTTTTTTATAAATAGAACAGATTTCAGACGGGTTTTTTCATCCATTTTCCCCCCCCCCCCCCCCCCCCCCCCCCCCCCCCCCCCCATTCCTTCCCTCCCCCCTCCCTGGTTATAAGCCCCCCGATTATAAGCCCACCACAAAACCCTTACGAGGTTATATAAGGCCAGGGCTTATAACCGGGATTCTACGTTTCTTATATATAAGTGAATCTAGCATAAAATGTGCATTGCATATCATATAACTGAGTGAAATGCATTATAAATACACACGTACCTATAAATTTGATGTTATAAACCACTCCATCTACAGTGATACCCTTTTCTTTGATCATTTGCTTCTCAGCATTAACTTGGCAAATTAACTCTTTAAGATTTGTTCTATAAATTTAAAATAAAGAAAGAAATGAACAATGACATCAAGAGCATGTATATACAACAATACCACATCAGTATCAACAACAACATGATCATATTTATTTAAAAGCAAAAATATTTACAGTTTCATGTGTATATTTGAAGGTATTTGTTTGTTTACTTTTACTCTAGCCATTTTTTCCCGGGGGGGGGGGGGGGGGGGGGGGGGGACCGGGGGGGTACTACTCCCTTTGTCCAAGTGGTAGGGGTGATCGGCGGTCAGTTTTGAAAACGACCCCTAAAAGGTACGCATAAATAAAAGAGCTGTTGAATCCATGTTCAATTTGACCCCTAAAACGGACGACGATATATGGCGAAAAAGTGAATGTGCTGATATTGTTTAATTAATCAGTGACTGGACAACATCTTTCTTCTGTTCTTTCATGTTTGTTCAATAAAGAAAATAAATAACAATTGATCCCCAGTTACGTAACTGACATTTGAGTAAAAGGACCGCCGATCACCCCTACCACTTGGACAAAGGGAGTACACACCCCTGGGCATTTTTTTAGTTCATGGCTTTTTATTCACTTATTCTTATTCCTTCTGAGACTTTTGATGTGAAAATGCACTGTAAGGACAACACATCACTTTATCATTCAACAATTGCACACAATTATTACCTGTTCTCTTTACAGTTAGCTATAGCAAGAGGGTATACTGATCCTGCACTCTCTGAACTGATGTGTTTGTAGTCGACAGGAACAACACCTACTGATACCTGATCTTTTCCTTGAAACAACAAATTGATAATTAATTTGATTCTAAGAAGTTGTTTTAATTTTAAAAGTGAAACAATGTCTGTGTTTGTTGATTCATATAAGCAGCCAGCCTATGAGAGCATGATATCAAAAATATTTAGAAAAACACATTTACAATGACACTAACCAGCAAGAGGTCTACCATCAAGCTTGAGGTTAAACACAACACTTTTCTGAGCACATTGGTGAAGTCTTGCTTCTCGGATCGCCCATATAAGAACACTTGAAAGTCCTGTGCTATAACCAACAAGGTCACCGGGAAGCTTTTTAATGCCAATGTTCTTCCTCACAACACTAAAAGTCATTGCCTTGATGGCCTTTACCATGTTCTTGGTTAGCAGAACTTGTGCGTCACTTGATTTCTAATAATAACATGGAGTATAATGTCATTACTTGCAATTGAGAAGTGTATAACATGTTGTGTGCATACAATGTATATGCTGTGGTTTGATTTTTTTCACTGGTTTAAATTTAATCTGACATTGTTACATACTTTCATGAATTTACTTTCATAAAACCTAACCTATAAATAACTCTCAGAACAATTTTAAATCAGTGAAAAAAATAAACCTCAAGCTTACATGTACAAACAAATCAAACAATAAACAACATGCAGACTTACCCCACTTCTGCCCAAATTCAAGTAATTAAGAATTGTTTGCCAGGCAGCATCAGGTATTTTAGATTTGAGCTTGACATAAAGTTGTACCCAGTCTGGTACACGTTTCGCCACAAACTGTTTGGTCTCCTCTGCCCCTTCCCCAAAGATCAATGCCCAGCACACTGTAATGTCGTACTTTCCCAGTAAGATTCGCAGGGTTATTGCCATCTGTTCCTGGTATAATTTTTTCACTGTTACGCTTCCGTAGAGAATGGCAAAACCAAACACAGCACCGATCTCATCACCACAATTCTCGTTCAGAGAGCTCAAGACCTCGTCACATCTTGCTGATATTACCCTTTTCTTGATTATAGGCCCAACAAGAGGGTCTTGAGCGATTTCGCTGATTGTTTGCTTAATTTGGCTTCTTGATGTCCCGGGTGATGTAGATGACGGAGTTGGTGGAGGAGTAGCGAAAATGGACGAGGCTTTTTCACGGTAAAAGTTTACCTGTGACTGTAGATTCCTTATTCTTCCTGTCTTGGGAGTGACTTGATTGGGATCTACATCACCATGTCCCTTCGATCCGCCGCCGCCATCATCTAGCACCACGGCGTTCACCTCTCTGACGATGTCTTTAAATTTTTCCGATAACACGAACCCATCCTTCGAAAATTCCTTCTGTCTCAGCAGCCCAGAACATATGCCAAATGCTGTGGCAACGAAAACCTCTTCCTTCTCGTGTCCAGCACTAAATTCTTTTGACGACTTGATCGGGTTTTGGTTTTCCCGCCACAATTCTCTCATTTGAACTTTAGCAATCTCGCCAGTAAAATAAGTAAAAACCTTGTTCGCTGAGAACAATCTCGGCTTGCAGCCGCACAAAGAAGTCATAAGGATGTACCATCGCTTTTGTGGGCAAAGCGATGCGCCAAACACACGATGAAACATTATTTACATCACGTTCGACATCAATACAACGAGAGCATGGCCGCCATGTCGAACTCTGCGTTGCTCGAAATTCCCGCCAACAATACTGACGTAGAAGCATATTTGTAGTCCACAAGATCCAATTTCGAACCTACTAAATTACTGAGGTCTGTTTATTACAGAAAACACCACGACAGAGGGACAAAATTTCTCACACACGATTTGCACCTTCCTCGATCGTAATGTACATATCGCTGAGCTATAATTAGATTATCTCCATAGCAACACATATTTGGTGGACTTCCAGCGGCGAATTCCTGAACTGGGTAAAGCTCGTCATGTACTGTTGTGTGCCGTGCTGTCATAATTATACTGTCAAAGTGGTAAATTCAAAGAAGATAAGTCTTCATAGAATCCCCCAAACCCTAAAATTGAGGAGATTGTGGATACGAAATATAAATAATGTCAGAAAAAAATTCAAGCCTAACGATTCAACCAGAGTGTGTAGTGTGCATTTTAAGGTGACTCCGTTCTAATTCTCGGCGCACTCGTCTATGACAAACTTTGGGTCATAACTTCCTCTGCTTTTATGCAATTGCCATAAAACATTGGCAACAATTAGAGCTATCATTCACCTATAACACAATATAATTCGATTGCACTCCAGTACATTTAAGAAAATAATATTAGAACTTAAGTTAAAGTCAATGTTTTGGATAAAATTGGATCATGCGAAAAATGATGAAAGTTTTGGAATCACTTTAGATTGACATAATTCATAACCTGACCAAGTTTTAGCAAAATCGTTGGAGCTAAAGCACATTTCAAGATAATTTCAGTGCTTATTTTTGGTGGCCTTTATGCGCGGCCGTGCTTTAGCTCCAACGATTTTGCTAAAACTTGGTCAGGTTATGAATTATGTCAATCTAAAACTTTCATCCAAAAAAAAGGAAAGATTTTTCGCAAGATCCAATTTTATCCAAAACATTGACTTTACTTAAGTTCTAATATTTTTTTTTTAATGTTCTGCAGTGCAATCGAATTATATCGTATTAGACTAATTGTTGCCAATGTTTTATGGCAATTGCATAAAAGCAGAGGAAGTTATGACCCAAAGTTTGTCATAGACGAGTGCGCCGAGAATTAGAACGCAGTCACCTTAAAGGTGAAAACGGACCGAAGCCATGGTGTAATGTACCAACTATTTTCCTTCAAAGCCTTCCATTAAATCGCCAATGCCTCGACGTCCTCTACCGCAACGATTTGTTAGTGAACAGACGAACAATTTTGAGGACTACTTTCATGACTATACACCACTAAAGCCAAAGGGACCGTGGCCCTCTTGCTCCAAGGCCCTATTTCAGAGTGGTATAGAAGTGAGTGGTATAAGCTCTCAAACGGAGCAAATGGAAACTCGAGATATTGGAATTCAGGTCTGTCTTCCATCATTGACTGCAGAGGATTTTGAAGGGAATGACGAAAATACCAGATTTTATACTGGTTTTCATAACTTTGGCACTTTCATGGCTATTTTTCAAAGCCTACTGCTAGTAGCCACTAAGTTAAAGTACTGGAAAGGCAAAGACCCTTTGAAGCAAAGGGGATATTTAGAAGATAAAGCGAAGCAGAAGCCAGGACCTCCAAGAAAGATGAGACTTATTGACGAATTTCTAATGGTTTTCATGCGTCTGAGACTAGGTCTTTTGGAGCAAGATTTAGCAGATAGATTTTGTGTCTCAACAACTGCAGTGTCCAGAATACTAATCACATGGTACAATGTAATGGTCGCACATTAACAGCATTTTATCAAGTGGCCAACAAGAGAAGCAATTGTTGATCATATGCCTGAACAGTTCAAGAAATTCCCAAATACCAGAGTAATAATGGATTGCACTGAATTTTGTATTGAAAAGCCATCATATTTAGTCAACCAGGCAGTTACATACTGAAGTTATAAAAGCCATAACACTTTTAAGCTTTTAGTTGGTATATCACCCACAGGTGCAGTTCTTTTCTTGTCAAAGCTTTGGGGAGGAAATGCATCAGATAAGCATATTGTAAATAGCTCTGGACTACTTGACAAACTGGAAACGGGTGACAGTGTTATGGCTGATAAAGGGTTTAATATAAAGGACATTTTATGACCCTTTGGGGGTAACTTTGAACATGCCTCCTATGAGGGAATCAAACAGACAACGTTCAAGGAAGGAAGAATTGCAGCAGTTCGAATCCATGTTGAACGAAAGATGGAACAGATTAAAAGTTACAGAATTTTACAAGGCATTATTCCTGTATGTGAATGGCATAATGCTAATAACATAGTACTCATTTGTGCTGTTCTGACAAATCTGGGGCTTCCTCTAGTAAAATAGTTACTCTCTCATGTGGTTACTCAGTTGCCTCAGTTTAACTCTCTACCTAGGAATGGACCATTTAATTGTTGAATGGAGGGGGGGGGGGGGGGGGGGGGGGGGGGGGCAAAAAAATAAAAAAAAGCTTGTACATCAAAATTGCAAATGCCAATGCTGTAACAAAATGCTCAGAAAAATTGACCACCCCTTCAAAATTTACATGGCCCATCTCTTAGGGATCAGCCATTATTAACTATTAAAGAGGAAAAGTAGAAATTCCTAGGTGAGAGCGACAACTTTTGTTGCCTCAAAACAAGCATTGTAAAATAATTTCTCCTTTCCCATTGTGAGTGAATAAATTTTTGTGATCAAGTTCAAGTTCATATCAAGTTCATTTAGTTAGGATCCCTCTTCTCTCCAGTCTTATTAGCACTATTACATTACATCTAGTCAGCACTATTAAGCATTTTCCCAGTCAGAATTTCGGGAAGAACTACATCTTGAAAAAAGGCTGTCAGCTTTGGCAGCATATAGTTTTTCCAGAGCCGTAACTTAAACTTTATGGGCTGTACTGAAATAACCTTGGGGGTCCACACAACAAAGTCGCACCACTTTCTCTTTGTTACAGCGCTTTTCATAATTACGCGACCTCGACAACTTCGGCGCCTGTCGAAAACATGCGTTTAGACTGCCGTCAATCAAACTTACGACGATAACGGAATGCGATCCGAGAACTAGCCGACTACGTCTTCTTGACAAGGTGGCTACCTGCGAGGATACAGAAGACTATATACAGATATTCTCATTCTCATTATTATTATTATTATTATTCCTTTGCTTGACCTAGACGAGACGCAGATAGTGGATCAGACCGAAGATCAGGTATGAATAGTAACTGTTATTGCTCCTAAAACACATCGACACTTGACTAGTTTGGAAGGTTGAAATTAGCTCACGGTCGTGCCTCGTTAGTGGTTACCGCCTTGAATACTCTCAATTTCTTTCTACACAGCGAGAAGTTGCTTTGTTCCTTGACATAAAGGATGGCAAACTTTCTGGTGCAGAAACTACCCCATTTTTACTTTCACACAGATGGACATACGACACTTTACGTCTGTGTATACAGGACTACATAAATCGAAATTATGGCACCGAACATCGACAAGTCATGCGTTTGTACTTCAAACGATCCAAAGGAAAAACCATAGTTTGTTTGAATGGCGATTACTCGCACCATTATTACAACAGAAATATACTAAAAGTACAGTTCGGAACTTCGGATCGCATTCGGTTATCATCGTAAGTTTGATTGACGGCAGTCTAAACGCATGTTTTCGACAGGCGCCGAAGTTGTCGAGGTCGCGTAATTATGAAAAGCGCTGTAAGGCCAGCTGGCCTTGAATTTGGTAGTAATAATTTGAGTTTGTTTTAAGTTTGATTTTCCCATTATTGTCGATGTAACAGTAGAACTGCTTGCCTAGGAGTAAGTTCCCTCCATTTGTAGGAACACTTTATTTTATATTATCCTCTGATAATTTTAATCTGGGCTTGCTCCAAGGTAGGGTATATTAGGATCTACGACAAGTCCCCTGTCCATTACACTGACCCTTTTATGTCCTTTTTCTTCATTACATCAATAAATTGCTTTGTACACCCCACTGAATTGATTTCACTGCCCCTGGGATTGTACTATATCCCATAACTTGTGAAGTGAGGCGGTCTAAACTTGTTGCTGGCTTTTTATTGCATACCTGGCCAAACACAGATGCTGTTACTCTACCTTTTCTTGCGTCTTTCCATTTTTGATTGTTGTTTTGCCCTCTTGCGCTCTGCTCAATGAGATCTGCCTCGTGCTGTGCTATTTTCATGGTTGAAATACACTTAGCAATTGACTGATCACCACCTTGTTGAAAGTAATGTTTTATTTCTAAATTTGACTGTATTTTGGTTATCAAAGTCGTTGGATGGTAAGCTTTTGCAAACTCTTCACTGTCAAATTATGTTGTTTCTACTTCTTCAAAGGCTCCAATAATGACATCCATTTTATCACTGTCTTCGTCATTTTTTTCCTTTTCAACCAGAGTGTGCATAGCACAAGAACGGTTAACAGCTGTTAGCTTGCTCAGCACATCATCAAAGTATGATTCATTAACTGCAGAACAAGCTTTATATTCCTTGGGGTTTGGCACAGCTGAAAGTCTAGGCTTTTTTCCATGCTGGTGTTTTATAGGCCTTCGATTTTCTTTGGACTGAGTTTACGCTTTCGCGGCTTGTTCCAAGCACATGGTTGTGATGTGCATGAAGTGTTGCCATCGTTGCTGTTGCTCGGCTCTGACTGATTTTGTGTATAATCTTCAATTGCAAAAAGAATATGATTGCAAGCTTCACCCAAACTATCAAAATAAAGAAGAAAACACATTAATGCATATATTATTTATTATTCCATTTCTTTAGTATGTGCAAACAATAAAAGCGTGGAATAGTTAGTGTTGACTAATTAGTACAAATTGCACTAATTATAACTCTCTAAACACTGGAAAACAACTATTCTAACCCTGATGATGGGCTATTAGCCCGAAAGCTTGGTTTATCAATAAATTTGGGTTGAGGAAACTCATATAACTACAAAAATAGTACTATTTAGTTTGTTATTGTTTGCACTCTATTTTACGAATGTGCAGTTTTACACAGGGTATATATTCCATTTTTTAAACTTTGTGCAGTTGGAATATCTTTTGGTTTTTGCTAAGATAAAACAAGCAATATAAATAGTTGTAAGAATATAGTTTGTAAAGACAACTCACCCTGCGCTACAGCTACAGTCTGCTGAATAAACTTGAGCTGTGTCACGGAGAATTGACACCCAAACGCTATAAATAGTATCAGTCCTCATTGATGGAAGTACTTTTGCTTTGATAAAGCAGTAATTGCTTTTACCATTGATAAGACTTATCTTATAATCTTGTACATGCCCATCTTTAAAACATTTATTCGCCTTGAGTTGTTTAAAACCACCTATTTCTTCGTTCTTGTACAATTTGCAGTTACCATATACGAGATAGTTTTTGATATCCCTGAAAGTCAGTTTTGGAAAGTTAGAATATTCATTTGTCCAATCCTTGAGTGAACTAGGGTCTGGAAGTTTTTCGGTGGGCGTATCAAGCTTTTCTTGAGCACGCTGTTCACGTTCGGCTTTCTCTCATAATTCCCTCTTCATTGCAGTTTCGCAGCCATTTATCATAGCCTTGGCCACACGAAACACAAGGTCTTCTTTTCTTCCTGATAATTTGAGGCCATACACTTTTAACCAATTGTATAGATCCTCCTTTTTCCACTTTTCAAGCATCGCAACTAACACTTCCAGTGTTTGTAGATCCGCCATCTTGGATTTGTACTTATCAAAGCCTCGCTTTCGAGCCGATATAAAAAAAAACCACAGGTATCCGGGGAATGGCCTATTGAAATATTTTTTCTATATCTGTAGTTGACCATAGCCAAACATCAGTTTTCCATTCTAAGTTTGGATCTTTCGAATCTCTAACCTTAAGTTTTTACAGAAGGTCGTTGTATTTTGATTGTAATTCACTTTCTAGGAATAATATTCCTCTCCTTTGCAACCAACCCTGAAGTAGGCAAGCCCCTGATGCGAAGAAAGTGCTGTAGCTGACCTACTGTCGGGTCCAAGAATTGAGAAATTGTTGAAGATGAAGCAATAAAAATATTAGAAGTGTTAAAATAAAGACACGTAAACAAGCAAATAGCGAAATCAACAAGTTTGTTTATTTACTTACAAATGTTGCGTTCCTTAGCGACCACGTGCGATTTCCCAGGTAAATCTCTCCGAAAAAATCCACTAAATTTCCACCCTGAATCAGTGAAACTCCTTAGGTAACGCTCTTTCGTTCAGTTACATACTGGCAGACATTGCCATTTTCACGTTCTCCTTTTTTATGTAAATATTGACATACTGTACTTGGTTCTTATTAAACCACATAATTTTCTCGAGAGGAATTGGGCCTCGATTAATAAATTATTATCAGTGAAACCTTAAATTTGTGTCAGTAACAAACTATTATATACATGTACATGTGCAACAGTTGTCACAAGCCTCAAAGCGTGTTTAGTATTCAAATAAGTGACGTTTCTACCACGCCTTATGCTAATTTCTTACGAACCCCTATTATGCCAATAAAACATGGTCTCTCGTTTTATACACTTCACTTATCATATCCACAGATGTATACAATCACAAGGACTCAGATCAGAACACGATATAATTATTATGTTAGGAGGAAGTACTTTTCATTCTCTAATCTTTTTCAAAGTGATTTGGTACCTAGCAACAAATGCCATATCACTACCACTGAAATGCATGTATACGCAGATATCGACAATATTTATAACATCAGTTATAATAAAAGAATCAGATGGAGGATGGCATATTGCCATGTGATCGACTGGATACATATCCACCACATTACAAAAACCAGAGATTGCTTCAGTTGTTTTCAGCTCCAAAGGGATCACTATGCCACATGTTCTGCACGGCTCTTGTATTGTGTGGATAAAGGCTTCAACATGACCATAGTTACACTCATTGAGATGATGGAATACAACTGTATAGGAGTTGCGTTGTGTAACTCGCTTATACAATTTTGAATGGATGACTCTGTCTCCTACTTGTAGTCGTGTAAAAACTCCTCAACAGAATCCAGATCCAAACCATTAAAACTTCCTCCTGAAGATCAGGTCCCAAAGTTGTTCCAGGTAACAGAGCTCCAATCATGTATATGCTACATGTAGTGTTTTCAATTAGAGCCTTGTTTTCCCTGACAATAAAAAGTATTGCATGCAGTATTAATTAGTTAATTAGTATTAATTATTAATTATTATTATTATTAAAGTTTGCACTCAGAGCTTTCGCGAGGGTTCGAAGTTAAATGACGTCCCTCGAGGAACAATGAAAACCGAGGTGATCATCATGGTATTATTTCACTAAATATATTTGTCCAGGTCTGTCTATCTGTGATATCATTAGATGTTGTTTTTTTTTATAACATTAATGAGACCTGACCCTTTTCATGTAATTTCAAAACTCATAGGACAAAAACTGGTTATCATAGCTGGAAATTAAAGAGCTCGTTGAAATTAGTAAAAATATATATATATGAAAACCTTTGGAAATTTACGCTTGGATGCAACTCTTGTCTACCAACAAAGGTTTAATACTCCAGTTTCGCGTTGTTTAGAGATGACCGCTGTCTTTGACAAAAGACGCATTTGTACAGGCTTAGCCTCGATTCAGAAACCAGTCTGTGTAATTCAAAAATGTTTCTATTGTTTTATGTCACATTTTTTCGTGTTCTTGTTGATATTTGTGAATAATTTACACTGACTCGAGGCTAACCCTGTACAAATGCGTCTGATGTTAATAAGTACAGCGGTTTTACAACGGGATCTGTGAACGCAAAAAGGGACTATTTCATACAAAATTTCGATTTGTGAAGCGATCTTTTCCAAACTTCACATTTTTACTAATTTTAACAAGCTCTTTCCAGCTATGATAATCATTTTTTTTGTCCTATGAGTTTTGAAATTACATGATAAATCCTCATTGAAACAGATGCATATTGTAAGTCAGCTGTGACAAATGTATATGCACCTTAAAATCACGGAGTCATCATCACATCTGTTACAGATCGAATTTACACTTAAAATGAAGTTATAATAAACACTTACTTTGGTTAACAAGAATATAGGTGTTGTCTCTGACTTGAATAGTCAGAGACAACACCTATATTCTTGTTATTGTGTCACCTGACTGTAACTTCACTTTGGTTTTTCATTTCTTAATCGCATAATTCGGTCCCTGGCATGGGTTTCCTCTACCCCATCAAACTGCAGTCATTATCTATGATATCAAAGAAATTATAAAGAAAGTAATAGTTAATTAATGTTATTAAATAGCTATGATATAACGCACGCTCTGATTGGCCAGAGTTCTATGAACTATTTCCCCATGGGCTGCACGCTCTCATAAACCTCCCACTGACCTGACATCTGATCATGTGTGCGCTGTTCAAAACAACACACATGCTCATTGGCTAAAATTGCTATGAACTATTTTCCCCATGGGCTGCACGCTCTATAGATGCCATATTATAAATCAATTAGTCAACAATATACACAGCTTATTTGATGGTTTGACAGATAATACGCGCGGATATTTTACGAGTGAAAAATACGTGCAATGAGTAAAATGTCCGCAAGTGTTATCTGTCAAACCATCAAATAAGGGGTTAATTATTATACCACATGTTAGTTTTATACGTCTTTCGTGCGCGCGAGAGCTCACTGTGTAATATGCTGGCATATTTTGGGTGTTCTCTTGTCCTAATATGGTAAAATGACGCACTAATGGAATAATAAATTTTAGTATCATTTCCGTACTACTTGATGAAAACTCAGGTACAAAAATAAACAAATACAATAAAATGATTCATTTATTTAACAGTTACCTGCTTAGGGACATTTTGAGTTCCATGGTAGTAGTCTGTGATATCTCCATTCCAATCCTCAAAGACAAAGAGTGACGATGACCAGAGGGGACCATGTGCCCTGACATTCTCTACTAAATGTAGCAACAAGTGCTGATTCATCAGCAGGTGGCGAGGTCCTGCAATGACAATAATGATGCCCTTGAGCTTAAATTCTTGTTCTATGCAATTCGATTCAAAAATAAAAAATAATATAAATTGCTGTTTAACATGTCAGTGTTTATAGCAGTACTGCTAGTGGGGACACGACTCTCATACTCACTTCTTACTACATTCTGTATATTCTATACACCTGGCAACACTCATCTCACTAGTTTGTTTTTATTGAGGGAGGAAAACCGGAGTACACAGAGAAAACCCCTCAAGCAAGGGAGAGAACGAACTGACAAACTCCACTCACATGAAATGCCCAAGCTACATGTAGTGCTCTCACCACTCGGCCACCCATGCTCCCCATATAATATTTTTATATTTTATTTTATTATATTACAAATTAAAATAAATTGATTTTAATTAGCAAACACGACGCGACGTGAAAAGAGGACGCCACGCTTGCTGACAAATAACTGTGACTCTTGGCGTCCCCGATGTGAAAACATTTAACAAATTGAAGATGGTTTTGAGTTGTCTGTACTCTTATTGACACACACTCGACGTCATAAAATGTTCAAAACTCAAGTGGAATCATGAGCGATTCGTCATACAGTGTGTCTGTACTCTTATTGACAACGGCTGAGAACCAATCAGATTGCGAGATTTCGCTCTGTTATTGTAAAAAGTGAAATGGCATTGTGAACTTGATGTCGCGACGTTGTCACAGTAGTCACACAATGACCAAATGTGATATTCGTCATCTAACGTCGCATTCTCACGTTGCGTTGTCGATGCTAAATCTCTAACATTCTTATTATTCTTATTTAATATCATTGTTAGTTACTATTATTGTCATTATTCATATTCATATTATTATTATTACTTCTTACCATAGTAAATATCCACCATCTCCAGAAAATGAATGAGTAGTTTGGATGCTCTTGTGAGATCTTGTGTAGAGATGGACTCCTTAGTTAAAATAAAAATAGCTCCAACTAACAATGAGTAGTGGCTGTAATACTCCTCATTGAGCAATCCTCTCATACATGGCAAAGAATAGTAGAACAGCCAACTTCGATATTCTGCAGCTGCAGATTGAAAAAGCGACCATTGCCATGAGTTGAAATTACTCTATATTGTGACTGCACTTTACCTGGGATAGGTGACATCTATTATGGGGAATAATATTACTGAAGTGAGCCATGATCAATGCAGCGGTAATCTACAATTAAACCTCAAGTTTCTTCTCCATACAAATAAAAACACATTTATAATGTTTTAATTTAAAAGCATAAATCACATCTGCCTGTGAAAACAGGCATTGTTAACATTCTGTTCTCACACAGAGGTGATGTTTGCTTTTGAAATTAAAATTCCATGCATGCAAAACAAATATTTTACAATAACAGAGCATAATCTCGCAATCTGATTGGCTCTCAACCATTGTCAATAAGAGTACAGACACATAGAATGACGAATCACTCGCGCACGGAGCCAGTGCACGCTTCAAATGGTTTTTCTTTCAAACTTGCTGCGCTCATGGTTCCACTTGAGTTTTGAACATTTTGTGACGTCAAATCCATTGTCAATATGTTGCATGAAATATCAATATTCCAATAGTCTGCATGATTATAAATTATCTCCATAACTGTCATCCTCGGGAACCCTGTCTGGGGTATATTCTGCATGCAGACTTCAATTATTGCAGGATTCACTTTTTTGATCATCAAGATATGTAATTTTTGTTTCACCTGAATTGATTTAAAATCAGTTACAAACAAGTACAATAATTATTGTACTTTATATAATTATTGTACTTTATAAGTATATTATTTTAATGTAGTACAATAGTAATTAATACTCATGGCAATATTAATTTAAAAAATACCTTTCCAGTGTTTTCGGTGAGACTCCAAGCTTCTAGGCACACGATTAATGAAGTTTGGAGACTTTATTTGCAGTAGTCTGGAATCAACTTCACTAATCTTTGATCCACAATACCAAGGCTTGTCAGAATTTGTACTGTTAAACCATAGTGCAACCAAAGCCTTCACCACACCCAAACATACAGAATGCATGTAATCAATGGCTACTGATGTTGGTATTTTAAAGCTTGACAACGTCAAAAGTTGGGATGGAGCTTTGAATCCATTCACCTTTTATATCAAAAACAGATTATATATTTTTAATAGAACACTACCATAGTGGAAGAGGTTTAAAAAACTGGATATGTGATCTTAATGAGCATACAATGTCAACTTTAAATTTCTCCAAGAATTATGAATGGGTTTAAAATACAGTGCATGACATTGTATATTTCAGTGACATCTCTTAATATATATAAATGCATACTTACCTTAGAGTTATTTTCAATGGCATCATAGCAATTTTCAAGGACTTCTTGTTCTTCTCTTAACTTTTCATGACCAGTTAATGTTTGTCGAAAGGGAAAAGTCATAACATGTCCTCTTTGGGAAGTTTTCACTACTTCACCCTTTTCCAAACAATAAAGGCAACTGTGGTAACCAGTAAATGGCACCTAACAATAAATAGACCAATTAATAATTAACTTGAAGTTTTATTGCTTACTATATCCGTGATATGTGTGTTATGCATAAATTAATTCATTCGTGCTTAACAGGAAAGCTACAGGAAAACGAAATGTCTCTTTTGATGAGCCAAGTCACTTTGAGCAGGGCCCAGTTCATTTTGTAACTAAAGCGGCTAGGGGTAAGATAAGAGATCTTAGTGGCTGGGTTATTAGTGAAGAACGAAAGGCTTGTATGTGATGCATCAGTCATCACAAATGCTCAAAGTCAAACAAAGTACTTAAAGAGGTGGAGGTGCAGCGAAAGATGAAGTCAACTCTTGATCAACTAAAAGGCCAGAAAGATGAGATATTGGATGGATCAAAGTATCCTGAATCAATGGAGCACATAACCTTGTACGATAGAGGTGGCAAAACCTATGTGACAGATGCTGTTTTTGAATTTTTTGTTGAGATTTCATCACTTGCATCCCAACATTTTTCAGAGAAAAACTTTCATGCTCTCAAGCAAAATGCATTATCAGTTGCTTATTCACAAATGCAGAGCAATGTTCCTCTGAGGAAAAGGTTTCAAAGCCTTCTACATACTGTCCTTGTTGATTCAGAAGTGGATGGTGGAGCTATAATTGATGAAGGTACAATTAGCAAACCGAGTTAGTTTATACCAGCTATTTATTATTATTAAGGTGATGCCACGTTGAGTACTTCTCATGCATCTGATATGATAGATGACATGACAGTAGGTGGAGCTTTAAGAGAGGTTGACTGTAAACTTCGAAGATTGAGCGGAAAATGGGGGTCTTCCAAACTTAACCACCTTTTTGCCATAGATAAAGTATTGATAGCAGACAACAGCTGTGGGGTTGGTTTTTGCCTCACCCCTCAAGGTATGGTAAAAACGGGATTGGTATTTCCTATAGAGAGAGGGCCTGGGACGAGAGTAAAATAATTGCGAATTTATACATTTTGTTAAGCAAGCCACAGCTGATTAAAATGAATTTTTTTAAACGTTTTACAGCGTTTCGGAATATCTACATAAGGGCTTCTAATTTGTGGGATCTTTGTTAGTTGTCTGTTTTATATCGCTGATAAAAACGTTTGGCAAATATAGTCTTTTTGTATAAATCATTGAAGCTGATTTTAGTGTCTGAAGTTAAACCGATTTTAGGAATGTCTGACCAACTAGACTGACTGAATTAGTGTCCATTCACAAGAAGGGGTATCTACCTTTCACATGGACTGACGTTTTTGAAGGGTAAATGTACTCGTTTTGTTATTCACGTGAAGCAACTTTAGTTAATTATGCAAATTTGAGGAGAATAACAAGTAACAAGCAAGAGCTGGCGCACCTCACTAATTGATACATTTGAATAACTTTATTCGTCTAGTTGTTGTTTCTGATTCGCAATAATAGTTACTACTAAAAGGAAAAACTAACTTCAGATATTATCGTACTGGAAAACTAAAAACTTGATACGAAAGTTTTCGCTATTCCAGATCATCCCCGGCAAAATGTTAGTTTAAAAAATGTATACTTTAACAACTGAAATGCTTCAAGATACTGATGATATATCGCACAATTAAATGATCACAAAGTGAACTGCTATGATACAAGCAGTTTTACAGCTTATTAGTTGCCTGCCGGCGGCGGAATAAAAGCCCGAATAAAAGTTGCAATCTACACGAGTCAGACATACATTGTGTGCGTTTGTTTGTTATGTCGAAACGGAGCTAGTGTGAGCGATGTTAATCGGCCATTATAAAGGATTCCGAATCTTTATATATTGGCATGTGGTGTTCTTTTCAAGATTTGAGTGGCTCAGAATGTGGAGACGTATCAGAAAGTGTCAATCTCCCTCATCATGTAGTGCCTCTGGGGTCGTGTACCAGTCTACCAGAGATATAACGAGACATCTCAGTACTATTCGAGTAAGTGACATTTAAACACTGAGGTCGAATTGATTTTAGCCAGAGTGGGTAAAACAACTTGGAATACTTGGCATCATTTACTATTTGTGCCAAGCATCGCTACAGTCTTGGTGGTGTTCTTGCCGCTGTTATTGTTGTTGATGGTGGTGATGTTCATGATGATGGTCATGGTGTTTAATGATGATGACGATGATGCCTGGGTGGTATTAAGGGCGTATTCGGATAGAGGTGTACGACGGACCCCCGACCCTCTCCCAGACCTAAAATTGCGATTTTCCATACCCTATCCTAGAAATGTTAACGTTCTTTCTGACGCTGTTTTATTTGGTAAAACTGTAAGTCGCAACAATGATAACGCTGGTAGCCTCCTTTGCAGCAGCTCTTTGTGTTGATTGCTTTCCGACACAAATGTCGGACCGACACAAAGAGCGGTGTAATTGGGCGCGTCAATTATATAACCCGACCGCAAAAGGTACCCTATATCCCGACAGCAAAAGGTACCCTATATCCCGACCGCAAAAGGTACCCTATATCCCGACCGCAAAAGGTACCCTATATCCCGACCGCAAAAGGTACCCTATATCCCGACCGCAAAAGGTACCCTATATCCCGACCGCAAAAGGTACCCTATATCCCGACCGCAAAAGGTACCCTATATCCCGACCGCAAAAGGTACCCTATATCCCGACCGCAAAAGGTACGCTATATCCCGACCGCAAAAGGTACCCTATATCCCGACTGCAAAAGGGACCCTATATCCCAACCGCAAAAGGGACCCTATATCCCGACCGCAAAAGGTACCTTATATCCCGACCGCAAAAGGTACGCTATACCCCGACCGCAAAAGGTACCCTATATCCCGACCGCAAAAGGTACCCTATATCCCGACCGCAAAAGGTACCCTATATCCCGACCGCAAAAGGTACGCTATATCCCGACCGTAAAAGGTACCCTATATCCCGACCGCAAAAGGTACCCTATATCCCGACCGCAATAGGTACCTATATCCCGACCGCAAAAGGTACCCTATATCCCGACCGCAAACGGTACGCTATATCCCAACCGAAAAAGGGACCCTATATCCCGACCGCAAAAGGTACGCTATATCCCGACCGCAAAAGGTACCCTATATCCCGACCGCAAAAGGTACGCTATATCCCGACCGCAAAAGGTACCCTATATCCCGACCGCAAAAGATACCCTATATCCCGACCGCAAAAGGTACGCTATATCCCGACCGCAAAAGGTACCCTATATCCCGACCGCAAACGGTACGCTATATCCCAACCGCAAAAGGGACCCTATATCCCGACCGCAAAAGGTACGCTATATCCCGACCGCAAAAGGTACCCAATTAGCCATTTTGGAAATGAGTAAAGGACTGGGAACGAGTTTTTAAAATTAATATAATTGAAAAATGAACGGCCCATCACAAGAAAGAGCATATCAGAATTGGTAAGTTTCAGGAGTTTGATAGGGTTTGGACAAGTAGTAAATGAACTGCAGACATTCAAAAACTGCAAAGAAATGTATGGTTAGAGCAGCCTCCTCCAGTAGCCGGTCAAACGGTGAACGCAAGTTGATGCAATTAAGTTCATATGTTTCTTTACTCCAGCTAACTGTGGTTTATTCGTTCGGCTGAATTGCGAAGACACTTTCAGTGACTTGCGCATTGCGCATGCGTTCGCGTTTGCCGGTCAAACGGTGAAAAGGGGGGGGGGGGAGGTACTTGACCCATGCTTGGGGTGTTTCTTGGTGCTACAGTCTGCATTGTATTTTTGGTTAGGTTTCTTTGTATGCAGGGTATTGTTTTGGTTCAAGTTCATTCTTCTCGTTCTTTGTGTTCATTGTCTAACGTCATCTGGTGTTCTGCAACACCAAGAAACCTCCCATGTTTGGGTATAGGGGTGCCGCTGAGGGTTTGAAAACCTGACCCTGTTTGGGACAAAAATAATCTAAAATACATACCCTGTCTAGGACAACACGTACCCTCTATTTTAGGACCCTGTTTAGGACGAAGGACAAAATACACACAATTCTAACGCGTTTTCATTGACTGATGACCTGCTAAAGACCGGCAAATCTCGGATCTCAGATATATGGCTAAATACCGGATAAAACCATATTTAACGACGACAATCGTGCATTACCATACCCTGTTTAGGACAGACTCACATAAAATCATATACCCTGTTCTACCCTGTTCAGGACAGAGAGGCCAAAAATCATACCCTCTCCAGCGTCTATACCCTCCCCGTATAGCGTCGATGCAAGTCCCTGCAAGTTTAATAGCGATCAAACGTCTACGCAAGTCAAAACTTGCATGAACTTGCAGCGACTTGCGTTTACGTTTGACCGGGGCTTTAGTGGAGGCTATGGTTACAGGGGACACATACACTTCTTTGCGGTAAATTTCGAGATGTTTGGAAAGCTGTTATTCGTTCAATATCTAACTGAACCTATCGAAACTTTGTAAACTTACTAACGCTGACATGCTGAAAAACTCGTTCCCAGTCCTTTACTCGTTTCCAAAGTGACTAATTGTGACACACAATTTCTTCAAAAACAATAATGTTCAATCTCCTTGATCCTCCTAAATAATAAACCAAGCATCACAACTGTCTTGTTGTATTGGTATTCTTTGCTCAAATGTCAAATTTCCTTTATTTCCAGAATAAAATGCAAAAACAATATTTTTTGTGTGTGTGATTTTCAGAGAATTTGACTGGATTTTTCAAACTTTCTATGAAATTACCCAGGAAACACTTGATTTCACAAGCTTTCTTATACTTCGAACTCTATAAATACTAAGAATCAAGTCCGCTGGATGATCAGACGTTTCGCCAAAACTTACTCTTCAAATACAATATTTTCATATTTTTTCTTAGACAAAAACCCTTTCTCAAAATAGAGCTGTAGATTCTTCGAAAATTTAACGTTTTGAAGAAAATTGTGCTAGATTTATTAGAAATAGATCAAATATAATACAAAATGTGTTTTTTGTTCTAATATCCTTATTGCATACGAGTAACGACCCTTGAAACATACCCTAAATTTCCTATTTTCACTTCTCGCCCCAGGCCTCCTCAATACACCAAATTTGCATGGCCTGTAGATTGCCGGCATTATGATATTTTAAGAAACTAATGCCGTGGATTTAATTTAGACCTCTAACACAAACTATGACCAAAACGTGATTGAAATCAGCTAATCCTCATTTTCCGTCTTTCTTTCATTTTCTTCGAATTTTACAGTCAACCTCTCTTAATTGATGAAGGTACACTAGCAAACCGAGTTATTTTATTATTATACCAGCTATTTATTATTATTAAATTATTATTATTATTATTAAGGTGATGCCATGTTTACTTCTCATGCATCTGACATGATAGATGACATGACAGTAGGTGGAGCTATAATTGATGAAGGTACAATTAGCAAACCGAGTTAGTTTATACCAGCTATTTATTATTATTAAATTATTATTATTATTATTATTATTATTATTATTAAGGTGATGCCATGTGTACTTCTCATGCATCTGACATGATAGATGACATGACAGTAGGTGGAGCTATAATTGATGAAGGTACAATTAGCAAACCGAGTTAGTTTATACCAGCTATTTATTATTATTAAATTATTATTATTATTATTATTATTATTAAGGTGATGCCATATTTATTTCTCATGCATCTAATATGATAGATGACATGACAGTAGGTGGAGCTATAATTGATGAAGGTACAATTAGCAAACCGAGTTAGTTTATACCAGCTATTTATTATTATTAAATTATTATTATTATTATTATTAAGGTGATGCCATATTTATTTCTCATGCATCTGATATGATAGATGACATGACAGTAGGTGGAGCTATAATTGATGAAGGTACAATTAGCAAACCGAGTTAGTTTATACCAGCTATTTATTATTATTAAATTATTATTATGAGTGCTTTTTTATTGCTATCTAGACTAATTAATTTTCAATTATTCCAATCAGGCATGGATACCGATACCACTTGTACTTCTTTTGATGGCTACGAAGCAACTGCACCAGATACTGACACATTTGTGCTTCTGATAGTGAACACAATGATATCACAAATCTTGCTGCTGATGAGGATGTGTATGATGTGCCAAATGATAACATAACCCCCATTTCATTATTATTTTCTGTTATTTGTATATTATGTGTATCTGTGTAAACAGCACCAGGTCACTTTGCTACTGTGTTTATACCAGAGGAAATATCTTTTTGAAATTTTGTTTTTTGTTTCTTATTAAAGCACTGTAAAATGACTGGTTTCTATCTCTGTACTGTGATATAAACACTCTGGGAAATCTATAGAGCACTTGAAAACTAAAAGCAAAAGCAACACCAATAATTATTTATTAGTATATGTAGGATGAATTGAAACTGTGAGCACCTCTGTGAGCACCTCTCTTAATTTGCTACCGTGCATGTACTAAGATACATGTCTTTACTTCTACACACTGGAACTGTTACAAGTGATTTGAACAAAGAAGTCTTCAGAGATGATATGACATCTGCAATATTCATTAGGCTGGTCCGTCGGTTTTGTAATATGATGTCAGCAGAAACAGTGAGAAAATTTAAGAGGTCTTACCAGCTCAGTAAGAGTAGTGCTTTGAGACAAGGCCTACAAGCAAAGACAAAAAAGAAGGAGGTGAAACAGAAACATGGAAATCCCTCAATTCAAAGCATCATTTCAGACTCATTTCCAAAGTTGGCAACACACTTTTCACTAAAGGGAACATATCCTCAGGTCCAGAAGAACTTTTATCCAATTCGTTGAACATGAACTCATCATCTTGGGCAAAATGTCTCATTTTTTTTTCTTCTGAAGCCTTAAATTTCCAATATTCTGCTCTTCGGTCTACATTTCTTCTTCTTCTCTTTTGATCGTTTTCCTTCTCTTCCCTCTCTTCTTCAGATAGAAATCGCTTGTTGACCTTACTCTTGCTATCCATCTTTCTTTGTGGGTCCAGAAGAGATTTATTATATCTTACCAGTTGAACACTGAGGTTTCTACGGAGGACATTACAACCTTCACAGCGTGAAGCAGATGAGCATGTGTTCATGAGGTATTCACAACATGTTGACCGGCGGTTGTGGAAATGATCCTCCTTTCCTGTTTCATCAAGCTTGACTACCTCTTCCATTTTGCATATATTATGGCCACATAGATTTGAAATGGTCTTTGGCACTACTGCAAATTCAAGGTTTTTCACACCTTCACATATTCTGCAGGATTCAATTATTTGAATTATATTTGAATGCTGTTATTCTGATGGGCAAACTAGCTTTGAAGGCTGAACTGTTGATTACATGTCCTGCATATGAAACGTTCCAAGTGAGGTCATTCCAAATCTTGATTGTTCTAAAGACTTGCTTCCCGTCAAACAGCTTCTGGTCATATTTGGAAATTTCAAAATAATTGTTGCAGGTAAACTGTACGTTCCACGTTGAACCAGGAGATTGTTCAAGTGTACAGCTGGCATAGGAATGCCTAAAATCAGCAATAAGGTCTTCTAAACAATACTGGAGGTTACTGGTGTTAAGTTGAATTGGTGGTACATTTTCAACTGAAGTGTGACCTTTGTGTATTCTCTATTTATAATGACAATACGTCAACATATGCTAATATGCTACAGCAATTTCAAAAAATGTTGAAAACTGAATACTGAATACTGAATAGTGCATTCCTAGTCCGGGCCTCGTTATTTTGAAATAAAAAGTAAATATACAGCGATTTGTTCGCCATATGGAGCTAGTATATTGTTTCTGATGGAATACACAAAAAATAATATAAATTATTATTATTTATATTACTTTAGACAATAAAACACGAGTCCCAAAATGCATTTCGGTCTTGGAATACACTATATTCAGTATCAACGTTTTTTGAAATTGCTGTATACGTCAGAATAATACATACGTTGGTAAATATATACGTGGCATTACAGTTTGTACTCTACTGCGCAAAGTATTAGGTCAAGTAATTATTCTTTAGAAATGCTAAGTTCATGAGATATACGTTAGCTGTATTTGTTCAGCTTGTTGACTGAGTAAACTCGTATTGGTCACTGCTGACATAAGACTTAGTTCGTTTGTACAGTAAAAGTACAAAGATTCCAGTTCGCGTAGCGTTACTATGGTAACATTTTAGATAAAATATATTGTGAGATATTATGATTCTTTAGCGTTCCTAGCTTCACGATACATGATAGGCTTCATCTACTCGTACAGTATGGCCTGTTGCCAAAGTAAAGTTAGAAAGGATTCTGAAAGGAAAAGTCGGTTCAAGTTTCAATTTGTTTACATATAAAACTGTCATGCATGGCCGGTCGTTGAGATATTCAAAAAATACTTACCCGTTGTAATGTAAATCGTGTTCAGAAGTGGTCTCTTGATGAACATTCATCGGGCACATACACTGATAAAGTGTAGCAGAAATTTATACGGGAACAGCGAAGAAGAGTCAAAAGTCAATGTTCATAGCAACGGCCATGTTCATAGCAACTTGCTACGAGCATCGTACTATAAAATCAGGTGAAAATGCAATGGTTTCACTCCCCTCTCACCCCTTCGGTGCTCGTGAAGAGTTACAAACATCGGAAGACAGTCGGGCTCATATTAGCGCCCGCAGTTGCACTTGTCAGTGGATAGTTGCATGATAATAGCTTTCAAAATGGCGGCGGAAAGATCGAATGAACTACGCGCTGTGCACAAACAACAGTCTACCGTGCTCCCTTGCTTGTGCTTACAACACAAATTGCTTCATGTAATAATAATCAGCCTACAACTTGCTCACAACTGTTGTAAGCATGCAAGTCCATCTAATTATTATTTTTTAAACCCACAGAAATCTCAAGATCGCTCAAGACAAAAACAATTATTATTGATAAACTCACCTATTATAGCATTCAAAATAGCTTGTGGGAGAGGCACAGTGTCGTCGTCTCTCCTTCTTCCCACATATGTTCCCTTGGCGCAAGACTTTGCTAGTATTTCCTTGCCAAAGAAGATGTCGAGCATGATTGACACGTACTCCTTCCAGGAACCAGCTGAATTGGCCATTAGTTTCTGGCCCTGGTGCCAATAAATTTTGCTACCTTGCACAACTTGTTTCATCTTGAACAAAAAGTAACGAGGAAATAAATCATTATTGTCTAAAACTGTTTAAGTGTAGTGGAAAACAATTAGAGTTCGATTTTCAATGTATGGTCTTTTGCGTACCTTCTTGCGCTTGTTTTTCTTTAATTTGCATTCACCTGTGTATTTGCGCGCTGATTGGTATATTATATATACATGTGTGGAAATAAGCAAAAAGCGACTTCGATTTAATTTTACAACAATATTTACTCAGGAAAGCGGAAAAGGCTCCCAAAACGACAAATAGATTTGAAAGAAAAAAATGATTCAAGCGCGTTGGTTCCGTGCGAGAGCGAAACGTCATTCTATGCGTCTCTATCGACAATGGCTACTAATTACATGTCAGCAATCTAAAATATTTCGAGATAACATCGTTTTTACCTGGTATGATGCAGCAACTTGGAGATCGAGAATCCCTGATTTTGGGTTGTTGGTTTCAACGACCCGGGTTTTAGACTTGACTATTAAGAAAGAAGAGTACATCATTAATTGTGAAGGGTGAAAGTTGTGATATTGATAAAAGTACTTACTGACAGCATCCAGTCGCTTTTGCAATTTTAAATATTTTCCCTTTTAATGCTGTATACACAGTATACACATCCTGGCATGCTTTGTTGGAGCATGCTGGCTGATCGGCTTCTTCGTCGCTGCTAGTAGAAGGATGTTGAGGTACTTGTTGTGGCTGTTGTTGTTGTGGTTGTTGTTGTTGTGGTCGTTGTTGTTGTTGTGGTCGTTGGTGCTGTTGTGGTCAATAGAGAGCTTTAGATTTGAGGACGAGGACGAAGTATGTCCGTGAGACGCCTGGTACTATGTTTTCGTTGTCGTCTTCGTGCTGACGATAATTGAAACTTTAGATGAAAGACAAGGACGATGTGATCTACGAGATTGCCTGATCAGTATGTTTAGTAAGAAATCAATCTTAGAGACCTCGGTTTTTCTGTTTCTGGAGGTTGTGATAGACGAAGATGAGATGTTAGCGATTTTTGATCTTAACAGCAGACGAAATCCATGTCTACCCTACTGGAATTATCCGAAATTTGACCTGGATAATATATCGGAAGATGAGTGCAAAACTGAATTTAGGTTTGGCAAAGCAGAACTTCCCGTTCTAGCAGAAGTACTCAAGATTCCTGATGGTTTTACATGTGTGAATGGTACTGTAGCATCAGGCATGGAGGCTTTATGTATGCTTCTCAAAAGGTTTTCCTATCCTTGTCGTCTAAGTGACATGGTTCCTCGTTTTGGTCGATTTATTCCTGAACTTAGTCTGATTTTATCTGAAGTTTGTGATCACATTTACGAAACTCATGGTGATCTCCTACATGATCTAAATCAAGCTTGGTTACAGTCCAATCATCTAGAAGAGTTTGCAGATGCTATACACGACAAAGGAGCAGCGCTAGATAATTGCTGGGGGTTCATCGATGGGACGGTGAGACCATTATGCAGGCCTGGGGGAAATCAGCGTGTTTTATATAATGGACATAAGAGAGTACATGCACTCAAATTTCAATCAGTGGTAGCTCCTAATGGACTGATAGCAAACCTTTATGGGCCCGTTGGTAAGTTGTTTTAGCTATTTAATAATAAAACTGTAAATTATATTTATTTTTATTTTGTAAATTATAATTAATTAATTGTATAATTTGTGCGAAAGTTTATATTTATAATATAATTCTAGATAATTAGATTCTAGGATAAAACAATCAATATTTTTTATTGAACCTCTGGTATATCCCAGGATCTGCCACTGGGCCAGTTTTGCATGAATTTTCAAAAATTCCTTTTTAATAGAGTGGTTTTACTTAATAACCAGTGAAATACATTTTTGGCTTCACACATTAGTAGTTAGTATAATTATGTTGTTTTCTTTCAGTTATATCTTTGATTAGGGTATATACTATAGGCAATATAAGGTGAATACATTATTCTTTTGTTAGAACAATAGTTGATGAATACAATAGAATGGCAATTAATAACTATACAATGAATATAGAATACATAAACAAGATCCAATAATAAAGTACAATACTGACAATTCCTGATGTACATAAATCAATCTTAAATGCAATAGTTTTACCATAATCATATAAATTATATAATTTCCTTTTCATGTTAGAGTGCAATTTAGAAAAGCTTGAAAACTAAATACCTAACTAGACCCTGTCGGCAGGGTTCACTCGTGCCCTGGTGCCGGATTGAACCAGTACATGCTAAGGACCAGAGTAGAATTGGGATCCCTGTGGAAGTGTCAGTGTGGGGGCTTTCTCAGTATATCACCGTCCTGAATTCCTGAAAATTTGAATAACAATAGTTCATATTGTTGTATGCCTCGTTCTACAAAGAGTTCTTGATTTGAATAACAAAGGTTTTTCAGGATAGTGATGATACTGACTGAAAGAGCCCAAAGTTTGTATACGAGTTTGATTTTTGCTTGAAAACTTCCCTTTTCTACCTGGAACCAGCACATGTCGCAGTTATCTTTCGTGATCAATGCGGTATGATTTATATTTCGCTCTTAGAGTGAAAATATTTGAACATTTTAAAAGTAAAATCAAGAGACCATTATCTTGGTATATAAAAATGTATTCAACGAGTAAAGTTCAATGATTCGGATAGTTGTTGTCGGTCGATTTTTCATTTAGACTTCGAAATATAAAATACCATAAATATAAGCTTGTGGTTTCCTTTCTAGTAGAACACATAGACGTCCAGCTATTCGTGTGCTTATCTTCTTGGACGATAAGGATTTTCACTGAATGTTATGGTGTGTGTCAGTTGTATAATTGGGCTTCCTGTGGTCACAGGTAGCCCAAACGTATAAATCAGTGGATCGTGACGTCTTTGGATTTCGTTCGGTTGGATCAGGAATGAGCTCTGATAAAGCCTTCAAAGGGTATGAGATTCTCAAAAATGTATTCACAACAGTAGTCTGAAAATTAAAGAACACGTTGGTGTAGAAATCTGAGTGAGAAATTGTGTTTTTGAGTGGTTTTTTGAGCGATTCGAAAAGCTTGGTTCAACCGGTCATTTTATAGTTTTGAGTATGAGTTTGTTTGTTTCTGAAAAGCATTATTTTTCTATAAGGCGTTCCCTAAAAAATACTAGAAATAAAGAATAATAGTTGTTGAAGTCCCCTGTGTAGTTTTCTTGAGGTTTTGAGTTGTATTTTAATATTCGATGTTGGTCCGAGTTGTCTTGTGAATTTTGATTTGTTGACGAGCGCTCTGAACAGCGACCGATGAAGGCCGAAGTTAGGATTTGTGTGCAATTTCTAAGCCGTGGTGGATGCCTGGGCTCTGACTTGTTGCTTTATACCTCGTCTTTTTATCCTTCATTTGGCCAACACATTTAATTTAGCCGCTTTTTAGATCGGGAATCACGACTCCTATATAACACATTGCGCATGTGCGAGACAATTCAGTAGTACAAGACCCATGCTTTCGCTAGACACACACTCCATTTGCCCTATAATCTGATTTGATTTGAATTTGACTTTATTTTTAGTGACGATTGTCTATGGAATTAGTGGTCATGAGTAGTGTTTTGGATTTGACAATGTCCCACATCGATTGGAAGAGAGATACATTTCTGTATATAAATGGTTCCAATACATGTATATATATAGATACTAGGCCCCGGTACCTGGGCTAGGCGTTGCAAACCTTCTCCCCTTGCCCTCCCCCTTCGCTGATCCTCAACCCTGTCCCCTATTTATATTTGGGTCTCGATAGCTGACCGGATATTGCACAACTTTGCGATTTTCTGACATTGAAAAAAAAATATTAAAATACGCGTTGGGTTTTATAACTCGTGCGGCCTACGGCCTGGGCACGAGTAATTAGTACTAAATAGCACTATAATGAAACAATAGAAAACAATAGAAATAGCACTATTTAGTACTATTTAAAATTAGTACTATTTCACACTTTTCTAAATTGCACTCTATCATTGCCAGATTTAAATCAATACTAAGTTGCAATTATATAGAGTACATACACTAAAACCATGCAACACTTTGCCCTAAATACTAAAATGCACTAATTAAACAATAGAAAACAATAGAAATATCACTATTTAGCACTAAATAGTACAATGCACGGTTTAAATGTTTGTATACTCTAAATGAATTAATTATTAAATATTAATTAATATTAGATATCTAATTTTATATTTGTTGATATATAAAAGGAAAGAGACATGATGCTGGAATGTTGAGGATGTCCTCTCTGCTAAATCAGCTTCAGCAGTACTCATACGCACGAAATGGTCAGCCTCTGTCTGTATGGAGATCCAGCATATCCCGTAAGGGTCCACTTACAGTCTCCTTATCATAATGGGCAGTTAACAAATGATCAAATGGCATTCAACACTTCAATGAGCTCAGTAAGAGTTGAATGGATGTTCAATGACATTGTCACCTACTTTGCATTTCTTGACTTTAAAAAGAACTTAAAGATTGGACTTAGCCCAGTTGGGAAAATGTACTGTGTTTGTGCATTATTACGAAATGCATTTACTTGTCTATATGGCTCAACAACTGCATCCTTTTTTAATGTACAGCCTCCTTGTGAGTACTAACTTTTATAACTTAAAATTTCGTGGTAAACGCCGCCAACTCACTGGGCTTCACCTTTACATAATTTTACATAATTTGCATAATCAACTTTTGGCGCGAAAGACACGACATAGCGGCCCCACAAATGGGCTGGACATCTACTGACAGCACGTTTGTCATTAAACTAAGTGTCTTTCAACTCAACAATAACATTAAAGTCAATGTTCCTTTGAATAGTGTCTCTTTGGTTTCTTTGTCTTTACTTTGCATCTACTTCCTCCAAAAGGCAGAGCTTGGCGATTGGACGATGAAAGTTTCCGGTTGCTGTTTTCACATTGACTGAGCGCACTTTCCCATCTTGTCCCGCGAAGACTTCAGTGACTCTGGCCAAAGGCCATTTGTTTCGCGAAACGTTGTCTTCTGCCACCAGAACCAGGTCATTAGGTTGCACGTTTCTCTTTGTTGTAAGCCACTTAGGTCTTCTTTGTAAGTTAGGCAGATATTCTTTGATCCATCGTTGCCAATAATGGCTTACAAGGTATTGTACCTTCCTCCATCTTCTCCTCGAGAACTTATCCTCTTCTACGAAAACTCCGGGTGGAAGTTGAGTGGATCTTTGTTGAAGGAAGTGGTTTGGTGTCAGGGCTGTGAAATCTGTGGGATCATCTGATACAGCAGTAATAGGCCTGTTATTGACTATAAACTCTACTTCAGCCAACAGTGTTCTTAATTCAAGATCGTTCAACAGACCGTCCCCAACAACAGCTTTGATGTGCTTCTTTGTAATCTGGACAAGTCTTTCCCATACGCCAGACATATGGGGTGACGCCGGTGGCTGTAAGATCCATTTAATGCCCTTCTGTTGAAGTTGTCTCTCAATATTCGCTTCATTCCACTGCGCGATGGATTCTTTCAATTCTCTGTTGGCCCCCACAAAGTTAGTTCCTCTGTCTGACCAGATTTCCTTTGGAGGCCCTCTTCTACTAACAAATTGACGGAGGATCATGATGAAGTCATCCGTCTCCAACGATGGCACCACCTCGAGGTACACTGCTCGAGTCGTAAAGCACGTAAATAAACATCCCCATCTTTTTTCTGTTCCGCGGCCCCACTTAACTACAAGTGGACCAAATAGGTCGACACCAGTATAGGTAAATGGCGGTTGATAGGCTTCAAGCCTCGCCTTTGGAAGAGGTGCCATAACCTGCTGTAATGGGCGTGCATTCATTCGACGGCATTTAAAGCATCTTCTCACTGTGGTTTTTACAAGACTTCTTCCTGTTATGATCCAGAACCGTTGTCTCAGTTCACACAGGGTTTGCTCTCTACCACCATGGGCGGTGGCTTCGTGATAGTGTCGAACAATTAATTCACTTAGATGGTGTTTCTTAGGCCAAATCATTGGGTGTTTTTCGTCCAATGACAGTTCAACAGCTTTCTGTAATCGGCCTCCTACGCGAAGTATACCATCCATTTCAACTGGCCTCAGATCAGCCGTAACGCTTATTTTCCTAACTTCTCCTTTGCTTCGAACTTCTGACAGTTTTTGAGAGAAACAGTCCCTTTGGACGCTTCGAACGATAACATGAGTTGCGTTATTCAAATCTTCAAGTGTTAGTGGGCCTGTATGACTGGCAGTTCTTCTACTGATGATCCAACGACAAAATCGTACCAACCAAGCAACGCGTCTTTGCAATGTAGACCACGAGCTGCAGCTCTCTATAAGGTCTCTCATCGCTTGTTTGCTGTCTGAAGCATTGACGCCAACTTGATGGATTCTTGCTTCGCTCCGCACTTCGGGATCAGCGTCAGAGATTTCTTCTACCTTTACATCAGGCCAGGTATCTTCTGGTTCCCACAAGAATTGTGGTCCCTTCCACCAACGGTGCTCGTTTGACAGCTTTTGAGGGCTCAACCCACGTGAAGCATCATCAGCGGGATTGAGGCGCCCAGGACAATGCCTCCACTGGTCTGGGGTGGTAACTTCACGGATTTCTGCTACGCGATTTGCAACGTAAGCTTGGAATCTTTTCGTCACGTTGTTAATATACTGTAATGCTGTCTGGGAATCAGTCCAGAAGATTGATCTACTTATCTTACATGTAAGCTCGTCCATCAAGACTCTGTATATTTTGACAGACAAGGTTGCAGCTTGTAGCTCAAGCCTGGGTATTGATATAGGCCTCACTGGAGAACTCCTCGATCTTCCAATTACAAACGAACAGTGAATCAGTCCATTTGCTTGGACGAATCTAAGGTAGGCGCACATGCCATAGCCGTCTTCAGAAGCATCTGCGAACAGGTGAAGAGATATGTCAATGATATCCGTTTCATTCACCAGGTAGACTCTAGGGATTTGGACATGCGACAAGCTCGTCAATTCTCGTTTCCATTTATTCCAGTGATGTTGTAGCTCCTCTGGAATTGGATCATCCCAACCCAGGTTCAACTTCCAAAGCCTTTGCAGTATTTTCTTCGCTTCCAATAGCACTGGACTAACAAATCCAATAGGATCATACAATGAGCTCACGGCCGAGAGAATTCCGCGCTTTGTTGGTGGTTTGTTGGGCTCGTTGATCATGAATAGGAACGCGTCCTATTGGACGTCCCATTGGACGCCGAGTGTTCTCTGTATTGGGAGATTATCAAGATCAAGATCGAGCGTCGGTTTGGCTCGTTCCCCTTCCGGTATCGCTGCAAGCACCTCTCGACTATTGCTCATCCATTTTGTTAATCTAAAGCCAGACTCTCCAAGTAGCGTTGTTATCTCGGTTGCCAAAGACTTTGCTGCTTCTTCGGTTTTAACAGACTTGACTAAATCATCGACGTAAAAGTCATTCTTGACTGTATTCACGACTGTTTCACTGTATCTTTCTTTGTTGTCTTCCGCAGCTCTTTTTAGGCAGTAGTTGGCACAACTCGGCGAGTCAGTAGCACCAAAAATGTGCGTAGTCATCTGAAACTCTGATGGCTGTTCTTCTAGGCCCGATTCCCACCAAAGGAACCGCAGTGCCTCACTGTCTTCTGGAGGAACCTTTACCTGATTAAACATCCCTTCTATATCAGCGACGAGCGCGATGGGTTCTTCTCGGAACCTGAGAAGTATGCCGAGAAGACTGTTCGACAAATCAGGACCTTGATTTAGTTGGTTATTTAGGGAGACGCCATTGTACAGGGCAGCTGCGTCAAACACGACACGAACTTTATCCTTCTTTTGTGGATGAAACACTGCATGGTGTGGTAAGTACCATGTTTTCTTGCTTGGTTTACCCGCCTCTTCAGCGGTCAGTTTCCTTGCATAGCCTTTAGCTACTAGATTGTTCATAAAGTCTCTGTACTTTCGATGTAAGTGTTCATTGCGTTCCAGCTTTCTCTTGAGTGACTGTAGTCTTGCTTCGGCCATCTGCCGGTTGTCAGGTAACCATGGTTCTGTGCTCTTCCACAGCATTCCTACTTCGTACTGTCCATCTACTTTACGAACTGAACTCTCCATTTGTTTCATTGACTCCTGGTCTTCGACTGACATTGCTCGCTTTGAGCTCTTGTTGACATCAACATCCTCAAGTCTAAGGAACTGACTCATTTGTTGGTCGCTTAATTCACTTCCGTACTTCACGTAATTAACGTTGACCTTCGACGATTGACAAGAGTTTGTACTATCTACTGGTCCGAGCACCGCCCATCCCAGAACCGTACGAACAGCATATGGTTCTCCCGCTCTTCCGACGCGGTGCTCAACGTGAACCTGAGCTTCAGGTACGTTCGCGCCAATGAGCATCAACACTTGCTTCTCGTCTACTTCGGGTATTACAATGTCCTTTAAATGGGACCATTTCGACAAGTCCTTCGGTCTTGTAGTGTTAATATTAAGGTTCTCTACTACCTTAACGTCCTTGATTTGCACAACATCATTGTGCTGGCTGTCAACTGCCTTTACGTCCAGATCCGTACGGCCAACCTTCACCGTTGATTCTCCGGAAAGCGTACAAACAGCTAAATCATCATAATCGTTGATCTGTATTCCTAGTTTATCTGTAATGTTCTTTGAAATGAATGTTTCTTCACTTCCAGTGTCCAGTAAAGCGTAAGTACTAATAGAATGTCCATTATTGCTAAGGACTTGAATTGGTACGACTTGCAGGGCGATCCTTCCCTTTGTAGAATAACTAGCGTAGCTCGCTGACTCCACATCAACATCTGGCATAGTTACTACACTCACATTAAACGTAGGGTCGTTAGACGAGATTGAATCTTTATCCTCTACTGACTTGTGTAGTAATGAATGGTGCAGCTGCTGACACGTCTTACACCGAAACTTTGATTTACATTGCGCGACAAAATGTCCCTTTCTTAAGCAGTTCCAGCACAGTCCCTTTTGTCGCACGAGGATACTTCTTTGTCGGACAGACTTGCTGGCAAAGTCAGAACAATCTTCGATCTTATGCGAGGATTCACAGCTGAAGCATTTAGAATTTGATTCTGAAAAGGTGACGCTCTTGCACTCTACTGATGAGGTTTGCTGGTTTTGAGATTCGACTTGGGTTACTAACGTTGTCACCCTTGCTCCGCTCACTGCAGGCGATACACTGGATGATTGTAATCGTCGACCTGGTTTAAATGGCGGTTTCTGTAATCCTTTGTACGATTCGCCAATTTTCCCAAAGACCGGGTCACTTGCCGCATCAGCCTGCTTCTCTACGAACTCGACTATGTCCTTTAGATTGGGAGACCGTCCTCTCGCTCTAATACGTTGAGCTTCGTCTCTCCACTTCATCTGTAGTCGTATGGGTAATCTGCTTGTCAATTTAGCTAAGTTTGACATATTCATTTCTGACAGTGCGTCCATTGCCTTTAAAGTCTCGTACAAGGTTCTTGAGCGATCCGCAAGTCCTTGCAGCGCTATTCTATCATTACTTGATATGTTGGGTCCATCCACCAATGTATCAACACACGACTTTACTACTATGTGTGGCTGTCCAAAACGTCGTTCCAACAATTCCAATGCACTTCTCAATCCGCCAGGCACTCCTTCGAATCCACTTACTGCGTTGTGTGCTTGTCCATCGAGGAATTGCAACAGTCGCGACATTTTTTGCACTTCAGAGATATTCTGAGAATCAACCATTTCATGGAACCGTGCCTTGAATCTGAAGAATTCATGTGGGTTGCCATCAAACTTCACAACGTCCAAGGGTGGAAGACTGGATCGAGTGACTATAGAATCTATTCCTGACGTAATTCTGTCCATCATGCTTTCAGTAGTGCTAAAGGGCGACGCCTTGTTGGGTTCGTTGGTCGTCCAAACTGGGGAATATGTAGTAGCATTAGCATTTAGACTAGATTCTGTAATATATGGCCTTGGCATAGCTTGCTGGGCTGGTGTTGAGGTAGATAATGGTATCTTCTCGGATGGCGGGTTATTTGTAACTTGCATTTGTGCAGATGAATTTTGTACACACGTAGGCGTATCGTTAGAATGAACTTCTTGTTCCTTGGGTAGCTGTTCCTTACACGTATTAACACCTTTAGGCTCAATAGAACCGCAGTTATCAACGACCACTTGCTTGTGCTGAATAACATCTATATCTACAACAGGGTCCTTTTCATCACTGTCATACTCCTCATAAAACTGGTCTCTCGTCTGAGCTAATTCTGCTACGTCTTCAGCTTCCGCAATCTCGTTGTCTAGCTTTAATTGTTCTTCCTTTAGTTTCCTTTCTTTAGATCTTTTCAATTGCTGTAATCTCTTTTCAGATAAAATTCTCTTTAACTTGGCATTTTCTCTAGCAGTTGAACTAGATTTGGAAACGCTAGAGCTCATAGACTTTCTAGAACGTGTAGACACTACGCTACGAGCATCGTCGTCTAGTTGATTTATCATATGCATACTTCGCATTCCTGAGAGCGCGTGCACTGAAATATTTACTTCACCGTCTTCTCCAACATGATGATGAATATACTGTTCAATTGATTTAAGACATTCACAATAAGCTTTAACATGCTCTTCATGACTATTAGCTTCTGTCATCCTTTCGTTTTGGTCGTTTAAAAGCTCAATAATTTCACCATATACACGTGTGTAACGAGACCATTGTGTCTCCAAGCGTTCCCTTTCGCTTTGAACATCGATAAAGAACGTATAATCCTTGAGATATTCCTCAAGTCGTCGATAAATCTTGGTAATCTCACCAAGGTGACCAGATTTGGTCCTCTTTAAAGCTACGATTCTCTCAGAAATCACTGAATCGTCGACATTCGACATCGTAGCAATCAACGCGACACGAAGTCTAACATGAAACACTGTACCTTCGCTCGACGAAAACTTGATCTTTATGCTTCAAGAACGACAATATCCTGTCCAAACAACACAAATGCTTGCTTGCAAACATTTCTTGACTCCAATCCAGGCGTATCAACTTGTTATTACACGGAAATTTTAAGGAAATGTGAGTACTAACTTTTATAACTTAAAATTTCGTGGTAAACGCCGCCAACTCACTGGGCTTCACCTTTACATAATTTTACATAATTTGCATAATCAACTTTTGGCGCGAAAGACACGACACTCCTACTATTCAAAATTATTTTCAATTGTAATAATATAATATGTTTTGCATAAAGTGCTAACAATATTTATATAAAGCATGAAATTAATTACAATGTGGACACTCGAACCATGAACACTTCAATTAAGATCCACTTAAATCATATACAGATGTATTGCATTCCAAAAACCTCAAATTGTTCACTGTTCGAGTGCCCACACTGTAAGTTCTCAATCTAAAAGTGTGTACTAATTTTAATATCACTATTTAGTTGGAGTGATTTTAAAATAGACATTATATAATAGAGTGGTTTTCATTAAACCGTGAAACAAAGTGTATTTATTAGCGTGTAATAGTCGACAGATTAATACAATAGAAAACAAAATAGACCATAAGAGAGCTAAATACGCTAACCGGTATATTTCACAGGTTTATGAAAATCACTCTATTGTATACTGCACTCTAATATATAGCGGTTAATATGATAACTTTGCACAAATATTGAGATATTTCATATGCAAGCTTTCATGTTGAAGCACAATTATGTACATTAACAATGTATATATATATATATAGGCACGTTTCAGCTGAAACTTCCATTTCCCAATCTCTAGCTATAGTCATTTCACAAATCATTGTACTCCATTTAATAATAAGATCAAAACATGTATATATTTATACATTCCATTTATATTTGCAACAAAGTTGAATAACCGGTATGTCTCAAAAGAAAACAATGACCTCAGTATATTGAAGATAATTTGTAGAGCAATTTTGTCAGGTTTAACAATGGTTGCTTGTACTGGATTATTGCCATTAACAAGATTTAAAGATAAATAACACAGTCCAGTATAGTTATAACAGTTTTAATTTACATTCTCAACATATTAATTATATTCTCTTTTTGTAATTAAGCTTAATATTGTTTGCTTACAGCAATAATATTTATTCAATAATAAAGGTTTTCCTTTGAAGACTTTGAAAGTTTCTAGAACTTGGCCTATATGCCAATGACAAAACCACACCATAAAGGGCAAGCTAAAGTGGAATAACATGTACAGTAACTTATATATAGATTACAAATTATAATAGATGTCAATAACTTATTTGATTTTTTTAAGAAGCTCTTGCATTGCATTCAGCATGGCCATATTCATGGCCTGTTGTTGCTGCTGAATTTGTTGTTGTTGCTGAAGTAAGTTTTGCTGAAATAGATGCTGCTGTTTAGTTTCTTCTTTTCTCATATATCCAGCTCTTTGTTTCTTATTTCGTTGGATAGCTTCCTGCTATTTATAGCCTCACCTAGGATGTCAGTCATGCTACTGGTTGATCTAGCCTTTTTTCTCCTTGGTGTTATAACTCCTTCATCATCATCATCATCTACATCTGTGTTTGATCCCTCACTCTTTGACCTTTTCTTTGTATCACTTAAAGTTTCCATGGCTTTTTGCCTCATTTTTTCACCGGTGGCTTTATCTTTGTTTTCCTTTGCTCTTTCAGTCTCATGGACCTCTTCTACTTCGGCAATTCTACCCTTGATGTCTCCCAATGCCATTTGAATCTCTGTGTACTCAACATCAACTCCACTAGCTCTTTTCTCTTCGTTTTCTTTCTTATCAAAGTCTCTCATCATTTTCTCAAACCTTTCCCGTACCGACCTGTGGGTGACTTTAAATCCCTCCATGCTGTTTAAGTTATCTGCTATATCCCTCCAAGCTGCACCACGTTCTTTTGTCCCTATCTTGTACTTGTAGGGTTCAATTGTCGCTACTTCTGCAAGGAAAACTTTTTCGTGGAATTCTTTCCAGACGAAAACCTCTCTTTTTGATAGGCCGGACATCTTTTTTGTCGACGTAAACTGGAAAGCACCGCAAAAACAGAGGAAAAACCATGTCAAATTCAGCTTATTTTGACAGCTATGAAAGCAAGTTGCTTTAATAGATATTCCTACGAAATATAAAGCGATATACATAAAACCTACCTCTTCAATACAGTTCGTTTTCGCCACAACGAAGTTTCTACAAATCCTCGTAAACAAGACGACGGCGGCAAAGTTCAGGTCACAACGTTGTCACGCCATCACTGTCACACGTCTGCGCATGCGTACAAGGTACCAAGTGTCATACTTCGTCCTCGTTCTCGTTCTCGTCCTTGAATCTAAAGCTGTTGTTATTGTTGTGGTCGTTGTTGCTGCTGTGGTCGTTGTTGCTGTTGTGGTCGTTGTTGCTGTTGTGGTCGTTGTTGCTGTTGTGGTCGTTGTTGCTGTTGTGGTTGTTGCTGTCGTTGTTGTTGCTGTTGTGGTTGTTGCTGTTGTGGTCGTTGTTGCTGTTGTGGTCGTTGTTGCTGTTGTGGTTGTTGCTGTCGTTGTTGTTGCTGTTGTGGTCGTTGTTGCTGTTGTGGTTGTTGTTGTTGCTGTTGTGGTCGTTGTTCCTGTTGTGGTCGTTGTTCCTGTTGTCACGCTGGGCTGGGAGCCATTCAAAATCGGCGCTTTGAATATATGTGAGCCCGTGGTAAAATCAGCGGTAAACGGCAACAAAGTATCGTAAAAATTCAAGATGGCGGCTTTCGTACGAGAAGGTGTACATTACTTTGGAGGGATTTGAATGATAATACAGTTTTGTGAAGGGAAAAAAGGCAACTGTGATCAGAGGAGATATTTTACTGCTGACCAGGGCCCTCGTAAATAAGCACAGGCTGGAGGAAAATGAAATAACCAAGTATTTCCCAGCACAATACTCACTCGTTAGACGTGACTCGTGTTGTGAGCTCAAGCACTGGTAATATAATCGTACACTACAGTTTTAAGAGTGTAAACTATACAAGGACTTCGCCATGGAAGTATATAAATGCTGTTGCAAGATGAGTTCACTTCTGTTGAAGGTTTAAGCATGCTGACCGATTCAGTGACACACGCCACATTGAAAGCTAAGGAAGAATCATCAAATGTTTTCACGAAGCTATTCAAGAATAAAAATAAAATTGAAGCCGCCAATATCAAGCCAGAGAGACTATTTACAATCAGCTATTCTTTTATTAACCAATTCGTTTCTCTAACTTTATATTATTGTGTATGTATAAATTATTGTATGTATAAATAAGCTTAATTGGAATAATTTCTGATAACAAATTTGAAAACAATAAATTATTAGTCATGATTATTGATACAAATGCATTCCTCACATACTAACTAATCACTGAGGAGTTTGCCAAAAAAGTTTATGTGAACTTAGTGATTAGTTAGTATTGTTTAGACTTATAATTATTCTTGAATGGCTTTAGGTGATATTTCAGTTGGGTGTCCAAAATGCTCAACCAAGTGAACTATAATCAGGCCAATGAAGCCACAGTTATCTTATCCAAGTTTATTCTCCAGGGATTTTACTTAAAGACTGTGATATGTTATTACGCTGAGGTATTCGAGTGGGCCTACTTGTAGTTGTGCTGGGAAATACTTTCAATCATTTTCCTCCAGTGTGCATTTCAAAATAGCTCTAGTCAATTTGAATAGTTATATAATATCAGTTGCTTTTTTAACTCTTTCCAAAACAGCTATTCTTTAAATTCATGACTTTGATGTATATATATGTGTAAAATGCTATTTACTGAGAAACAAATAAACATATATGCCTATGTGATTCAAGTTTCATGTTCCATAAAGTATTTGTTAATTTTGATAATTATACTTTTATCTCTCATCACAGAACAAACATATATTTCTAATAATTATTGACTAATTGTTACCACAGATCTAGAATATTTACTTACCGGTAGTTAACCCATCCTTATTTATGGTATGACAAGTAGGACAGAGGTTCAGGGTTATTATTATATATAACAATGAACTTTATATTGTGTATTTACATGTATCTAAATATACATGTGTATATGCATCGATCGCTCTATTTTTAATTATCTATCTACAGAATGGTTTTCATGAAACTCACTTGAAACAGAAACTATTAATAATAATTAGTGTGCATGTTAATAATGGTCTTGCATAAAAACATTATAATTTACTAAGGTGTTTGTCTATTACTCTGTACATGTATTGTAAGATAGATAACATTGGAGATATATTAATTTCATATAATAATCCTGAACTTGTCCACTAGGGCCCTCCCCACTGATCGGTTACCCCAGCTAGCTCACAGTACCAACTCTACACTACAACTACCTACTAGAAAGTAAACCTGTGAAATAAAAACTAATAGTTAATGTGTATTAAATAGTCAAAAGAAAACAATGGAATTAGTGTTTACTAGTTAATTAGTTTAATATATATTTCACAGGTAATATATTCAGCACTGAATCAATGGTACGGTATACAATTTCGTACTAGTATATAGCTTGATAGCTAGCTTTCACATGTTTTTCATTGTCTGTATTCCATAACCAAAAACAAACAAAGCTTAACTTTGGAAAGTATTTCATAAAAACAATCAAGTAAGCTGAATTAAAGTGTACAAAACACTGTTTACAATCACACAAGTGAACGGCTGTACTATATTTTCGCTGAGTCAATATGAAAACTGCACACATCAAACTTAATAACTCAAAGAAAACGAAAACAATACTCGTGAAACGAACACAACATTTACTTTAATGCATTTAGAAGAACTTGTTCTTGACAGATTTAAAATAGACATTGAAATAAATGAGAAATGTGTACTTAACCAAATCGCATCGTGTGTCTCAAACTCTGATCGATTAACACAAGTGATCTCGCGCACGAAACGCTTCAAACGTGAAGCTCATTTTCTCTTCAAAAAATGGCGTATTCGCTCTGAGACTCCAGCTACAAGCAGATCGATGACAACTCGGTCAAATGACGAAAGATTACCGACAGTCTTTCACGAATAGACACCAAAATCAATATTTTTTTTTCGCGGAGCGCCCGTTTCTCGTTCGGTTTCTCGTTGGTGTCGTTTCAAGTCAATCGGAAGTCACTCGGAAGAATCTTAATAACTTCAAAAAAGAAGCATGTAAGCTCACCAAACCATTAACATAGATACCTAGACCCTAATACAAGGATTTGTTCGTTTCACAATTTACCAATTCGCTTTATTTTGGAAAATAACTGCTATTCTTTTACAGACACCACTCGTGCGGATTTCAACAAATTCGCGATCAATACAGCAAGTCAACACAACTGTCTATCGAAAAAGGCCTTTTAGCGGCCATGAATTTTGCCTTACAGTACAAATATGATAACAGTTAGGAAGGTCGGGAAACACTCGCTTATTCTCCGAGTTTTTGTGACGATCGGATTACAGATCATGGTTTTATTATTTTTTTTCGAGCGGCCGTCGTGACCACGTCGAGATACATTCGTGTCAGCGTGCCATGGTAACGTAATCAACACAAATTGAGCAAAATTTGGCACGTTTTTAAAACGCCGATTTCGTGCGCCTGCCAGCCCAGCGTGTGTGGTCGTTGTGGTTGTTTGTTGTTGTAGTGGTTGTCGTTGTTGCTGAGACGTCCAGTTCGTATTGCTGGTTTATTGCGGACTGTGCTTTCCGCACAGCAGCCATCGTTTTTATCTGGTTCAGTTTTTCTCTTTTCCGTTCCTTTTTTGTTGTCGCGGGTCGTTCCGGTCGTTTATCGTCCTTCTGTCCTTTGTCTTCTTCCTTGTGATCAGCGTTTTGTTTTTTCTTTTGTTGTAAGTTTTGTTTCTTTTTCAATAGTTCGTCCTTGTCATCTGAGTTTAAAAAGCAAATTATACTTGAATATAATTGCGACCAGTGAGCGAGCCCCAGCGAGCGAACTGGGAGCAACACTAATCTTTGGTTGGGCTTCCTGTGTTTCAGATGCCAGCTCGATTCTCGATTTGTGTTTTTCATTCCGTTTGGAAATATTTTTTTCACGTGACTTTTGCCCTGACGTCATATATTGTACGTTCCCGTGGTTCATTTGGGCATTTGTGACTCGTGATCTCGTGTTTAGAGTGTATTCGAAGCCTTTTTGCCCCGGCGTACTTTATATTCGATTCTTCGATGGAATAGACCTTTCCAAGGTTATTTCCGCCATCTTGCAGGGGGCGCAAAAACATTGGGGCGAGCGCGCGGCCAAACACATTCCAACATGGCGGACGGGTAAACATGCCAAACCACGCTCGTTGTGTTGTAGGTTTTTGCGACAACGACAAACGTTATCCAGATTTACAAGTGGTCAGATCTTATGTCAAAGACTTAAAGTTTCATAAATGGCCAAAAGATCCCAAGCTTGCAGAGGTGTGGACGAAGCAAGTCAAGAAGGGAAGAAGTGACCCGTTCGATCCCGCACCAGGTGCGAAGGGAAGTTTCGTTTGCTCCAATCACTTTCCTGAGGGAAAACGAACTCCAAGCCAGCCTGCAACGGATTATCCATCCATTTTTTTAACGAGGGCAGACTTTCTTCAAAAACCTTCGCCCAAGAAACGTAAAACAAGGGACAGTTTATCGCTGGCAAAAAGAAACTATATCACATACAAGTGACGACGAAGATTGTTGTGATGACGACGATTCGGATGCCGACGACGAAGGTATGGATGTTGATTTCAGGGTCATGATGTGCTTTGAACAGTTGACGAGAGAGTCAGATGTCAGAACTTTTACAGGTCTGCCTTCTACTCAAGCTTTTAAGTGCTTATTTGAGTACTTAATGCCGAAAGCACAACATATGCAGTACTGGCGAGGAGATAAACAAACAACAAGAGAAGCGCCTAATGATCGAGGTGTACCTGACTTAGCTGGCGTCAAGACTGACAAGAGTCGCCCTGGGCCAGGTCGAAAGCTGGACTTAGAGCAAGAGTTATTACTGACATTGATGAAGTTGAAACTCGCCCTCCTTACAGATGATTTGGCCTTTAGATTTATGGTTTGCTCGACAACTGTGAGTAGCATATTTATCACCTGGATTAAACTGATGTCAAAGGAGCTGTCAGTATTAATCATTTGGCCAAGCCGACAACAGATTAAGAAGACAGCATGCTTTAGAAAACTGTATCCTAAGGTTAGATGCATTATTGACTGCTTCGAATGTTTCACAGAAACACCGAGTGGACTTGACCTTGCTGCCAGTCTGTGGAGTGAATATAAACACCACTACACCTGTAAAGTACTGGTAGCAATAACACCAGTAGGTGCTATCTCTTATGTATCCCCGAGCTATGGAGGAAGAGCCTCAGATGTATATATTTTGTCAGGGATAGTGGTTTTTTTGAATCTGATAGAGCCCTATGATGAGGTAATGGCGGATAGAGGATTTAAAATCAAGGAAGACTTGATGATGTCAATGGCAACACTATGCATCCCACCCAGCTGTGCTGCCTCAATGCAAATGCTACCCTCTGATGTAAGGAAGACATCTAACATTGCTAATGTCAGGATATATGTAGAACAAGCGATTGGACGACTTCGAGTGTTCCGTATTCTGAAGATTGAGCTATCCATAGTTCTACTCGCTCTAGTTGATGACATTGTTCGTGTTTGTTGTGCATTGTGTAATCTTCTCCCACCTCTTTGTGAATAGTTCCAATTAACTTACAAGTGGGTAGACTTTAATTCAGAACAAAACAGTACATTAAAAAATATATACAAGTTTATATTTATGTAATGCAGGGGTTTCAACAACTGCCAGCTATCTTACTGTAAGGCTAAATAAAATCAGTAGTAATAATATTATTTATAGCAAGTGCTGAAGAGTAAATCATGAAAAAGCTAGGAAAAAGTACTTGGTCTCCAACACAACATGATGACCATCGGTCAACAAAAAAGTTATTGAAACCCCTGATAATGTACATTACATGTATATGTTGAAGCTATATTTTTTAACCTTGGCAATTTTTCTCCCAATTTATTGTTCTTTATTCAAATATATTATATTGTTGCTTTGAAACAATAAATTATTTAAAAAAATTACCAAGTAAAAAAATTAACTACAACATACTGTATATAAGATGTATAAAATAGCTTGTATTCTGAACATAACATTTGGGTGTAGTACTTGTGAGTGCGCTTTAATCTGGGTTTGCCTTCATAATCTTCTAAAAACTCCACACGCCTGTATGTTTCGTGCAGGTGTAAGTTCTCAGTTCGAACAGAAAATGGGCATTTAACTTCAATGGTTGCTGGGGTACAACAACCACAAACAAATAAACCATCAGGAGAGGCAGCAAGGTAAGGGTAGTCAGCTTTAATGAACAAACCACACTGCTTGAATCCTTCCAATCCATTTTGGTGCTGAGAAGCCACATCAGACATGAAGCTTTTGATTCCATCTTTCTCGTGCTGAACTCCCCATTTTATTTGTGGTAAATGAGAAATACCGTCACCTTTGTTTAAGACATTGAAGACCAATGGAGTATACAGCTGCTTTCTTGCACGTTTTCCTTTACCTTTCAATATTGATTCTGCTTTAGTGTGATATTGGTGGAAATTAGAGGCAGTGACTCGACCCATTCGCTGTTCTTGCCAAGCTGAATTTGAGTTTTGTCCTCTGGTTTCCACTTCAATCCTTCTGACTTCTTCAGTTGTCATTTGACAGTGTTCTAGGAACATAGGAGCAGTTTGTTCAATGGATTTGTCTTTGACACAGTCAGAGGACATGAAATTCAGAGCCTTTTTTGTTAGTGGTTGAGGCAAACCGTCATCTCTGCCATGCTCAATGGAATACAGAACGCAAGCAGATGGAAGACATTCTTTAATTCCATTTAACAGAGAAGATACTCTCTCATTGGTGAGAACTCTGTCGTCTGGCTTTCTTGGATCAAACTCTTTTCTTAAAGTTTGATCCATATCAGGATTACGATTTGTGTTTTTTCTTGTTTTCTTGTGTTTACGAAAAATCATACATCGTAGCTGCCTTGGAAGAACCTCCTTTCTGGTACCTATATTTCAACCTTGAGGCACACTAGTACAAGCAGGATCAACATAGTCTTTCTTAAAAGCATAATTGACCTTATAAAGTAGTGCAATGACATGGTTGCAAACTTCCCCAGTTCCAGCGGTGCATGTACACCATGATGTTATAATTCTACACTGTTTTTTGGGGCCTTCGGTGCAAACCCAGACTTGATGAGGGTCATCTCGAAGTCTTTGCGAAGGACAAACATTTCCTTTCAAAAAGACATATTTGTTGTCCACAGGGCATTTTGCGACGTACACTTTGTCAACAAAACCACTCATCCAGTAGGAATAAGCCTTTTGGTCTTTGTATTTTCCAATGTACTCCACATCCACAGCTTTTACTCTTAAAATATAACTGAAGAGCGTCCCATCGTCAATTTCAGGCCATTCCTGAATGTTGTTGAGCCACGCTTCATTTTGAAGTGTGTTCGGATCAGTCTTTATACCATTTTTGGTGAGCCTTCTTGAGTATTCTTGCTTGAAGCTAGCATATATTTCTTCTTGAGAATATTTCTTTGGTACGTTGAGCTCATAGGCTCCAAATGCTCTTGCGACGAGCTCAGCCTTCTTGCCGCTTTGCTTTAGTCCCCTCAGAGCAAGGAAATCTTTCAGCGAGGATACAGTCCAGTTCAAGAAGTCTTCGTATTCAAACGTTTCGTTGGCTTGCCTTGGCATGGAAATATACAATTTTAACGCTTTGATATAAAAAAACTACTGTTTGTTAATATAATGGCGAACTCTTAAAGGGGCACTGTCACGACACGCGCATGCGCGAATCTTGGCTTCAATCTTGAAATCGTTGACCAACGCTTTCAAGAGACCCGAGGAAAATTCAAATTCAGTGTGTTAATATATCGAATGATATCATTGTAATCCTTGCACTCTAGAAGATTATACTTATTCAGTACTTAGACTGATTGTTGTTTCGTATTTGGAGGTAGTTATTTTTGGTTTGAAGTCCAATTTTATACGCTTTTTATTTAATCGGCGAGAGCGATGGCGATGGCTTCCATGGCGGCCGCCGGGAAGTAGTGGTTGACAACGAATGTATTCAGGCGACAGATTTATAAGTTTTGGTTTACTGGAAAGATAGAATACGGTTATACTACAGATTCTGAGTTCGCTATACTTCTCTTTAACAGCTCTGGAGTACCAAAGGAGGTAGGAAAATATTTCGAATGACAACAACGTTTGACAACGAGTTCATTGACTTATATATTCACTCGAATTATTATGTTCTCAAAAAGAACTCAGTTGTATACATCATAATGTATTCCTTCGAGTTCATATGAACTGAAGCTATTGCAAACAACTGTCACATTGTATGAGTTTTTATTTCTGCGTGAGGTCTAGAAGTAGTGACACAACGACAAAGAGAACTCAGTTGAGATTGACCTTCATACTTTTCACACGGGAATTAACTTATATTGTGCAGTTCTTTTTGCACTCTTTTGTACTCTTACAATTTAAGAAAACACGAATACCTTATACAGAAGTGACATGTACATCTTCGTTAGTCTTTTTTGAAGCAAAGAAGTAATACGGACTTGGTTTTTAGCGATGTGAAATGTGAATAACTTCATCTGAGACCTGAGTTGTCACCTCGGATTGTCTGCTATTTATCGACGTTCCTTCATCAGAAGTCGCCATAATAAGTACTTATTTCATGAAATATTTAGGTCACACACTGTAAAGGTTGTATATTCTGAATAATTTGGAAGCACTCTGCGAAAACTTGATCGTAAAACACTTTCAAAACACAACATTGAAATTTACTAGCGCGATTCTCTTCGTAAACAGACGAGTTCGTTGACTTCTGCATATCATTAAAATCTCTGAATATCATTAAAATTGACGCATGCGCGCGTCGTGACAGTGCCCCTTTAACGAACTAAAGTATCAATAAACAGAGCAAAAACAACGGATTTGAGAGCACTATAAACAACACACTCGAAGAGACGCCATGTTTGAATGTGTTTGGCCGCGCGCTCGCCCCAATGTTTTTGCGCCCCCTGCAAGATGGCGGAAATAACCTTGGAAAGGTCTATTATGTAAAGATCTTCATTTATTGTTGACGATCGCTTCAGTTAGCAACATATCGAGGGGAAGGCAATGTTATTTTATTAGTCTTTCAGCTATGTTGTGTGCTAAGTCGCTACCACTGATTGCCACTGTGGACAACATAAGTAGTCGATCGAATTCTAGTACCAGATGCAATGACATTGTCACTGAATTATCTGCCTAACAGCTCGTTCGTTTATCGTGCCGCCAACCGTACCAAACTTTATTCTAAATTCAAGATATAGGTGTATTCATAAGTGTAGCTAAATGAATACTGAAAAATCGATAAAGAAAAAAAGTGTATGTTGATTTTTATTGATTAAAGACTAATGTCTTTCTTCAGTGATAATAATTGCCATCGGAGCGAAGCGTAGATGGCTTATAAATTCTATGTCAATAGATTTCTAACACTGTTCAGGTGGCTATGTACTACTAGTACACGGGCTTGCAATAACTAGCCTCCTATGTAACATGACAGCGGAAATCACATCTCTGTAAAAATCAACCAATCAGAATGGACCGTTCCCACGGTTGAAATGGACAAGAAACGATCGGGAAATCAAAACATTTTTACGTGCATGGAGGATTGTCAATTTGTCTTGGTTTTCGAATTCGGAGGTCGCAATTTTTGACCTATGGTTAGCCTAGTAATAATAATAATGGTAATAATAATAACAATAATAATAATAATATAATAACAACAACAATAATAATAATAATAATAATAACAATAATATAATAACAACAATAATAATAATAATAATAATAATATAATAACAATAATAATATAATAACAACAATAATAATAATAATAATTTTTATGTCATTGCATAAAATGTCGTTGATTACCGCTAATTTCTAGAATTTGGGCTTCGTAGTATTTGCCATCAGGCTCCCAGAGCGCTTCACAGTAATCCCCATCGTACAAAATGTCGTCCTCTAAATCCTCGCAATAATCGAATGGGCGAACGGACTCCTCGCCCACAAGCACTTCAAGTACAAGGTAACACATTTCCGTACAAGGTAACACATTTCTGTTAAAAGAGAAAAATATAAAAAATGAATAAAAAGACAGGTGGATGGACGGACAGACAGACATATATATGTATAGTTTTTTGGACAATGCAACAAATAAACAAACACACTATTAAACAAGCAAATAAATCCTTAAAACAGATGTAAGACATGGAATTTCTCATTTCTGAATCTTTATGCATCTTTACACGAGGAACCTACACTGGGAAATATATTTCCGGAAAATGTACTTTTACTTCCGCTTTACGTACAGGATTTCTGTCATGCGCACACACACAAGAAAAACAAGCATACTTGCAGTTTCACCAATCTTGTTCTTGGTGGATTACATACTAAATTCCGCGCTTATTTACTTGTTAAAACTCTTCACCTGCGTTTAAATATCCTAAAGGATTGATAAATTCAAGTTAAAAGCTACATGATGCCAGATCTGGATCTTTGGAAGGAAACAAATCGCTGGTTCTTTGATGAACTGCATTTCTTCATTGCATGCCGGCAGAGCATATGTAAACATACTGGTGCTATATTCCTCTATAACAGGTAATTACTAACATAGATAGGTTTCATGTTTTTGTAATCTGTCGAACATCCATTTCAGTTGATTCAGCTACAGTCTCAGTACTAGACGTTGGATAATTTGTATTCGAGCTTCAGTAAGTTAATAATTTCAGCCGATTTTAAGTAAGCTTAAGCTTAAAAAGAAAAAAACAACGCATGAACTCGTCAACCATTGTTCAAAAACACGAATTGCAAGATAGGTCGAGTATTCGGGTCTGCTACTGCTAGTACATTTTTCCATAATACGAAATATCCATTTTCGATTAAGATTGTTTGATCAGTTTTGTTAGCTAATTCGTAGAAAAAATTATGTATATTGAGATCGCTTCGATTGTATCTATGGGTTTTCGTTTGTTCTTCAGTTTATAAATGTGCTTTCTCTTGGTAATTTGTATGTCTTCTTAGTTTCCTATTGGTTTTTGAAATGATTTCCTTACTTTTGCCGAGTTTTGGAAAAACAGAATAATTTCCCGTCCCCTCCCCCCTCCTGACGAATTCAAAATTTTACGATTTTGTGAATACCGTGCGTATTTCAACTCAAAATTGACTAAGAATATTTTTCCTTGGCAGTTCTAAGATAATATAATATTCTTTTTAGTACTGTTCAAATGCTTGTTTCAAAGGAAGAAAGTTTTCTTTCAGCAAAAAATCGAAAAGAAACTATTTTCTCCTTTTTCAGAAAATGTGTTGCTTTCCCAGCGTTTCAATTTTGCCTCTTGCTTTGTCCGGAGATAAAACAGATTTTAAACACTGTATTGATCTTCAAATCATTCAATGTGAAATTGAAAACAGCCACATGGACTAAGAATTTCGAAATCAACCCGTAAAGATCAGAAACGAAAGTTTGAAGCCAAAAATATTTTTCATTTTTCATTTTAGCTTGCAGTCGACGAGTAGTTGTAAAAGGGGAGATTCACCCCACGAGAGTTCCACCCCACTCTGATATAACAAGGGCGCCTCTTCTGCGCACCCTACTACTTGTTGTTGAAGTGTCGCCATGGGGTGGGGGATGGTATTTGAGAAGATAAATCCTATAGGTATATGGGAGAGAAAGAGCTGAAGGAGATTTCTGATTGGCTTATGGCCGATTACTATATTACAAAGAAGAAAGCGACTGCGCTGAAAGGTTTTATGAGAACTTACAGAATAGAAGGAAAGGATAAAATGGACGCTAAAACATTTCTAGATCGTGCTAAGGATAGTGTTGTTGATCTGCTAGAGGAACAAGAAAAGCCTTTTAAAATGAAACTTATATTGGAGGTTGAGTTTTATAAAAAGAAGTCTTTAAGCATCCCGTACTTTCACTCGGAAATAGAGACGATTACAGATTCGACTTATGTTGGTAGAGTTTATGAAAGGATGCTAGAGAATATTTTAGAGAAGCTCGCCACATTTCAAAATATGGGTTCTGGATGGATATTCAGAAGAGTTGTGGCTCTAGATATTAGCCTCGACAAATATATACCTTTGAGAGGTAAATCTTATATCGATTTGCCGTCGAAGTTAAAGAAGAAAAATGCTATAATTAACATACTAAACAAAGATAACCAGTGCTTTAAATGGGCAGTTACATTATCTATTTTCACGCTAGAGAAGCATCCAGAGAGAGTCTCCATGATTCTGAAAGAGAATGCAAAAAAGTTAGATTGGAGCGGTCTTGAATTTCCAGTGCAGTTGGATAAGATTTCAATCTTTGAAAAGAACAACCCTAAATATGCTGTTAATGTTTACGGGTGGAAAGAAAGTGTCTATCCGTTGAGGATTAGTGATAATGAAGATAGAGAACAGGTAATTAATCTGCTGCTGATTTCAAATTCAACGGCCGATCATTATTGTTGGATAAAGAGTATGAGCAGATTGCTATCGGCACAAATTACAAATCATAATGGAAAAGAGATATTTCTGTGAAAGATGCCTCAATTCATTTAAAACAGAGATTTCATTGGATAAGCATTCAGAATACTGTGGGGCGCACGGCTCGATTAAGATAACTTTGCCGAAGAAAGGCTCTACAATCTCGTTCAAGAACTTTAATCGTAGCATGAGAGTACCCTTTGTAGTTTATGCTGATTTCGAATGCTTTACAGAAACTATTAATAATAGCAGCGAGCATGCAGAAGATGAAAGCTATACGGAAAAGTATCAGACGCATAAACCGTCGGGGTTCTGCTATGGGATTAAAGCGCACGATGATTTGTTCGAACCCAAGCTTGTTAGATACACAGCAACGGATGAAGATGAAGATATCGGATTGCTGTTTGTAGAGCGGTTAGAAAAAGATATTAGAAAACTTGCTGGGATAAAAGCAAAAGATATTTTGATGCCAGAAGAGAATAGGATGGAGTATGAGAATGCAACTGATTGCTTCATTTGTAATCAAAAGCTGAAAGAAGATAAGGTTCGTGACCACGATCATTTGACAGGAAAGTATCGTGGAGCTGCTCATGCTGTTTGCAACTTAAACTATAGAATTCCTAAACATATTCCAGTGATATTTCATAATTTGGCCGGATACGACGCTCACTTGTTTATAAAAAGCTTAGGGTTTTCAGAAGGTAAAATTGATTGTATTCCAAATAATGAAGAGAAGTATATCTCATTCAAGAAGGAAATAGTTGTAGGCAGTTGGATCAAGGACGGTAAAACAATTCTCATCAAACGCGAGCTTAGATTTATCGACAGTTTTAAGTTCATGTCATCAGGGCTGGATAGATTAGTGTCCAATTTGAAAAAAGAACAGTTCAGAAACATGTCAAAGTTCTTCACAGGCGAGAAACTCGATTTGCTGTTGAGAAAGGGGGTTTATCCTTATGATTACGTCAACAGCCTATTAAAGTTAGACGAGACAGCGCTGCCTTCAAAAGAAGAGTTCTTTTCTAAATTGAACAACGCAGACATTTCAGACGCTGATTACCTTCACGCACAGAAAGTTTGGCGCGTCTTTAAAATGAACACTATGAGGGATTATCACAACCTATATCTTCTCTCTGATGTAATTCTATTGATGGACACATTTGAAGCCTTTAGAGATGTCTGTATGGAAAACTACAAATTAGACCCGTGTTGGTATTATACAGCGCCAGGACTGTCTTGGGATGCTATGCTGAAGATGACAGAAATCAAACTCGAACTTCTAAATGATGTGGACATGCTTCTAATGATTGAAAAAGGAATCAGAGGCGGAGTCAGTATGATTACTAAACGGTATGCAAAGGCAAATAATAAGTACATGAAAGATTATAGAAAGGATGAGAAATCTATCTTTATTAAGTATCTTGACGCAAATAATCTCTATGGTTGGGCTATGTCAGAGCCACTTCCCACAGACGGTTTTAAATGGATGAGTAAAGATAAACTACGTCATTGGCACCGATATCCGTGTATTTTAGAAGTAGATTTGGAGTATCCAGAGAAGCTGCGTGATTTGCACGATGAATATCCATTAGCGCCAGAACATTTGACTTTGAACAAAGTTGAAAAGTTAGTTCCTACGACTAGAAATAGAAGAAAGTATATTGTGCATCATCAAACCTTGAAGTTGTATGAGAGTCTTGGAATGGAGATAACAAAAATACACAGAGGAATTACATTTAACGAATCGGACTGGCTGAAAAAGTATATAAACTTGAACACTGAACTTAGAACAGCAGCAAAGAATGATTTTGAAAAGGATTTCTTCAAGCTGATGAACAACAGCGTGTTTGGTAAAACAATGGAAAATATTCGTAACAGGCAAGACATCAAACTTGTAACAACTGAGAAACAAGCCGCAAAGTTAATCTCGCAGCCGAACTATTATCGTAGAACCATCTTTTCAGAACATCTCTGTGCTATTCACATGATAAAAACAGAATTGGTCTTTAACAAGCCAGTCTATTTGGGAATGGCTATTTAGATCTGTCGAAAGCTCTCATGTACGATTTCCACTACAACTACTTCAAGAAGAAATTCAGAAACACATCGGCGCTGCTGTTTACAGATACGGACTCGCTGATGTATGAGATAGAGAGCGAAGATTTCTATAAAGATATTAAAGATGATATTGATTCTAGATTTGATACAAGTGCTTATCCAAAAGATCATCCAATTGGTAAATGGGCTAATAAGAAAGTAATTGGAATGATGAAAGATGAAACTGCTGCAGAAGGTGAAATAACTGAGTTCGTCGGTTTGAGAAGTAAACTGTACGCTTACAAAATAGAGGATAAAGAGGAAAAGAAATGTAAGGGCATTAAGAAGTCTGTTGTAAAGAAAGATCTCGAATTTGGTGATTATAAGAATTGTCTGTTCTCTGGAGTTAAAGTCATGCGAAAGATGAACGTGATTAGAAGTTACAAGCACCAGCTCTTTTCAGAAACAGTAAATAAAGTAGCTCTATCAAGAGAAGATGACAAAAGGAATATTCTTGCAGATCAAATTCACACCTACTCTATCTGAGGTTTTAACAAACCAGTATATATGGAGTGCTCAGAGTGTAAGAAACTTTTCCCGCTACAAAGATTATTCTATCATACAGCTAGTGGAGTAATGTACAGAATCTGTTCAAACTGTAAAAAGACATTCGGCGGCAGACAAATGCCGATACATGCGAAGCGTAAGTTTGTAAAAGGAAGATGAAAAGTTATAAAACATTATCTGGCGGTGGCTGAGTGTCTTCAGGGACGACTTGTAATTCCTCTCGAACAAAAGAACGTCTTGGAGTTGAAAGGAAATATAATACAGGCTGATCGGGTGATATCTGTATTCTAGTTATATCGTGCATTTCCATAGACCATATTGGGTCAGTGGCACGTCTTTTTTCACCGCCCTCCAATTCGCCAGGAGTATATAAATATCTAACTTTCACACCTGCTGGTAATCTTTTCTCTTTTAATCCAACAGGTCTTTTATAATTAGCCTCTTTCTGTTGATCCACTTTTTTTAGCTTTATGGATTCGCTAGGTGTGTCTCCAGTAATTCTCTTTACCCCGCTGTTAATAGATTTTATGACATCAGGTAATCTTTCCACCCATTCACGGGATCTACCATCTTCTAACATTTCTTGAGCATATTGATGGCTGAATAACTTTTCAGAAATAGTTCGATTAGCACGCTCAACTAATGATTGTGCTCTATGATTTCCAGGTTCTGATCTTTGTATATTTCCATGTTTTTTCATAATCGATGTAACTTCGCCCTTAAATTCAGTGCCAGGATCTACCATCATTGTTTCAGGCCATTGTAATTTTCTAGAATATATTTTATTAAAAGCTTTAGATACTTCTGTTGAGTACTTAGACGTCAAAGGTTCAGCATCAACATATCTGCTAGCTACATCAACTACTACTAGAGCATATTTGTAAGTCTTTCTTTTAACAGTATCATGAGGTAAAAATAAAAGATCTGCTTGATGTATTTCATTTGGCTTTGAAATATCCCAATGCGGCCTAGGAATGTATTTCGGAGGTGGTAAATATATCTGCCACAGCGCTTGTTTTTCTAACCAATTCTTTACACTATTTTTATCAGCTATATTTGCGGCATCTGCTAATTTATTGATAGCGTCATAACCTTTCCAATATCCAACAGCTGAATAGTATATTTTTGAAAGTTTCTTGTACATTATATATGGCGCAATCTATTCCGGAAATATTAGATGTAAATCGAGAATACAAACAGCCTTATGGTTTGAAAGCTGAAAAAACTGTTCATCGTGTGACTTTCAATCCATCTTCAGCCAATCCTGGAGAAACCCTTTATATCCACATTCCAAAGTTAACAGAAAATGTGGTGTATGTGCCTGGATCTATTGCACTGATCTTTAAATTAACTTTAGCTACTGCAGGACATGTTAATAACACAATTATTAATAATTTAAGTAGAGCTCTAAAATCTCATATGAGAGTTTTTTTGTATGGTGGGGAGACTCTTCAAGACACACATCGTATCGATCTGTTTGAAACCTATAATGATCTCTATTTATCGAAAAGAGAACGGGAGAATATGTTGCGCGAGGGTATTTCATCGGCTAATATGCGAAAACTACGAACAGCTGCAGGTGATAAAGTGTCTACAGATGCAAACGAGGTAGCTCTGGCAGCTGTTTATGGGGATAGATACCGAATGCCAATCAATCATTCTATTTTAGACGACCATGGCAGTTTCTATGCAAAAGCACTCTCTCAGAATCTAACGTTTGAGATTACACTTCCACAAAGCAAAGAAGTTACAATAACATCTGATACAACTAAAGCATACACTTACAGTCTTTCAAATATCGAGCTTGAATATGAGTGTATTGCTAGTGATTATCTTGCACGCGAAGCCCTATCAGCCTATCAAATAGGTAAAGGGTTTTATTATGAGAACATTCTTCTCCATAAGACATTCACGATTAATAAAGCCACTGACAGTGTGATTAACGAACATGTCAACATTCCCCGGCGGTCGATGAGTGGTATTTTAATGCTATTTACTGAGGCGTATGCTGTAGGTGCTAGAGATAGTGAAAAGTTTGTATCTCCTCATATCACACAAGTCAATATCAACGTCGACGGAATGCCGAATAAACTATTCAGTAAAGGCATGCAACCAACAGATTTTTGGACCTCGATTAGATCAAGATTTGGTGAGACTGATAATATCACGCCTAAAGACTTTTATTCAGATAAATTCGCCCTATGGATTGATTTGAGGACCTTTGCTGATAATAAAATTCATGGAAACGGTTTGTTGTTGAATAGCACAAAAGATGGCGTTAAACTAGAGATGAAGAGGAAAGTTGGCGTATCAGGAAATATAACATGCTATATGTTTGTCATTGCCGATGCTTTGATGGAAATTCAAGGCAGCAGTTTGAAAGCGATTCTGTATTAATATATGGAAGAATTGAAAGATCAGGTACCATTTCACTGTATTATAGTAGGGCCGACGAATTGTGGCAAAACACAATATTTGATTGATATTTTAAGAGGGCCTTACAGGCATGTGTTTGAATATATAATTTTGATTTGCCCCACTTATTCTAAAAATAAAACTTATCGGGGTTTTGCGAAGAATGATCCTAGGTTTATAGTTGTATCGCCCGATGCTAGTAGTGTTGATGAGATTGATGAGATATTATCCTGTTGTAAAGAGGTGTTCTCTGGGCACAACACGCTGATTGTCTTAGACGATTGTGCGGTTTCTAAAGATTTGAAGCGAAGATCGAACACGTTTATTAATTTAGCCTTCTCTGGCAGACACGAAAAAATAAGTGTTTGGGTGCTGACCCAACAACTCACTTCTATAGCTAAACCTTATCGCGAAAATATTGCTTGTGTCATTAGCTTCTTCAGTCCAAGTAAGACATCAACCAAATTTTATTTGATGAATATGGCGGAGATTTAGACGCGGAGCATAAAAAAGAATTCATGAAAATACTAAAAAGTAATAAATATGCGCATGTTTGTTTTTGTTTGAGATATCCTTATTATCTATATGTTATATATAGATGACGTCCATTCTTGATCAATATGCAGAGGAAACTATACCAGAGGAAGTTGTAATAAAGAAGAAGGCTGTAGAAAGGAAGAAGAAAGTTGTAGATGTAGAAGTAGAAGAAAAACGTGAACAATTATGTATCTTGTCAGTACTTGGTACTATTGACCAGTATATACTGGAATTAAAATGTCTTTAGGCGATGTGAAGAAGTTGTCTTCAAAGGATGTGGATAAGTATTTTAACAGATATCAGACGGTTCTAGGGAATAAGATCACACAAGGTTTAGTGAGTTCAGCCCTAGAGCTTGCCGTAGGATTGGCTTCTTATGCCATCCCTATTGATAATAATAAAGAATTGTGTGAGGATTTGAAGGCCAATGAGGTGTTGACACAAGAGTTGAATAATATAGCAGGATACTTTCTGTTAAAAGGCGGCAGAATGGTTGCATTGTCAAGCTGTCTAGTTCAAGTGGCCAACATGTTAATTTTGCCCCAGTAGTAGTATCAGGTATTGAGGACATCGATATCTCTAATATAACATGCAACAACTCTGCAGCTGGAACAACCTAGATTTGAAATTATCTGTTACAACATTTATTGATAAACAGAACATATGGTTCAAGGGTACAGATGTTGCAAGAGCTTTAGAATATGTTTGTCCTAGGAATGCAATAAGAGACCACGTTGACGGTGAATATAAAGAAGAATGGGCAGATATCAAGGGGGGTCCAAAACGGTCCCCCCTTGAACTAGGGGGCACTGAAACGATGCTCCCTGTACAACCACATACTATTTTCATTAAAGAACCTGGATTATACTCTTTGATCTTCAGCTCTAAGATGCCAGCGGCTAAACAATTCCAAAGATGGGTATTCGAAGAGGTATTACCGTCTATAAGAAAACATGGCTATTATAGCTCCAATAATAATATGAAGATGTTTAAGATACAAAACGAATACGATCTCCACACTAAAGTAGTTAGCTATATAAGGCGCTTCCATCCATATTTACTGATAGTTGCTGGCTTAGGTGAAAATCAAGACTCCAGTTCTAAAAGAATTAACTCTTATAGAAAAGGTTATATGAAGGGGCAGCCCGATTTAATCATTAATAATTATCATAAAAAATATTGGGGTCTTTGCATTGAATTTAAAACACCCACGGGAAAAGGTATTCTATCAGCAAATCAGGAGAATCTATTAGATAAATATGAAGATAATGGGTTCAAATGTGTTGTCTCTAATGATTACGATCTTATTATAAAAGAGCTAAACACTTATTGTAGAGATATTAGAGTATTGTGCCTCTACTGTTGTAGGAAATTTATATCAAGAAGAACATTAAGAAATCACGAGCTGTATTTTCATAGAATCTGCTGAGAGCTACCCCGCCAATTTGGCGGGTCAGGTCAGACACCTCATTTTTATAAATGACCCTTTGTTAAACTGTAGATCGCAGCATTGTTCTAATAGTTATTGCAGATGATGAAAGCTGCAGGACATCTTTTGAGCAGCTTATAGTAAGTTTCTTACAAGGCAAGTTAAGATTTTTTTTAATTAGATCTAAACTTATAAGGAATTCCGTTGATTCGGCCGTCGCCTTTTCTACGGCGGTGTATAAAGTTTCCTTACAGATGACATGATGTGCTTTATTCGTCTCTAGTTGTATTTGCCCTCCTGCAGCGGATGTGATGTGAATATATCTTTCAATCTGCCCTTGATTTGAGAAGCTTTTCTTGAAAGCCTTCTGTGTCATTGACCAGGATAAAGGAAAGTATTTTTTTTCCCACAGTGCCGGCGGTTGTACAAGTTGGTAAAGAATACTGACTTGTATTGTTCTCATAGGAGAAGTAATCAAAGTTTCCAACATCTCCAGACGATTAAGATCCATTTTCAATTCTGTCACGTCTCTATCAATACTGTTGAATACTTCTTTAAGATCTTCCAATCTAACTTTTATAGAGCTGCAGATAATAGGGCGATCTTGTTTTATTTTTACTTTTGCTTTAAGGAAGTGGATAGATTCAATATCCTTGGCATAAATCTCTAGAATGTCAGAATCGAAGCTAAGTATTACTTGACAGGCTCTAAAAGTTCTCAAAAAAGATACGATTGATTTTAAATATGCAGGGTTGGTTACAAGGATCATATATTAGAGCAATGCATGTACTCAATATATGGAGTCTGTGACAGCTTATCTTAGAACACTTAAACGAATAGCGAAAAAATATAATAATATGATGGCGGCGGTGGATGAAATAATATCCGAGTTTTATTTAGAACTGCTAGGAGGGGATCTATCAGAGAATTACTTTTTTATGGTGTGGAGTAAATATGAAGATGGAACAAACACGATTATTAATAAACTACCTGTAGAAGATTTAGAAGTAGTTCAGCTGAGGAAAATGTTAAACACTCTTCCTTGTAATGCAGTGGAAAACAATGAATACGAAATATGTATTTGCGGCAATAGGATGGTCCTGGATAGAGAAGAATTGCAAATGAGGTGTTCAGAGTGTGGAAGAGAAGTTTCCATGCCTGTATCTGTTAATGATGCTCAATTTTACAGCCAAGAAGGGCAGTCGGTTAAGCCTGGCATTTTTAATCCCCGCAAACATTATCGTAATTGGATAAATCTTATTCTAGGGCAGCAGATGTTGATAATTCATGACGATGTAATAAATAACTGTAAGAAACAATTAGTTGGCAATACAATTCAAGATGTCAGAATAGTTCTAAAAGATATTGGCCGTGCAGATTTGAATAAACACGCTTCTGCGGTTTGGAGCAGAGTCACTGGTAATCCTATACCAAAAGTATCTGCTGATGTGCTTGTTAAAGGAGAACATCTTTTTATACAAGTTTTAGAAGCTAGAAATCATATCAAGGAACTGCATAAAAAAAATAGAAGATATTACCCTTATTACATTTTTAAGATATTAGACCTCCTAATAGCAAAAGATGAAGACCGTAGTATTTTGCGCTTTATTCATCTGCAAGGCTCCGACACAGTAGAAAAGAATGACGATGAGTGGCGGCTGATATGTGAGAAGACAGGGTTGGAATGGAGATCGACTACAGATACTTTAAGAAACATGCGTCATAAATCATGCTGCTAGATTATTATATATATATGCTATCCAGTCACACTTCGTACAACATAGAAATATAATGCTGCTAGATTATTATTATATATATGCTATCCAGTCACACTTCGTACAACATAGAAATATAATGCTGCTAGATTATTATTATATATATGCTATCCAGTCACACTTCGTACAACATAGAAATATAATGCTGCTAGATTATTATTTGCTATTACAGTTGCACCGTTCTATAAGATCGCCGCAATTATAACATGGGCCTCGTTGTTCTATACAGACATGAGTTTGTAATGTTGGTATAGAACAGAAAGTCTCATTACATTCTTTACAGGTAGTATCTCTATATTTGCATACATGAGTTCCTAATCTTTGCATAGAACAGAAAGTCTTATTACAATTCATACAAATAGGTTCTTTCTTCTTCTTTTCACATACTTTATTTCGTACATGATACGTTAGCATTTGCATAGTGCTGAAGATCTTATTACAATTCGTACAAACAGGCTCTTTCTTCTTTTCACATACTTTATTTCGTACATGAGTTCCCAACCGTTGTTTGCTGCAGAAAGTTCTATTACACTCCTTACACTCCATATACTACAGGATAGCAAACGCCTAATAAGCAATCTAGCATTATATTTCTATAAGAAATGTCGCCGAGGTAGCAAATATATAATAATAATCTAGCAGCATTATATTTCTATATTGAACGAAATGTGACAGGTATAGCAAATATATAATAATAATCTAGCAGCATTATATTTCTATACTGAACGAAATGTGACAGGGATAGCAAATACATAATAATAATATAGCAGCATTACATTTCTATGTTGAACTAAATGTGATAGCAAATACATAATAATAATATAGCAGCATTACATATCTCTGTTGAGCATCTGTTGGAACTCTGTTGGAAGCTGTTGGAACTCTGTTGAGCATCTGTTGGAATATTATTCTATATATATGTCTGAAGCCGCAGAGGATCAAATAACCAAAGAACCAGAAACTCCAATTGTCAAGCAAAAGGATCCTAAGAAAGTAGCAGCTGGAAAAAAACTGGCTGAATATCATAGGAATGCTAAGAAGGCTCTAGAAAAAAGTGAAGCTCCAATAGTAGAAACTACCAACAACTGGGCGCCGTCTTTTACAACTGTATTGACACTAGTTGGAATAGGCCTAACAGCTTTAGATTTATATTTTCGATGGAAGAAAGAAGCGCCTATAGTGGCTACAACTATAACACCACCTATAACTGCTGTAGCTCCTACAGTAACTAGAACATCGGGCATGGAATAAAATATTATAGTATATAATGTCAGAAAACAAAATAGTTAAAATAATCACCGACGCTTCTGTAGTTATTGGAATCGCAGCAGCTATTGGATACATTGGAAAGAAAACCATGAAAGAGTCCTTTATCAATGACCCTTCCACCAGTCTACCAAATTATGGCAAATGGGTGGCAGTTCTAGCCGGCTCTATGTATTTGAAGCAATATCTTGAAGATCAAAAAATTCTGCCTAAATATCTATAATAATATAAATGGCAAGTGCTGTAGTTATGATGATCGCCGGAGCTGTTCTGAATGCTACAGCTTTCACAGGCAGCATGTATTTAGCGAAATCGTTGGATAAGAAACATATTGATGGAGAGAAAAAACGCCACGACAAAGCTTTAGAGCGCTATCAACAAGATATGGGTGAGTGGGAAAAAAAGCGCCGGCAATACCAAGATTGGTTGGCAGAGCGTTATGAGAATAAGAAGTTAGCAGATGACGACTTACACGATACGGATTATGCATTTACTTTGTACAGTAAGACGCATCCTGATTTTGGCAAACAGCCTCAATTTTCTAATTATTATAAACCTAGCAAAAAACAAAAACGCAATGAAATTATTTATGTTGGTGCCGGGATGATGGGAACTGTTTTTTTAGCAGCGAGATATTTGTAGATTATATGGATGATGGTGTTGATTTTGACCCTACTACAGAGGAAGGTAGAACTGATAAAAATGATGATGATGATGTTAATGATGAGACCCAACGCCTTATTAATAGAGATAGAGGTGAAGGCTCTAGGCTAAGGCAGGCTATAGATAAAATTAGAGGACCTGAATACTCACGTACAAGACACGTTCTAGGTTTCGGTGATGCACCCCCGGGTGAAGAGATTGCGATGGACGATCTTTCTTCGAATCGGAAGAGGTTAGAAGAAATGGAACAGCGGAAGACTATTGCTGAAAAAAGAATCCAAGAGTTATATCCTGAATGGGACCCATCAAAATCTACCTTTACTTTTGACATTGATGAATATGATAGGGTTACTGTTAGACTAAAAAGTACAGGATCGAAAATACACTTACTAGACGCAAAAACAACTACCGCAAACAATAGCAAACAATTTAGGTCGATCGGCTAAACAGATTGAACTGTACGATAGAGCTACATATGAACTTGATAGATTCTACCCTGATAATAGAATTGGTATAGAAAACGGGTTTGATGTCAGAACCAGTGAAAGAGGCGTTCTTGAAGTCTATGACGGTGACACGTGGTACCTGATTAGCACTCAAATGAGCGACTTATTCAGTGAAATCTCTTTTGGAATACCAGATAAAATTAAAAATGCTTTAGGCGAGTCTGCTGGAACCAAGATAGAACGGTTAGAAGCCGCAGAAGCTGGAATTGATAAAAAACTAACGGTGTTATACCCTGAAGTAGTTGACGTAAATAGGGAGATAGATGACAACAATAGAAGTATTAGTTCAATTGAGTCGGAATATGAGATGTACCATAATTCTCAAAGACAGACAGATGAAATGGTAGAACAAGCGAAAACTATAAGGGATAAAAGATATGAATTAATTCATGATAACAATAAATTACTTGACGACACTGAAGCTCTCACTAAAAGAAAAACGATTTTAGAAACACAAGTACAAAAGTTAGAGGATAAGAAACTAAAGATAGCAAACGAAAGAGAGGCTATAGAAGAAAGATTACCATTGAAGGCGCGCCTAAAACTTATCTTTAAAAAATACGGTCTAACTGCTTTTGCCGTTGTTTCTGCTGTTGGCGTCGTCATTGGCGCCATTATTAATAGTTTAAAAAGCAGCTTATCTTCCGTCGCAAAAGGTCTTGGAAAAGGTTTGAAAACAATAGGTGAAAAATTAGCTCATATGTTGCCAGCTATGGTAGGAGCAATAGCCTCCTTTATATTTAAGACTGCCGGGCAGGTTGTTGGCTTTCTGGCTAAACACACATGGGTGTTGATAGTAGCTGCAGTTCTCTATGCTGTCGAACAATATAAAAAGAAATAATATATATGATCCTGTACATCAATGATAAAGCATTTAGAAACACACTATTTGTAGAGCCCATAAAAGGCAGTAAAATGCGTCTTGTAAGCTGTCGATTCGTAAACAAATTATATAATCTTCCAAAAGATGGAACGATATCCGACCGTAACAACAAGGTTCTAGTTCATTTTTCAGCAGGTCAATGGACTTTTAAACGAATAAGAGAAAAACTAGCGTTCGCCAATAAGGGGCTTCAACTAGAGCGGAATGGAATGGGCTATATGTTTACGGGCGCTATTCCTGTCGTACTAAGCGCTGAAATGCTTGTGCTTCTTCGTTCAAACTCTGAGGGGGTTATTATGATAAACCCCATACCTAGCGTTATTTACATTAATTGCAACCTAATTGATGAGGTGTTATACGACGGCGCAAGAAGTAAAATATTGTGCCGCGTGCCTCTCAACACCTCTGAAGCCATCACCGAATATTCCCCAGAACCCTTGTGGGTTTCTATTAATACCCGTATCATAACCTCCTTGAACTTATGGGTTTCAGATTGTGATGGCCCTACCACAGATAAGTATGAGATTTACATTACCCTTGAAATAGTATAATATATATGGACTACGACGCGATTTATCCAGAAGTACCAACCACTGGCGAAAACTTCCGATTGCATAAAGTAAACATGGCTTTGACCCAACTAGGATCAGAAGTAAAACATTATGAAAACGTTAGGAAAAAATATGCTAAGATGCGAGGAATACTTCATAAAACGGCAGTAGCAGCAGGAACTTTGTCTGTAATTTTAACCGGCTCTGGCGTGGCCACAAGTTTAACGGGGCCTGGGATCCTAGTGGGCGTTCCTTTATCCACTGTGGGCGGTCTATTGGGCTTAATATCTGCTATTTGTACCGTTTTCACTAGAAAGCTTACTAAAAAAGTAACAAAACATGAAAATACTGTTCAGCTTGCAAAATCAAAAGAGAATAGCATAAGCGATCTTGTATCAAAGGCCTTGAGCGATAACAGTATTGATGAGAAAGAATTTGGCTACATTATGGCTGAGCTTCAAAAATACGAAACATTGAAAAGCAACATCAGAAAGCGTAATAATAAGATTTTAAAAAACGAGGTTCCCGATATTCAGAAGCTGAGAGAAGAACTGAAAAGGGAGATTGTCGAGCAGCTCATAAGTCCAAAGAAATAACTTTATCCTTTGATAGAACGCCCTACGGATATATTTATAAACTGAGATATGATAATAATATAAGATGAAGTTTACAGACTTTGTTGAAAAGTATCCAAACTATAGCACTAACAGATTCAGCCCGGATGTAAATGGCAATGTTAGATTTTTATTTAATGGGGGCGACTATAACCCCTATGATAAAAATGGAAATCTAGTAAATACCGTGTATGAATTCCCTTCATGGAGAGGCGAGACTCCAAAACCTGAAAATATCCATGATTTCCTTAATGTTAAAACATTCCCAAGCTTTCCTAAAAAATAATACACCTACCAGAAGGCAGACTACACTTTTATTCCTTGGAACGACGCTCCACCCAAATACGATTATACAAAATTTGATATTTACGTTCAGCCCCAATCCAAGGTAGAGTTTAAAACTTAGAAATATTTTTACCGAATCGACTATGACTTTTAAAACGGCTAAAGAAGCCCATCGCTGGTTGGGCGGGCCTAATTTATCGTATTGGTCGCAACAATTAAACTTTGCAGTATGGTGTGCCACAGGAGGATGTGGAATTGGAAGGGATTTGTTGACAGACACTCAAGTAGGATCTTTAATGAAATTTCATGTGATCTTCACCGTTCGGCGTATTTTAAATGAGCTTCAAGTCCCTCTTCCCCAAGACAGCGCCTTTAAATTGTACACAAACACTTACAACAAATCCGTGTATGAAAAATTAAGAAATGAATTCAACACGCCCCATGATTTTAGATTTTTAGCTCCTATCAATCATGGGCTGGGTTATGTGTACTCCTGGGGTTATGGAGGAATGTCAAAAGATCTTCATGAAAAGTACGTACCTTACAAAACAATTGAGAAATTACCCGACGAGTTTGAAGATAAATTAAATCAATTTAGTATTGTAAAGGTTGAAGACGAGCGAACATCTTTTCAATACGAGTGGTTTTTCCCTCTCCAAAGTAAAGGATTTACTAAAGCAGGATTGTCAAGGCTGAATCAAACCATTGAATCTTTTGTGTATTGTATTTTAGGATCTCAAGTAAACACACGGTCGGCAATAGTTTCAAACCGTGGATCGGCAATGGAAACCCAACAAGAATTTTTAGTTTTATTTGAAGATGCGATTATTGAAAGGGATATTTCAAAAAGCATCCGAAGATACCAGCTGGCGATACAGGAAGCTAAAGTTAAATTAGATTTTGCTATTTCCCCAGGGTGTTGGTTATTACCGTCCAATCTAGTAATCAATACAATATCCATTGTTGGATATAACAATAAACTGTTAAAAGCCACGAAAGATATGAGTTTGGGTGTCAATAACATTAATTCTGAAACAAAACATACTGGAATCCGTCATAATAACATGAGCCATTCAAAGATACAATTGCCACATCAGAATGCCGGCAATAAGCCAAGTACATTTGTAAAACAAACACCTCCTACATCATCAAAAAAACATGACACAACAACCCCTCCTTCATCAAAAACACATGACATAAATCTAGCAATGATAACTATAGTCGCTGCTGGTTTCACTTGGTATATATTTCGATAAATAAGGCTGACACCCACTATTCTTTGAATGCCAAAATATTTCATTACAATCTAATGTTTTAAAATCACAATTAAAACATTTGTATTCCTGATCACACGGCGTTTGTCTCTTGCTAATGTGCAGGCTTAACCCTCCCTTTGATTTAAAAACCTTTTTACAAATTGAACATGGAAAATCTGTAATCTTAGACAATAAAGGTTTGGGGCCCTTACACCATCTAATATGCATAGATAAACCCCCCTTATTCGTACAAACTTTTCCACAAATTTCGCATAGAAAACCTTTCTTTTTTTCACCTACCGCCAACCATTCAGAAAGCCCCTCCATCGTAAGCTTCCCCATATATCCATAGGATTTATCTTCTCAAATACCATCCCCCACCCCATGGCGACACTTCAACAACAAGTAGTAGGGTGCGCAGAAGAGGCGCCCTTGTTATATCAGAGTGGGGTGGAACTCTCGTGGGGTGAATCTCCCCTTTTACAACTACTCGACGTGCGAAATTTGAAAAGTGAAAAAAATATGCCTGGAAATAAAAGTGCCTATTCTGCAGTTTTTTTCGTGGTTCCTTTCATACTTTTCTTCTTTCATGCAAGTGCGGATTAACAATTAATGTGTGAAAAATAGAGATTTTCAAATTCTTTATGATTATCCCGCTTTTTATGTGAATTGACTCAAACTGAGTTCAAGTGAATGACAATGTGGGTGAAATGGTTAATTTTTGGGACGAATTAAGAAAAAAAGACATACTGTGGGTCTAATTCGTTCTTCATAATAAATAAGCTACTTTTAAATGGAATGTTTACG
>JAUJYZ010000014.1:0-47500 GCA_033675265.1 Actinostola sp. cb2023
ACTGGACGGAAGAAGTGTTTGTGTGATCGCGTCGCGATGCAAGGCACACCGCCAGGTATAAATTGACGAATGGACGGCGACCCCATCAAAGGTGCTTTCTACGAACAGGAGTTGCAACGGGTGCGGTGCGTCCGAAGAATTCATCCGTGTGGGAAGCCATTCGTGAAAACGACGTCGGACGTGCGGGAAAAGTGAAGTGTTTGGTGCAGTGGAAAAGGGTGGCTGAGAAAATACAACAGTGGGTTCCTACTTCGCAGTGGAATGAGCAGTTTACCCCACATAGAAGTCGTTCTACGTAAGTCTACCCAGCAGTGGTCACCACGGAACATAAGAACACAGACTGGGATTATTTGGTCCCCCTATCCCACGCGCTGAAATTTCACCGACCTCGACGAATGGACCGTGGCGGTTGGGGGCATCCTCGGGTATTTCTACCCCCTCTACTGCGGAAAACAAAACAAATTTGACAATGTGTTCAATGCCTGATTAAAATCTGGTGACCGTCAACGTTAGTGAGGTGATGCGGTAAGTACCGCTCTGTTGCACCGTGGACATGAAAGCCGGAACTGGAGAAGGGGTAGGGTCTTGGTGGGAATGTTGCGAGAACCCGAACAAAATTGATGTATTTGTCCCTTGCGGGTGGGGTATATAGAGTCGAATCCGTCTCCTGTGAATGACGAAGTTGGAAAATTACTCTGGTGGTGTTCGGATCGTGGTCAAAACGGTCGGTGGTGTTACATTTTCTCAAGAAACGCCTACCCATGGGAGAACGCACGTTTGGTGTTCGTTGTGCCCAGCAACGCTTCCACAAAGAATGTAGTACCTCGAACCAATACGGGACACCACGTTTTCACGGTCCGTCTGTGCCCGCCTCTATCAACTCCGTGCCAGACGATCTGGGAAGTGGGGATGGTGTACAGTGACAATACCCACTACGGAAGGAAGGATCGAACAACTGGTCTCCCGATTGCGCAGGTCGGTGTGCGGGGGATCAACCCCTAAGGTCATACGTGGATCGTCAACGGTTTCGATTGGCACAAAATGCCTGCTAGGGGGGGGGGGGGGGGGTAATACCACTCTACCGGAGAATTTGGTGAACGCGTTCAACAAACAAATGCATGAAGTGATTGTCAGTCTCGTCCAAATGTTCCCCCAAAAGGGAAGTTGTGTGGTAGCGGAGGAAAATGGAATTGGTCCATAATGAGAGGACGTACACCAAACGATGGGAAACAAAAAACACTTATACCTTCCGACGTGTGTGATGATAGCCTCCCGGTCTATACACAGTGGAAGAACTCATGAAATGGAGTAACGATCAACTCTCCTTGATCAATATCGACATCAGAAATGTCGTCCAGAACTGGTTCTGGGCACCACCTCAACTAAACACTCGATATCACCTATTCCTTCCAAGAGGGGTCTACGGGGAGAGTTTACCGAAGGGATTTCTGGTCGAACGACGCAATCTAAATGAAACGGTTTGGATTTTTCCTACAGGAGTATACGACGGTAAGGAATGCTGATTTCCAGTACGAATTTCAAACCAGGGAACCACCACACAGCAAAACGGATAACGTGAAAAGAACCCTCAAATGACACCTCGTGGGTCAAGATTTGGATGGAAGAAGGCTGAGAACCGGTAGTGTTGCCAAACGGTGGACGTTGGATCAAAGCCTCTCACAGTGGTGATGTCTTCGGATTTGGGGGCTTACTCTTCGGATTCCCAAAATCCAAGAAAAACAAACAAACGTCCAGCCAACACCAACATCGACGTCTCGACGGCGAAAGGTTTTTATCCCCCCAAAACCAAACCCGCCCACGATCACTGACGATGAGGTTAAGACGGGTGCGTGGTGTGATGATCCTCCGATGGTGTGGAAAGGATCGACTTGGACTCCCCCGACGGTTGAGCGATGTTAATAATAAACTTCCACCCGTCGCTCACTTGTGGGGCATCTCCCGGTTTTCGGAAATCGTGCTGGGTCGTGGACTGATGGGGGGTATGTACGTCTTACACCAACATCGTGGACCCTATTCCATCGTGGGGAATTTCAACGCGCCGTGTTGGACATCGTACCGGTGTTTTTTTTCGGAGGCGTACACGGGGGACGCAAGACCGTACGGAATTCAAACACCCGCACTACAATAACGTTGCGCTTGTCCAGCTTTCAAGACGTGGACAGATGTATCTTCGCGATTCGTTGGGTCAAACGGTGGATTTCGGAGGACGGGCTGGTTCTCGTCACGCTGCACATCGACCTCGTCAATCCGCAAACGTTGATAAAAGGCGGTGTGTGGCGTTGGTGGTGTTCACAATCACGATGGTGGGGTTCGGAGTATGATGCGAGGGATTCAAAACAAAGTGGGTGCACGCAGCCCAAGAAGCCGTGGAGGTGGGAAAACAAGCCGTGGGCAACGTGGGCGCTCAAGTGGCTCGAGACGTGTTGGGCGAAGGTCGAGATTTCAAAGACGCGATACTGAATCGGGCGTTGGAAAAAATCACAAAGCTCTACAACGTTTAATGTGTCAACTCACTTTGGGAGTGAAACTCATCCAAACCGATGGGACAGACATGAACAACACGTTGAACATTGGCGTGGTGAACAACGTGGGGCATTCGTTGATCAAACGCTTCGACGTGAAATTGAACGACACGTCGGTCGGCGAACCCACCGACCTGTACCATTACAAGGCGTACGACTCCAATTTGAGAAATTTCACCCCCGACCAAAAAGACAATTACCTGCAGATCGAAGGCTGGTACACGGACGAAGCCACCGACGCCAAGATGAACAATTTCACCACGGGGACCGCCAACACACCCATCCTGGCGACCGCCGCCGCCTACAACAAGGGGTACGACGAACGCACCCGTCTGTTTTACAGCAACTATACCATTGACGGAACCCAGAATGGCGGGGGTTCCCCCTGCGCAAGCTGGACGCGAAGTGTTCTTCACTATCCAACCTGCCGTGGACGTGTTTCAATCGGGGCGTTATTTGGTACCAGGGGTGTCGATCGTCATTCAGATCGATTTCAACGACCCCCAATTTGTATTGATGGCTGCAGCCGGGTCCACAGCCCGTTTCAAAATCACCAGTGTGATATTCCGTGTTCGCCACGTCAAAGTCCAACCCTCTGTTCATTTGGAAATCGAAGACAAACAGTACAAACAACAACAGACTGTGGTGTACCCTATCCGCACCAGCAAACCCATCCGTCGTACCATGGAACAAGGGAAATCCGTTTTCTCCTTCACCGATCTCTTCCAACAATCGGTACCTGACCAATTGACGATTGGGTTTGTGAAATCCACCGCTTTCAATGGAACGTACAATGAAAACCCCTTCAACTTCAAATTGTATGGACTGAAAGACCTTCGTCTGGTGGTCAATGGAACCGAACGTCCCATTAACCGTATTGAATTCAAATCACACGACGGAGTCGAAGGGTACGAAATGATGTTTTCGTCGAGCGGAAACATGCACCGAGGGTTTTCCAATGGCATAAAAAGAAAAGATTACGCAAATGGGAACGCTTTGCTGTGTCTCAATCTAACTCCCGACGGAAAAGACGCCAAGAACTACACGTACAAGAAAAACGAAGGCACGTTGGACCTGTTCCTGAATTTCAAGGAGCCTTTGACCGAAAATTTGACAGTCTTGTTTTTACCTGAATTTGAAAACGAAGTCTTGGTGGATCCCAACAAGGTGGTGTTGATGTCTAAAAATTACTAAAGATGCCCACTGAAGGAGGTTTGGATTCTCAACAATTGCATTGGTTGGTGCGGACCGATAGACGGTTGCGCCCGTCCTTCCTGGGTGTGTTCCCCGCCGACCGTCTTCCACCCAACCACTCTCCGGGGACCGGATTGATCGTCAACACCGATTTGGCGGACCAACCGGGTACACATTGGGTCGCCATGTATTGGGACGGTGACGGTCGGGCAGAATTTTTTGACAGTTACGGACAGACCCCTCAGTCGTACCACCCGTCGTGGAGGAACTATTTGGGTCGCGAGTGTCGCTACACCAGCCGAAGTCTTCAAAGCCCTCAGACAACCGTTTGTGGGCATTACTGTCTTTACTACTTGAGTCAACGGGTACGGGGTCGATCCTTGAAAGACATTGTGATGACGTTTTCAGGACCCCCTCGAGTCAACGACCGACGGGTGTGTCATTGGGTGTGTCGTTCGCCTCGCATATTGCGTAGTCAGAAAAGTCGTCAGTTTTGTCAAAGTTCTGTGTGTCGTCGCGACGCACACCGACGACGACGTTGTTAAGATTTTTGAATAAATACTTGTAACCTAACGCCTCTGTTTCTTGTATTTGATCATGGAAGGGTTTGATCCTCGTCTGAAGACACCCTCCAACCTACAGGTGGTGGGCCCCAGCAAATCGGGAAAAACCCATTGGGTGCGACGGATGATCCAAGAACGTCAAGATATGTTCCGACAACCGCTTTCCCGGGTGGTGTACTGTTATGGAGAATGGCAACCGATGTTCGACACCTTTCCCAAAGAAGTGCAGTGGGTGAAAGGCATGCCTGAAGACTTTTACGAAAAGTTTGAAGGACAGCCGGGTCTGTTGGTGTTGGACGATTTGATGGCTGAGTGTTCGAACAACGATGCTGTGGAAAAACTTTTCACCCGTGGGTCGCATCACCGTCAATTGACCACGGTGTTGTTGACACAGAATTTGTTCCGCAAAGGTCAACGCACGCAGAGTTTGAATGCCCATTACGTGGTGGCGTTTAAAAACCCCCGAGATCGGTCGCAAATGGCTTTTTTGTTCCGTCAGGCGTTTCCTAAACAAAAACACCCCGAAGAAGCATTTAAAGACGCCACCGACCAACCGTACGGTTATTTGTTGTTCGACTTTGAAACGGACACACCTGAGACGTTGCGGTTGCGTACCAATATTTCCCCACGGACACCGGGGCTCAAGAAGTCTACGTGAACAAAGAATGGATGAAATGATCTTATCGGGGGCCGATGACGGTTGGGATGAGGAAACCTACTCTCCGCTGGACACACCACCCATCGACGGGGTGTTGGGAAACACACCTACTTCTTCTCCACAACCGCCCTCAACTACAGAGTTCCAACGCGATCTTGTACGGTTGGCTCTTATCCCCAACGAAGAGACGTTTATGGTGGTGATGTGGAGACGATTTCACCAATTGAGTGCTATACAACAACGGACACCTGAAGAGGAAGCAGAGTTTGTTGATTTAACCGAACGTTTGAATGTGCTGCAAAAGGAATGGGGTGAAGAGATAGAAAGAGAAAGAGCAGAACAGGTGTCTGCTGTGGATGCACTTTTGGAAAGTATGACCGAACCACCCGACGGCACCTCCACACCTAACCCCGTCTTATCTCCAATCCCACCGACGCCTCCGGGTTCATCCCCGGATTCATCCCCGGGGCCAATACCGGATTCACCACCATCACCACCACCATCTTCACCTCGAGTGCAGACCACCACCACGGCATCGACACCTCAACAACGTTCTGTGGTTGGTCGAAAAACCCCCACGCACCCGTCCGCTTCAAAGACCTTCTTCTTCTTCTTCTTCGTCTCCTTCTTCCTCCCAGATGTCCTTCACCCAACAACGGCGGCAATTGGAGACAACCATCCAACGGGTGGAACGTGAATTGTTTGATAACTCTTTACCCTATGCACGGGTGCAACGGTTGCAACAGAAACTGACTGAAATGGAAGAACGGCTGGCAGAGATGAATAACAACCGCAGTAGTCCCGCACAACGCCGTCGCGAAACTGTCCGACGGCGGGGAAGTGAACAAAATGTCACTTCGGCCACCAGTCGAGAGTCCTTGGGTCGGGGGGACCACAGAACCACTACCACTACCCGTACGACCACCACGGTACGGAAGGGTCGTCGTCCGATCACTCGACGGAATTCGCGCAGCGTTTCGTCCCCCTTATCTTCTTCTTCGGCTTCTTCCACTCCTCAACGGGGACAAGGGGACATCAATCAATTGATTGAACATCTGAAGAAAAAAAAGCATAAATAAGAAACGACTGTTAATTGGAAAAGACACACGTGGAAAGATGAAAGGCGGAAGAATTAAACGAAGAACCCAACGCGGTACCGGTGTGAAATCCTTTTTTCGAGGTGTTGGAAAGACTGCGAAACTGGGACGAAGGGCCATGAATTTGGGGAATTATCTGAGTCAAGCCTTTAAGAAAGGTCAAAAAGATGGATGGACTGTGAAAAAGGGGGGCGGAAAAATGACCGGTGGTCGTAAAAAAGAAGAAGAAGAAGAAGAAGAAGCCCCAAAACCTATATGAGTGGTGGATGGAACCCTTTTAGGCCAAAGATCCCACCACGTTTTGGATTCGGTCTATAGGAAAATGTCGACTAAACGCCGTCGTTTGAAACAACGTCGTCTGCGGAGAGTGAAACCTGGAAGACGGGATCGTCATAAAGAGTATAAAACAGTGCAGTGGAAACAAAGGAGAAGAAGAAGAAATCAATGATGCACACTCGTGGAGGATCAATCGGTTTAAGGGGAGGCCGTCGTCGACGGCGACGTGGTGGTGGTGGTCGGATCTCCATCTATAAGGGTGGAAGAAGACGTAGGACGTCGATCCCTATCTATAAAGGGGGTAGAAGAAGTATACCTGTCTATAAAGGCGGAAGAATAAAAAGTACACCCATTTTCAAAGTTCTCGGACAACGTGGTGGAAATTGGAAATCATTTGTGCACGGTTTGGAGAAATTTGGAAAACGTTTGGCCAACGGGATAGTGGAAACAGTTACTTTTGGGGCCGCTCCAACCCCTTTCAGAGGTGTTGAAAAAAAATATTGAAAAAATGGCTAGAAGAAGAAGAAGAAGACGACAACCGGTAAAATCCATTGTCAACCAGCGTGGAGGTTTTTTTGGAATATTTGCACGTGCCGCAATACGACGGATGCTTAGTGCCGGAGCAAGAAGGGCTGCTACGGGTGCCGCAAGACGAGCACTCAAACGAAGACTCTCCAAAACAATAGTGAAAACTTTGGCTAAGAAAGCTCTTAAAAAAGCAGGTCCAGCATTGGTGTCGGCAGGTGTGAGCTCAGGCGTTGGTTTTGCTGGGGAAGCTATCATGAATAAGATTGCTGCCAAAAAGAATAAATAGATAAATACTCAAGAGGTTCGTAAGAAAAAAAATGGTTGAAACCTGGACATCATTGACGAAGTTGGTTGGGAAGAAGAAGAAGAAGAAGATGCCTATCGACTGGGGTCTACCGAAATGGATGAATCTACCGAAATGGATGAAAGGTAGCGGGAGTGCATGGTATAAAAAGAAACGTGCACAGCTTCGCTACGACGGATTACAACAACCATTCCCCCGATTTCAAAGTGGGGGTCAAAGTTTTCCTACAGCCGCAGGTAGAGTGGTATGGAAGAGACCGAGCAGGAGAAGGAGGAGGAGAAGACGATGAAGGTAGGAGAACGCGTCAAACGTCAAAGCCGGTATTGGGATGCTCTAAACCGTGGAACGTCAAAACAACGACGTCAATTGCTCAAATACGCCACTCCGGATCAAGTGGACGCTATGAGTGAAATCACGTACAATTTCCTTCAGGGGCGATTGACAATCCCACGAACTCAACTGAAATCGTTGGCCGGTCAGAAAAAAACTATGGCGTAAAATAGGCGATCCTGGGAGGAGTCAAAAAGAACGTCGTAAATGGATACAAAAAGGTGGTGGAGAGAACATGTCTTTATTACTTCGGGGTTTGAAACAAGGAGTGCGTCGAGGGGTCAAACAAGGGGTTCGAAAAGTTCAACGCAACTTCAATAATAGGACTCAACCGTCTTCAAGACAAACCAACCGACAAGATAAAATACAAGAGTTGGAGCGGAATATTCAAAGGATGGAATCGACGCTCGAAACTATTTAAGCTTCTTCCCCAATCTTGGCATGTACTCATGAAGTATACACAGAAAGCGTTCTTGACGATGACACGACCACCCACCACCAACCCACAGACGGGTGGTGGGAGTGGTGTGGATATGAACCGACTACTGAAAACGATGGCCATGCGCGCGAAGAAGAATCCAAGACACCTTACACCAATCAGTTGATACAGATGAAAGACGATCTCGACCAGTTGATGAAAGACGTTAACATTCCCGTAGGCGAAAAATTAAACATGGTCAAAGACAAGTTAATTATGTACCGACGTCTGTTGAAAAAAAGTCGAGCCATTAGGGGTGCCCCTGTTGCAGGTACGTTGATGGCTACACCTAACCCCTTATCTACTCCAGACACAGCCATAGCAACCGTTAGAGCAAGAACCGGAAGAAGAAGATCAAGAACCCCGACACCACGCGATGTGGTTGCAGTAGAACCTCGGAGGTTGTTTGACCAAAATCCCACACCCTTGTTCCCCACACCCCCCACCACGGTTGGAAATAATGATGGTGATGTGGGTGCTCGGACGCGTATGCGAAAAAGTCTCAGAGAGGCAAAAAGGACTTTGGAAGAATTAAAGAACACCCCTGGAAGTAGCGGTCAAAAGAACAAGAGAGCGAAGAAGAAAAAGAAGAAACAACAGAAAGGTCGAGGGTGGACGACGAGCATGGGATGGGTACCTGAAGCCGGCGAACCTAAGGACCCTGTATACATTAACTATTACGGACAAGGGGGAAAGAAAGGTCGAGGGTTGCCGAAAGGATGGACGGCTGGCATGGGGGATCCTGTATCCGTTAACTATTACGGCCAGGGGTAAAGAAAGGTCGAGGGTTGGTGTCGAAAGGATGGACGGCGGGCATGGGGGATCCTGTATCCGTTAACTATTACGGACAAGGGGGAAGTCTTACACCTTCTCGTTCATGGAAACGTGTACGTTTTGCACGACAATAAAAAAACAGTTGTGTTTTCAAACTAGTTTTATTGTGTCTTCTTTTTACAACAATTTTCACGTAACGCGTGACGACGAACAAATAACTGAAAAGCCTTTAACACGGCTTGAACCAATTCAACCAAGGCGAACCACCACCACGGACGATGCATGTCTAGGTTTGTTGCAACAAGTATTCTAACTGGTTTAATTCTTGAACCAACTGTTGTTCGGGTGTGATGACCGTCTCTCCTTCTTGCACTACTTGTTCCACACACACTTCTTTATCTGGTTTCTTTCTCCTGACACGTCTCTCTTCTTTTCTTTTGCGTTTTGCTTTCAGCTCTGTTGGCTGTGGGTTGGAGAATGTTGTGGGGTCTGGTTGAGGAGTCACATTTAAACATTCGTGGGTGACCTTTACTTGATCCCGATACTTTTTCTTTTCACGGTTCACCAACTGCAGCTTGGATCCCAGCTCTCGTACAATCTGTTCGACCAAAGAATCAACTTCACTGAACCCGATCGATTCTGTTGAACTGAAAACCAACGCTTCTTGTATTCTTTCATCCCAGGCCGATACCATTTTCCCCCATTGCGTTAAAACATCTATGGCACGGAGACGCTCTTGAAAACGGTCTAACCCGAACAGATCCATGGTGTAAGTGAAGTGGTTTTCGTGAAAGTTAAGAATTTATGCTGGTTTTTATGGCTCGTCTTGATTTTCTATTCCTTGTTGGAATATTGTTTCGCACGAATCGAGGAACATCGACAAGTCACGAGTTTCACGAGCCAACGGTTTAAGGAAAGAAATCCAACGCTCGAAGTCTTTAATCGAAACCTCACTTAAATCACTTTCGATCACCTCCCAGCAGGTTGTTCTGATTTTTGACAACCATACTGAACAACCTTCTTCCATCCTCTGAGCTTTTTCCATCACTTCTTGCTTCGAACTCATCTTCATCTTCTTTTCTAGGATCTCTGTGATTTCTTCCTGCATCCTCTTCATCCTCTTCACCGTACAAGCCATGATCGGTTGTGGTTGGAATACGCCATGTCCTTGAATTTATCATCTCGTCCAACTCCTTCAATCTTTCATACAACACTTCGTCTGCAGCCTCTTTCACTTCATCTTCTTTTTCTTTTGTCTGTTTGTCCAAAATCGGTAACAGATGTTCCACCGCTTGGTTCAACATTCTGTCTTGCATATCCATCAACGTTTTCAAGTGTATAAACAACACGCCAATCTCTTCTAGAGCACTCTTCATGGTGAGCTGTGTTTCAATCCGAAGGAAGGTGAATACAAATGAACGTTCAACCCGTGCGTCTTTGAAGATAACGATGCACTTCATCCAACTGGGCATCCGTGCTCGGTCCACTTTTCTCTTTTCCTCTTTTTGGCATGCAACAACAAATCAATAACGCAATACAGTTCAAACAACAATTTTGGATCTTCCCCCACATGTTTTTCTTCTTCTTCTTCTTCAAGGGTTGCGAGAGGTTTTGACAAGTGTAAAGAAACCGACTCTTCTTCTAGCTTTTCGATGTCCCGATCCGGTAGCAGGCTTGACAGTGCCCGTATTAGAAAATAAACCACTACTTGGAAAACCAATGTAAAGGTAAACGCAGACAAAAAAATTGTCCACCCGCACACAGCCATCACCAAATTCCTTGACGACTTTCTTCCGTTATGACTTGATCTCGTAAGGCAGAAATGATTTTCAATTTGAATTGTATCATCTGGAGCAATTCGTGCATCAATTGTCGGTCATTCGTCATACCCAAAGTACGGTCACTCATCAAACTACGTTTGTTATTGGCATACCAAAGCATCTGGTCCAACTCCATAAACATGTTTTCTTTCAATTGGTACACCGTGTCTTCTGCCATCTCTACGTCTGTCGTTCCCTGAGGGTCCATCGCGCATCTACCAGTCGTCGTACATGTCGGGTCTTTTTATTCTACACAATTCGAATGTTCTGTCACCGTGCCGTTATTAGCTTGTAATTCGGACTGCATTTGTTTTTCCAATCGAATGACAAAACGCTCCCAAGCATCTTCAGCGTCCACACGTCCAAACCACATACACCACAATCCTATCAACGTGAAGAACATCTTTCAATGAAGAACTTTTCAATTGACTTTCTTTTTGTAGATACATCCACACCGAAAAAAATTACCCTCGCAGTAAGGACATGTTCTTTCCCATGGTGGGTGACAGTGACGGTTTGGACAGTTCACACCTTCCCCATTTACTTCATTGCATAAACATGTTCTATCAGTCACTCGCAAATCCAACACGATGTAATGTTTACCACAGAACGGGTTTAACACAACAGCATAACCTTCGTCCAAATGATACACATCTTCCCCGTCCACCAACGTCGATTGACCTTGTGTCTTTAACATCGCCAACCATTGTTGAACCGGTTTTGGATTTTGTCCGCATCGTCTACACGCCTCCACACACCACCCTTTGAACTCCCCTAGAAGAGACCCCCTTGCTGGTTTGCAGGGACCCCACAGGACTGTTCCGCATTCTCTTCTTCGTCTTCTTGGTCCGCCGCATCGCCGCCCACTCCACCATTCCCCACCTCCCATTTTGAGGATTTTTCAAAAGACTTTCGGTACTTCTTGGGGATGTTACAATTATGCACATCTCGGTTTTCTATCCAGAATTCATACGCCAACACTGCATCTCTTGTGGGGGCTTTGAATCCTTGATTCGTTTCCAGCACACGGAAATACCATTCTGCAGGGTAAGAGAATTCTCCTTTACGTCCTACTCTTTCCACGGTTGTCTTTCCCTCCAATGTCACTTTCTCTGTTTCTATGTACACCTTGGAGATAGGTTCACCGTCGTGTTTTCTTTTTCTTCTTTGTCTTCCACGCTCCTCTACAGGTAAGTATTGGTAGTCGAAACTCACTGTGTTGTTGTCAACTGTGATTTTCTTGACACGCACCGTCTCTAATATCTCCTCCAACATCTTCTCGGCTGTGGGGGTACCCGACATCAAACCAAACGTTCTCTGTCCACCATTATAACCACTCAATCCACCATTATGACATCCATAGGTCCCCAGCATCCCCGGCTCAGCACCGTGGGGGATAAACGTGTTTCCAAATAACGAACAAGGTTTATTGTAATTTTCCCCAAATACTCTTTTCAACACTTTCTCTTTCTCCATATCCATCTGGATGTTGAGAGGTGAGAAATTTGTCATGACTGACTGATTTTCCACGCCACACTTCCCTATGTAGCTACCCTTCCCGCTGACCAGTACTGTCCGACATTTTCAGCCGCTGACTCCAAGTTATTTTGTCTGGAGGCTCACTTTGTGGAATAATCGCTGACCAGTACGTCCCCTTCCTTTTTACAGGACCGTGGGCTCAAGATGGTCGGTAACCTGAACTAACCTCTATTACTACTAATGTAGTTGAATTCAGAAAGCAATCCGGGAAGCAATGAGTCTTCCGGAGAGACTGACGAACTGACAATCAGTCAAGATTTATATGGTGAATATACAGTATGAGCAAGTATGCTATTTATATCTATAAACTTGAAGATGAATTGGACTTGAATTCCTTGCATTATTGCATTTGTGTATCGATTGCCATTTAATTTCATTATTTAAACATTTGACTATATTTATTGCCGTGCTACATCTTTGAGCTGTTCAGACTGTTCAGGCGAAAACAACCGTGCCCGAAACCCACTATTAAAATACGCCTCAAACCTTCAAATAGCTATCAATCTTTATTTCTAGCAAGTATTTGAAGAACGAGGTAGAAAAGGGAAGCTTTCAAGCGAAAATCGAACTCGAATACAAACATCGAAATCCACACTTCCACAGGGATCCCAATTCTTGAAGCATTCAGTACATGCAGCTCGTTCCCAACAGGGCACGAGTGTACATTGCCCATAGCAATGTCTAGTTCAAATAAAATCCTGGGTCTTCGATCGCGCGACAGTTGTAAAAAATCAAATACAATTTTATTTCACCAAAGTGACCCCTTGGGTGAACTCTTTTCGATAATCATAGTAAAAAGTTCCAGCGCTTTTTACTTTTTTTCAAAATTTACGAAAGTTCAAATTACCGGCTGACGCGCTCTGAGGCCCATGTGAAAAGTCGAAATTTTGTGCAAGTTCAGCAAGCTCGTGCTCCAAAATGGAAACTCGTATCGCATTACAAATTTAGAATCACGATATCTAATGTTTTCACTGTATAAAATCCTAAAAATCATGTTTAAATGATATATTTTAACCTCGGTAATGTGCCGTTGTTTTCACTATCTGGGAGTACTCAAGAAAACTCCTAAATTTTGGCCGTTTCTAAAGCCCTATATTGATGTGGGGTATATATTATTTAGGGCCAAAAAATAGTCCGAAGCCAAGTTTAAACCATCTAGTTTGTACTCTGAAAATCCCTGAGTTGGCCCGCAAATTCCCTGCTCTGTAGAATGAAATCTATCTAGGCAATTTTGGCCAATATTGCGCCCTTCACGCAACAGTGATTTTGTCTTAAAGTTTTCGGTTCATAGCTGGATCTGATTTTAGAAGCAGCCTCGAGAACAACAAACAATTTTAGTGTTTCTTTTTTGTAAGAGCTTAAAATTGAGCTATTTTAAACTCAGTTCGAGATATTTTCTTGTTGTTGCTGTATTGTACAGTACTGATTAGACGAGGTAAATGTAAACAAACTGAATAAATTAAAGTAACCGTCACGCAATAATCAGTCGATAGAAATTTTAAAGCTTATCACTTTTTAGTGTTGAAAGTATTAACTAAGTAAGTCGTATTTGGTATAGGAATGGGCGACATTATCAATTTATTTACCAAATATTAGTATGGTAGTAATAAACTGAAGGCTCGAGTCCATCTAAAATCGCACGATATATCGATTCAAGTTTGATTCAAGATTCACGATTCAATTGAATGCATAGTGGTTTGTATTATCCTTTTTCAGGAAAAAGTAATATAACAATAGAGTTGATGTTCTTGGGCGTAAATATGTTTTTGGCCCTTCTCAGAGCTCATTTTAACCCTCGCCTTGAGGCTCGGGCCAAAATGAGCCTGACTCGGGCCAAAAACATATTTACGCCCGCGACATCAACTCTATTGTTATATTGCAGCTCTGATAAAGGTCAAGGCACTTGTCGTTGTGAGATCCTTCTTCTGGTTTGTTTTAAACTGCATAAAATCCGCGAAGAATACTGCTCAATTCTGTATTTTAAAAAGGCTTACTTTCAATTCGTCTCAGCGCACCAGTCACTGAACTTTTTCATTCTCCACAAAGTTTGTTTCCTCGTATTTTAGAGCACGAATTCTTCTTCGAGTTTCTGTAAGTCCTCTTCATCTTGCTGAGAAGACTGTGAATTTCCTTCTTCATTAGGTTTTTCAGTCATTTTGTCGTTATAAAGCACAAAAACAATAGCCGACTCTCGAGTCAAAGTGCTGCCCTGCCAGCCAAGAAATAATGGCGAGAAATAGTTGAATGGTTTGCCGTTCTGATTGGCTGGCTGGACCGCTGATTTCACCATTTTAGACCGCAAAATACACCACAATGCCCGATGAAATGATTATAATAAAGGTTTGTCTTCGAATGTTATTAAAATACGCTTTCTTTTAATTTAATTTTAATTTTTTGGTTGTACACATAATGCGAAGTATTTGTTCGTATCGAGTTTCAGGCCAAAATCCGAATTATTTGTTTGTATCGAGTTTCAAGATTGCTCAGTCGAATGAAAGAAATACCCTCATCTCACATCACAAACACGCTGATTGTTATTTTTAGCAAGTGAAAGTGAGTTGACAGAGAAGCAGTTGTGTTTAATATGCAGAAGAGAAATGAAGAAGCATGATTAACTGAAAATAGTGTTATTGAAGCCTTTGTAAGCTTAAATATATTTAACAAAAACAAACGCGCCTTGAATTATATACAACGAACAAACGAAGGGCGTTATCAGAACCATCTGACCTATGCAACCTCAAGACGTACCAAGTACGTACTGATTCGAGATATTTATCTATGCTCACCGACAAATAGTCTCCCTCGTCACGCAACTGTTATTGTCATTGTTATAACGTGCATTGGACGCATGATAAAAAAACAGGGTCAAGTATCGGAGATTGAGCAAAAGATAGAGATATACTTGTCATAATGCCCGAGTATACGCTCATTGAGCGTCTTGTTAAATTAAAATTTACACAGTAATCTTAAAGAGTCGATTTAAAGTCCTTGTCCTTCTCCAGGCTCGCTGCTAAGGCACGTCGTCAGGCACCAGAAGAGGAAGACCTACTGACAGCTGATGAAGAGCTTCACTACCAGGAGGCAAGACATGGTATCCTTTCGAAGTTTCAGCTTCAGCATCCTGTCTCCATACGTCGCACTGTTACAGGAGATGCTACAAAGCTGCTCATGTAGGCACGTGGCTACATAACGCTAATCACTTCAACCCTTTTGGCTCTCTTTTTAGATATTTCATGGAATGCATTTGAAAAAAATGAAATGTAATGAAAAATCACATACTTATTACTTGACACATCATCAAACACAAGGACTTTAAATCGACTCTTTAAGATTACTGTGTAAATTTTAATTTAACAAGACGCTCAATGAGCGTATACTCGGGCATTATGACAAGTATATCTCTATCTTTTGCTCAATCTCCGATACTTGACCCTGTTTTTTTATCATGCGTCCAATGCACGTTATAACAATGACAATAACAATTGCGTGACGAGGGAGACTATTTGTCGGTGAGCATAGATAAATATCTCGAATCAGTACGTACTTGGTACGTCTTGAGGTTGCATAGGTCAGATGGTTCTGATAACGTCCTTCGTTTGTTCGTTGTATATAATTCAAGGCGCGTTTGTTTTTGTTAAATATATTTAAGCTTACAAAGGCTTCAATAACACTATTTTCAGTTAATCATGCTTCTTCATTTCTCTTCTGCATATTAACTCGGGCTTCCTCCGGAATTGCCCGAGTAATAACATTCGAAGACAAACCTTTATTATAATCATTTCATCGGGCATTGTGGTGTATTTTGCGGTCTAAAATGGTGAAATCAGCGGTCCAGTCAGCCAATCAGAACGGCAAACCATTCAACTATTTCGCGCCATTATTTCTTGGCTGGCAGGGCAGCACTTTGACTCGAGAGTCGGCTATTGTTTTTGTGCTTTATAACGACAAAATGACTGAAAAACCTAATGAAGAAGGAAATTCACAGTCTTCTCAGCAAGATGAAGAGGACTTACAGAAACTCGAAGAAGAATTCGTGCTCTAAAATACGAGGAAACAAACTTTGTGGAGAATGAAAAAGTTCAGTGACTGGTGCGCTGAGACGAATTGAAAGTAAGCCTTTTTAAAATACAGAATTGAGCAGTATTCTTCGCGGATTTTATGCAGCTTAAAACAAACCAGAAGAAGGATCTCACAACAAGTGCCTGGACCTTTATCAGAGCTGCAATATAACAATAGAGTTGATGTCGCGGGCGTAAATATGTTTTTGGCCCGAGTCAGGCTCATTTTGGCCCGAGCCTCAAGGCGAGGGTTAAAATGAGCTCTGAGAAGGGCCAAAAACATATTTACGCCCAAGAACATCAACTCTATTGTTATATTACTTTTTCCTGAAAAAGGATAATACAAACCACTATGCATTCAATTGAATCGTGAATCTTGAATCAAACTTGAATCGATATATCGTGCGATTTTAGATGGACTCGAGCCTTCAGTTTATTACTACCATACTAATATTTGGTAAATAAATTGATAATGTCGCCCATTCCTATACCAAATACGACTTACTTAGTTAATACTTTCAACACTAAAAAGTGATAAGCTTTAAAATTACTATCGACTGATTATTGCGTGACGGTTACTTTAATTTATTCAGTTTGTTTACATTTACCTCGTCTAATCAGTACTGTACAATACAGCAACAACAAGAAAATATCTCGAACTGAGTTTAAAATAGCTCAATTTTAAGCTCTTACAAAAAAGAAACACTAAAATTGTTTGTTGTTCTCGAGGCTGCTTCTAAAATCAGATCCAGCTATGAACCGAAAACTTTAAGACAAAATCACTATTGCGTGAAGGGCGCAATATTGGCCAAAATTGCCTAGATAGATTTCATTCTACAGAGCAGGGAATTTGCGGGCCAACTCAGGGATTTTCAGAGTACAAACTAGATGGTTTAAACTTGGCTTCGGACTATTTTTTGGCCCTAAACAATATATACCCCACATCAATATAGGGCTTTAGAAACGGCCAAAATTTAGGAGTTTTCTTGAGTACTCCCAGATAGTGAAAACAACGGCACATTACCGAGGTTAAAATATATCATTTAAACATGATTTTTAGGATTTTATACAGTGAAAACATTAGATATCGTGATTCTAAATTTGTAATGCGATACAAGTTTCCATTTTGGAGCACGAGCTTGCTGAACTTGCACAAAATTTCGACTTTTCACATGGGCCTCAGAGCGCGTCAGCCGGTAATTTGAACTTTCGTAAATTTTGAAAAAAGTAAAAAGCGCTGGAACTTTTTACTATGATTTTCGAAAAGAGTTCAACCAAGGGGTCACTTTGGTGAAATAAAATTGTATTTGATTGTTTACAACTGTCGCGCGATTCTCGAAATTTACTGACAATGGCTCTTAAGAGCAAGTATTTACTAGGGCCCGAAATTTACTGCCAAGGGGGGTTTCTCCGATTTTCTTTTAATTCCGCACAGTGTTAGCGTATTATATATCTAAATTCGCTGAGTAGTTAGTTTCGAAAAATATTTTTTCATTTTCGAGAAATTCGTCATAAACGAAGTCCTCTTGAAATCGACTCGAAACACGTCAGAATTAGAGACACATTTAACGAGCTCGGAAATAAGGAAAATAACAGTACTGCTCTTAAAAACCATACGACCTTCTTTCTCACTGTCTATGTACTTGATGGCGTGATTTTGAGGTGAATTGTTTCATGAGCGAAATTTTTTTTTTTGGCGAGGCATACATTTTAACTCGGATTTTAAGAGTGATTGTCTGAGAAAACCAGGCAAAGTTGAAAGATGGGGGTCGGCCGATTGACCTCAAACTTATAGCATTTAATGTCTATCCGAAATGATTAAGAATGGTGGTATTTAGATATTTTTCTGGTCTTTCGTCCCATAGTTAGACCACCCCCCCCTTGTTTTGGCCTTCGCCGGCCCTGACGTCACGCTAAATATATGGCAAGTTTGAAGCTCGATAAAATACATTTCACTCCATTTTTAGGTACCCATATTAATTCTTTATGTTGTTTGTCGTCTAAATTACGTTCTTCAAAGGCAATATCCTGAATATAATTAAATACAAATTTTTCATCGAATTTCGAAATTACCTTGCACGCACCAAAATATCGTATGCTAATTTTGAGGCAATTTCGAAATGGCTTTTCTCAGAGGTGCGGCGGTTTATTTAAATCATTTGTTGATATATTGCTTGCCTGGCATATTCTGTTTCAAAATCAGCAAACTCCAATTTGAGCCGTTAAAATGCGTTTGCGTGAGACGAGTTCAAAGTTGCTATATTTTGGCATTTTTCCCGTCAAAATTTATGAGTTTTTTTTTATTAAACTGAATAACATTTCCCAGCTCTCATAATATGTTGCCTAACGATAGCCTAAATCAATTCTACACATTATAAGACTTCAGCACTACGATCTTATCTATTATTTCGTCGAAACTCAAATCAAACTACGATATATGTCGAAAAATCAAATTCTCCCGCGAAATTAGCACTACACTGTACCAGCAGGTCTTGTTTTCGTTACTTACAAATATTTTACTTACAAATATTTTAGTTACAAATATTTGAACGTCCCTCTACTAGGCTTATAAACTAATTGCGATTTTGAGACGGCGATACCACAAAATATTGACGGCTAGTTGGGAGAAAATATATTCCGTATTCGCTGTCAATCATATCCTGTGAGCCAATCACGCGCTGTAATTTTGAGACGTCAATACCACAAAATATTGACGTCTCAAAATATAACAAAGTGACTTGAAAATCGTGATACTAATTCGAATATGGAAAACTCAAATGTTTGACTCTCTTATTTGAAACTATCGGGAGGAAGTTTCTACGAAATCAACCAGTGTTTTGTTTCGCGAGGTCATGCAAGGGAGGGTGCTGTTGATTCAACATATTATTACAGATTATTACAGATTACAGGTTATTTACCGATCGGGGAGGTCCTGATAGGGAAATACTGCCAAGGACACAGTTTTTACCTATTCGGAGCTTATTTATTTTTGAGGGTCGTTCGGTTGGACATTGGTTTCAGCCAAATTTCATGTAATTTTTTTTTGGCAACAAAGGTATTCGAATTTCCAAAATTAGGGGCACCTGATCGGCCTGTTGCCCATCCTGCTGCCCTGCTCAAATAACTCCACAAGGCAATCACCTTCACAGTTACCATCGTCAAATTTTTCATGGTTTTCAACGACGTGCCCTTGGCCTAACTGTCATCTTCGTCTGTACTAGATGCTGGTTGAACGTCCTGGTTGGCATTTACCAGTTTCACCCCAACATCCGATTGTAGTCAGCCAAAGGCGACATATGTCAACTTGTCCAAGAAGATAAGCTAAACATATATTTATACACTTAGAAACTGAGATTTTGAAATTCCTAGATATGATTTATCACTGTACATGGATGGAAAACATTCTGTCATTTAGGCTGTACATATTGTCCAAGCTGGACTAGAAAAATAAGGAAAAAAAACAAGTTTAGAATATTTTAAGATTCATATACGCCACATCTGAAGCTAACTGAGAAACTCGACAATATTATTGGAAACAATGATTGTAATAGCTGCCCAATCTGCAGCTCATTTTAATATTATTACAGTTAATAAATCAATACATAATATAAACAGATATAGTGCTTCTGTCAATTATTATTTTTGTATTAAAACTATTTATTATCTGATTGTATGTTAATATTATTTATACATGCAGTATATATATTTTTAATTGTAAATAAATTGTTAATTTGTATAATATTTAAGTATAATATTTATATATATTAATATTAATAATAATATAATAATTCTTAAAAACGCATAAAACTCACGTTCTATGCTTTTTACATACCTAATGTATTATTAAAAAAATGAAATAAAATTATATAATGTATAAGTAAAAAAATGTCGCTAAAATATATTCAACGCATTATTATTATCTATATTATTAATATATATTGTATGTTTTATTATTATTATCTAGACAGTGTCCGGAATTAGTTTGAATTGTCAAAAGCTAAACACTTGAATAACCTTTTTTATTATAATTAATACAAACAAAAGATTTAGCTTGACTACCGTATAACATATTTGGGTGGAGGGGGAGGGGGGGGGGGGGGGGGGGGTCTCTTATAGGAAGTTTTTTTATTATAAATTACGGAGACTTATTTTCAGAGTACTAATATATATATATATATTCAAAAGAACAAACATGGTGGTTTAAAATTTGTATCTTGAACGGTACTCATCCGTAAAATATTATTTTCAACACTCAAAGTTAATATTCATATCTTCGCGCCAGCCCACCATGTAATATCCTCTAGATACAATTCGTAAAATTGATATATCTCAGGGCCGTACACAGCACAGCACAGGGACAGGAAGCCCCCCTAGCAAGGCGAAAAAGATACCAAAAAGTACTGAGAACTTAACTGTTTTTATTTATTTTTGCTATTATATACGTACCCTGCCCCCCCCCCCCCCCCCCCATTCTATTAACTCTTTTGTGGTAATCTATTTTAACTACCCCGATGTAAAAGTGTTACATTATTTATTATTTTGAATTAACAACACGCTCCCTTGCGTGACAAAACACTGGTTGATTTCGTATATAAACTTGCTGATAGTTTTAAATTTAAAGAAAGTCAAACATTTGAGCAAACATATTCGAAGACTAGTAGATTTTGGATATTACCGACGTAGGATCAAATATTTGTATTTAGAATATTTGTAAGTAACGAAAACAAGACCTACTGGTACAGTGTAGTGCTAATTTCGCCCAAATTCTGATTTTTCGACATCGTAGTTTGATTTGAGTTTCAAAGAATTGAATAATAGATAAGATCGTAGTGCTGAAGTCTTATAATGTGTAGAATTGATTTAGGCTATCGTTAGGCAACATATTATGAGAGCTGGGAAATGTTATTCAGTTTAATAAAAAAAAACTCATAAATTTTGACGGGAAAAATGCCAAAATATAGCAATTTTGAACGCGTCTCACGCAAACGCATTTTAACGGCTCAAATTGGAGTTTGCTGATTTTGAAACAGAATATGCCAGGCAAGCAATATATCAACAAATGATTTAAATAAACCGCCGCACCTCTGAGAAAAGCCATTTCGAAATTGCCTCAAAATTAGCATACGATATTTTGGTGCGTGCAAGGTAATTTCGAAATTCGATGAAAAAATTATATTTAATTATATTCAGGATATTGCCTTTGAAGAACGTAATTTAGACGACAAACAACATAAAGAATTAATATGGGTACCTAAAAATGGAGCGAAATGTATTTTATCGAGCTTCAAACTTGCCATATATTTAGCGTGACGTCAGGGCCGGCGAAGGCCAAAACAAGGGGGGGTGGTCTAACTATGGAACGAAAGACCAGAAAAATCTCTAAATACCACCATTCTTAATCATTTCGGATAGACATTAAATGCTATAAGTTTGAGGTCAATCGGCCGAACCCATCTTTCAACTTTGCCTGGTTTTCTCAGACAATCACTCTTAACTCATTTTAAGAGCGAATGTCTGCTAATATCGAGCATACAGCGGTCACGGTCAAAATTTAGATTCCGTTCGTTTTTGGCTTGTAGATAGGCATTACCAAGTAAACAAACGTGGTGTAGTTCGTTTTTCAAAATACGGCCCGAAAATTCAAAAATTAACATAAATCGATTTTGGCTGTCGACGGCTTCAAAAACAGGCAAAATCCTAAGTGATTTGGTAGGTCCCAAAACTTCGTTCGCGTGCAAAATGGAAGAAAGCTATGGCCATTCTATCTCCATATCTTGATTCAATAATAGTTTGCAGTCTGTTTTGGCATAAAACTGTAATCCTAGCATTTCTCTGAAAATCAGAAAGTCACTTTTAGAACGACAATGAATTTCACACAACGAGAAATAAGAGTTGAGCTTAGAAACGCGAGAAGGATTTTCACTAGGTGTCACACGTTTATTCTTTCTAAAATTCATGCTATGAGCTATTTATATATTGTTCTAAGATATATGAAAAATTTGGCTTGGGTTATTTTATCTACGCTTCGCACCGAGGCCGCGAATATCAATGCAATTTACGCCTTTCACTTTGTAATCGACATCGTTCTGGTTCTGGTGCTGTGCTATTGTCTCCAAACATTTTGTACTTTGTTCACGAATTTTTGCCAAAAGTGTACATATTTTGTGCAGTCATCAATAATTGTTAGCTGAAGATGTGTTTACCTTAGAAGTAAAAGGGCATTCTTCTATAATTTGTGGCCAATGTTCGCGACTGTATACGTGATTGATTATTTTCATTTGCATGCGTGTAGCAAATTTCAACCCCAGTGGGGTAATGGGAGAGGTTATAAAGGCTGTATCAAAATCGTTTCTATTTTCTCTCCTTTTGCAGTGCTATTCACTTAAACTATAAATTCTGATGCTTACACTTTACATTAAAAAATATATTTAACAGAATCAGATTTTTGTATTTTATTCTAAGACTATAAATGCTTACATTTTTGTTCTCTTTACTCATATTTCAAAACGCTGAGATACAGAACATTGTATGCGTGTGCATTCCAGCTGTTTTAAAGGTTACCATCGTATAACCCAATAATGGAATAGCAAAATAGCTAGTTATAATTCTATCCAATTCGAATTATGAGTATTCGTATGTCACTTGCGCTTTGTGAACATTCCATCTTGGTCCTTGCAGCAAGGCTATTAAATTGTCCACTTTGCTTGGCTGATCCGGCGAGTCGCTACTATGTCTGGGGTGCATTTCTCGAAACTCTCGATAGCTTTTCGAGCCGAAAACCAAGTACTAAAATCATATCGATTTCCTAAAAGCTATCGGGAGCTTCGCGAGAAACAGGCCCCTTGGCTTGTGTCCAATTTATTCAAAATAGTATTCTTGAGGGTTATATATTGGCAATGGCACAAACAGTCTTAGATAAGATTGTCAAGATACATCTTGTAGATTCACAAGGCACTAAACATTTGGCAAGTCTAACGTTCTAACATATTTAAAAAAAATAACTATGATATAACGCGCACTCTGATTGGCCAAAGGATGCGTATTCCGCGTGCTCTATGAGAGCACAGTGCACGCGCGCGCAGATATTCAAATATTTTTGCAACGAACTAAATTGAAAACTTGCTTTAAAATCATAATTATATTTTATAAAAGAAATTGAAAACTCGGAAGCTTTGCTCTATCTGGAGTTATAGACGCACTTGGGAATTGAAAGAAGACTCTAGAAGTGGCTACGCCTCGTGCTTGTCCTAGCACTTCTCTCGATTTCTTCCAATTCCCGCGTGCTTTTTCTATTTAACAATTAGACTACGAGTTCGAGTGTTTTATGAGTCAATAGGGAACGAGGCGCGTAGCGTCGAGTTAACGATTTCAACTCATAGAAAACGAGAACGAGTAGTCTAATTGTTTTAGCTATAGTAGAAACCAACTAGCATACGATATATTATTGATTTTCTGCTTTGTTTTTGTTCAAAAGGCCGGCATTTTCGCTACTCACTATCTATCACTCAATAGATGGACCTTTCCGTAGTTGCCCAGAATGCTTCATGATTCTGCGCGCGCAAGCGAGGTCAGGGGAAAAAAATATTTAGAATTGATCGTGTTTTGAGGAAAATATGACTACTGTAACGAATCAAGAACAGAATAATTTTTTTTATTTGCTTGAGAATTTGCATCTATCTTTGGTAATTCTTCTTACGCACTTTTAATTTAAAAGTCTAAGTTTTTTACTGAATTTCTTCATTCTCTCTTAATATTTTCGATCTATTTTGTACCCTGACCTCGCTTGCACGCGCATAATCATGAAGCATTCTGGGAAACTACGGAAAGGTCCATAGTGAGTACGTTAGCTAGCCAATCAGATTGCAGGATTCGTGATAGTATGCTAGTTGGTTTCTACTAAAACTCGATAGAGCACGCAGCCTCGTTTTCGATTTCTTCAAGAGAGACTTAGCAAACACGGCGCAACGTCAAAGAGAACGGCGCGCGCGCTGACGAATAACTGTGAAAACGACCGTTGTCGTCCTCAGCGTGAAGAGGACGTGAAAACAAGTGAAATTAATAGCGTCGTGAACTTGACGTTGCGACGTTGTCACGAACTAGCATACTATCACGAATCCTGCAATCTGATTGGCTAACGTACTCACTATGGACCTTTCCGTAGTTTCCCAGAATGCTTCATGATTATGCGCGTGCAAGCGAGGTCAGGGTACAAAATAGATCGAAAATATTAAGAGAGAATGAAGAAATTCAGTAAAAAACTTAGACTTTTAAATTAAAAGTGCGTAAGAAGAATTACCAAAGATAGATGCAAATTCTCAAGCAAATAAAATATTTTTCTTCTGTTCTTGATTCGTTACAGTAGTCATATTTTCCTCAAAACACGATCAATTCTAAATATTTTTTCCCCCTGACCTCGCTTGCGCGCGCAGAATCATGAAGCATTCTGGGAAACTACGGAAAGGTCCATCTATTGAGTGATAGATAGTGAGTAGCGAAAATGCCGGCCTTTTGAACAAAAACAAAGCAGAAAATCAATAATATATCGTATGCTAGTTGGTTTCTACTATAGCTAAAACAATTAGACTACTCGTTCTCGTTTTCTATGAGTTGAAATCGTTAACTCGACGCTACGCGCCTCGTTCCCTATTGACTCATAGAACACTCGAACTCGTAGTCTAATTGTTAAATAGAAGCACGCGGGAATTGGAAGAAGACGAGAGAAGTGCTAGGACAAGCACGAGGCGTAGCCACTTCTAGAGTCTTCTTTCAATTCCCAAGTGCGTCTATAACTCCAGATAGAGCAAAGCTTCCGAGTTTTCTATTTCTTTTATAAAATACAATTATGATTTTAAAGCAAGTTTTCAATTTAGTTCGTTGCAAAAATGTTTGAATATCTGCGCGCGCGTGCACTGTGCTCTCATAGAGCACGCGGAATACGCATCCTTTGGCCAATCAGAGTGCGCGTTATATCATAGTTATTTTTTTTAATATGTTAGAACGTTAGACTTGCCAAATGTTTAGTGCCTTGTGAATCTACAAGTTGTATCTTGACAATCTTATCTAAGACTGTTTGTGCCATTGCCAATATATAACCCTCAAGAATACTATTTTGAATAAATTGGACACAAGCCAAGGCTAGGGGCCTGTTTCTCGCGAAGCTCCCGATAGCTTTTAGGAAATCGATATGATTTTAGTACTTGGTTTTCGGCTCGAAAAGCTATCGAGAGTTTCGAGAAACGCACCCCAGACATAGTAGCGACTCGCCGGATCAGCCAAGCAAAGTGGACAATTTAATAGCCTTGCTGCAAGGACCAAGATGGAATGTTCACAAAGCGCACGTGACATACGAATACTCATAATTCGAATTGGATAGAATTATAACTAGCTAATTTGCTATTCCATTATTGGGTTATACGATGGTAACCTTTAAAACAGCTGGAATGCACACGCATACAATGTTCTGTATCTCAGCGTTTTGAAATATGAGTAAAGAGAACAAAAATGTAAGCATTTATAGTCTTAGAATAAAATACAAAAATCTGATTCTGTTAAATATATTTTTTAATGTAAAGTGTAAGCATCAGAATTTATAGTTTAAGTGAATAGCACTGCAAAAGGAGAGAAAATAGAAACGTTTTTGATACAGCCTTTATAACCTCTCCCATTACCCTACCCTACCCCACTGGGGTTGAAATTTGCTACGCGCATGCAAATGAAAATAATCAATTACAGTCGCGAACGTTGGCCACAAATTATAGAAGAATGCCCTTTTACTTCTAAGGTAAACTCATCTTCAGCTAATAATTATTGTTTTCTGCACAAAATATGTACACTTTTGGCAAAAATTCGTGAACAAAGTACAAAATGTTTGGAGACAATAGCACTGCACCAGAACCAGAACGATGTCGATTACAAAGTGAAATGCGTAAATTGCATTGATATTCGCGGCCTCGGTGCGAAGCGTAGATAAAATAACCCAAGCCAAATTTTTCATATATCTTAGAACAATATATAAATAGCTCATAGCATGAATTTTAGAAAGAATAAACGTGTGACACCTAGTGAAAATCCTTCTCGCGTTTCTAAGCTCAACTCTTATTTCTCGTTGTGTGAAATTCATTGTCGTTCTAAAAGTGACTTTCTGATTTTCAGAGAAATGCTAGGATTACAGTTTTATGCCAAAACAGACTGCAAACTATTATTGAATCAAGATATGGAGATAGAATGGCCATAGCTTTCTTCCATTTTGCACGCGAACGAAGTTTTGGGACCTACCAAATCACTTAGGATTTTGCCTGTTTTTGAAGCCGCCGACAGCCAAAATCGATTTATGTTAATTTTTGAATTTTCGGGCCGTAATTTGGAAAACGAACTACACCAAGTTTGTTTACTTGGTAATGACTATCTACAAACCAAAAACGAACGGAATCTAAATTTTGACCGTGACCGTTTTTTAAATATTTTGCTCGATATTAGCAGACATTCGCTCTTAACTCGCTTGCGGGAGGTTCAAAGTATGATTGTGAAATAAACTTACCACCAAAGTTAGTTTGCTCATGTGATCACTTATTGACTGATCTGACATTTGTTTTGGACTCTCCTCTATAAATGTCTTTAGTAATTCTCTGCACTTTCTGCAAATACCTGCGGGAATGGGAAAATACATATTTTTTAATCATCCCGTAAATAACAACTGAAGCTGCATGTTATTGAACGCACCTGAACCTACTCAGTGGTACAAACAAACCAGTACGATGTAATATGATCCAAGATTCTTCCTTTCCCAGTCCTCGATCACCCTTTGGCCAGGTGCTTGCCTTGCTTTTGTCATGACCAGAAATGGGTTTGGGGAACTCTACACCTTGTGCTGGATCCTCGCGTCCATCCTATTCCAAGTGAAGCTCGATGATACGGACATATTGTCCTGGAATTTAGATGAGCTGGCTCGGTGAATAAAAATATCCGACAAAGAATGAGATCGATTTCATTTTGTGGACCTGAAAAGGTCAGAGTAGACTTATGCCTGGAAATATCCTTCGTGCAGGAAAGTAAAGGTATTATCTGAGTTTGTCGCTTTTTGTCTTTTGGATCGAAACTACACTGACGGCCACCAACAAGATATTTGAACGAACAGCAAGCTTCCACTTTCTAAACTCTGGTAATGAACTGATTTTAAATGTTTTTATTGTAAGGTGACCAAAACACCCCAGGTAGGTGTGGACGGGAGTTATGTATCATTTTTCCAGCTCCATTTTTTCAGAAGTAAAAAAGAAATTGTTTTTAATTATATAGTCTTCGACTTTTACTCTTTTTGTTAGGTGTCTATCTGTCTATCTATCTTACTTTTCTTCAATTTAAATATATGATATCAATCTGATAAATTTCCCTAACTTAAAATTTCAAGGAAGCCTTCTCGCTCTGTCAATCATCCCTGATTGCAGTAATTTGCATAAGTTACGTTTGTTTGTCTAGTTCTAATCAATGAAGAATTGCGACAGCACAGCTACAATTCAAGAACAAAGTAACGTAAAAACAAATGGGCCTATTAAACCTTTACGCATTTACCGTATCAGAAGAGGAATGGGAAGATACGCTAAAAATACGGTCAAACTTTTGACATTTTGAACATTCATCGAAAGTTATAAATAGACAGTCGAAAAGGAAGACCATGGGATTACAATAAAACTGACGTTTCTCAAGTCCATATCCGTATCATTGAGGTAAGACTTCATAGTGATTTGATTTTGGTGTATTTTATTCGCCAAAACTAGTGATTGAAGATCAGATAGGTAATTTCTTACTACACTTGCTATGAGAGATTGACCTGTAAAGGTCAAGTAAATAACACATTTTCACCAACTTTCGGCAGCTATAGCTAATCGCTACATTATTTGCCCAAGGAAATGTTTACATATATGAAAAGATGATCATCCATAGAGTTCACAAGCGTAGGCCAGAAAGATTTGAAGGTTTATCGCCTGGTGAAAATTAGCTTTGTTGAATAGATACTTTCGGCGAGTTAAAATGTATGCCTCGCCAAAAAAACAAATTCGCTCATGAAACATAACGCAATTCACCTCAAAATCACGCAATCTAGTATTTAGAGAGTGAGAAAGAATGTCGTATGGTTTTTAAGAGCAGTACTGTTATTTTCCTTATTTCCGAGCTCGTTAAATGTGTCTCTAATTCTGACGTGTTTCGAGTCGATTTCAAGAGGACTTCGTTTATGACGAATTTCTCGAAAATGAAAAAATATTTTTCGAAACTAACTACACAGCGAATTTAGATATATAATAGGCTAACACTGTGCGGAATTAAAAGAAAATCGGAGATACCCCCCTTGCCAGTAAATTTTAGTTTTATCTCATATTTGTAAATATGATCTCTTAAGCCCCATTTACACGACAATATTTTTGGACACGGCACTACTATAACTTTAGGTACGCGTGCCTTACTTTTCTGGCACGGCACGTTTACACGACACAATTCTCTTCATTCAGCCTTCATTCGATTTCTTCACAGGCACCCCATTTTCTTGGAGCGGCACTCTTAAAATATTGTTCCCTTGACATATTCATGTCAGCGGTAACGACCAATCCAACATCAAAGATGGCAGATTGTTTCTCGAAAAGAAAGATGTTAGCCTTGTATTTGTGGCACATTTTAGCGAAAAGAAAACGTCGATCAGAATTTTTACAATAACTTACAAATTTCTCGCGCGCTGATTGGTTAATTTTCATCATCAATAAGAGGACAGACAGATAAAAACAAAATGGCGCGTACAAAGCTGAAGATCGATGGAGAAAAATTTCATCAATGGACGATTTTCCTTCGTTCCAAGTTGAATTTCTTGAGGAAATTTCAGATGAAAAACTATGCTTGTCTCTGGAGGAAGTTGAGTCCGAACAGAAAGTAAATGATAGCGTTCGCTTTGCGACACTAAATGACTACGAACTGCACGAAATAGTCAAGAAATTCGTAAGATCGAGAAATACAAGATGGTGTGTAAACATATGTTTGAATAATTTTTGTTATTGTAAAAAAAAAAAAAAATGACATCACTTTTTTATGCGTCTGTCCTCTTATTGACGATAAATTTCGTCATAACATTGTCAAAGTAGTATGCGGATCCACTCGGCTGTCGCCTCGTGGATCCACACTACTTTGACAATGTTATGACGAAATTTATCGTCAATAAGAGGACAGACGCATAAAAAAGTGATGTCAAATATATAGAATTGGTCAAAAAGATCAACCATGTTATGCCACGCTTTTCAGCAGATTTATTATTTATTACATTTTCACGAAATACATCTTGCTCAGCTAATTTAGGAAACAGGGGAATACCCGAATCATATCTCAGTGACCTTGTGTCAGTGTGTTTAGTTTAACAGCTAAGTGGTAACGTATACGAAGATGGACGTCTACATTTTGCTTAGGTTGCACTTCCAGATTCAGTGATGAACTTTCAAAGATAGTGTAATAATATACACTTATTTCAATAAAGGTTGTCGAGGACATCAGTCCATAGGCAATAGGAATTATACGTCGTTCAATGACCGAACTGCATTATGGTAGCAACTTGAATAGATAAAACGGTATGAAAGGCTGTATGATATCGTACCTATTTCAATGCCAACAGGCCAAGACACATTTTGAATCGAATTTTACGAAATATTTCCGGCATACATGCCATTCAAGCTGTTACCACAATAATGCAGTTCGGTCTTGGAACTACCTATAACCTATTGCCTATGGACCGATGTCCTCAGACAACCTTTTTTGAAATAGTTATATACGCCAAGTACAAGCCGACTTTTACGTTCACGTTTCTCCTAGGAAAGTTATTGAATACTTGTAATATTTAAAACTAGTATCATTCCCAAAAATGTCAAAAAGGGATATGTCACGTGATACTTTAGGCTTGGCATTCCTCGAGTATGCGTTAACCGATATCTTTGTTTTGGCCACTATTTTGTAAGATTGGCATGTTTTATCATTGAACCAATCACGTTGGAAAAGGCGCCTACCAACCTGATTGAGTTAACCAAAACATTCGTCCCGTTGTGGCTGGCTAAACATTACAAAAGGAATTCACTTATAAGAAACAGTGTAGCTGATTTTAGAAGCAGCGTCAGAGTGACTAGCATTGTAGTTTATGGGCAATTTGTAATAAACCAGAAGAACCGATCCTTACTGTCGTGCTAGCCTACGCGCAGACTAAGTGGTCCCCTAACAACCATCATTGATACCATTCATCAGCCATTCTTCACCAGTCACGAGAGTTGTGGATTTGTGAACGCTCGTCTATCTGGATTGAAATGGTCGAGGAATCCTATAGCGACGAACAGTGATATGAAAATTTTAGAATGAAGAAAGAAACATTTACATTTATTCGCTTCATCCGACCACGAAATTCCCGCGTGCCCAAATTTAAGAGTGCCGTGCCAAAATCGCTTGCCGTGTAAACCGGCCTTAACCTCAATCCAGGGTACATTATTCACAATGCGGAGTTTGCAGGTGTGACATTTTGTTGCGTGACATTTTAAATTTTAATCCAACAAAAACAAAAATATAATATTTGAAAAGAGCATAACAAAATTAGCAAAAATTGAAATTTTGAAGTAATTTCGATGAATAGAGCGAAAGTTATGAGCGACCGAAGTTGGCTTTTTTTCTTAAGAAACGTATGGTGGTGGGCAACAGCTTGCGTATGGTGTGCTCTTTTCAAATATTATATTTTTTGTTTTTGTTGGATTAAAATTTAAAATGTCACACAACAAAATGTCACACCTGCAAACTCCCCATTGCAAATACCAACGAGAACGGGGGAAAATGCTGACATTGGACAATAGAAACCTTTTTTTAATTGCACGAGTTATTCTCTGAACTACAGAGTACTCAAAACTGGAGTATTGGACTCTTTATATTCATTCCTATTGCTCTTTTAAAAAGTGACTTACATAACATAGAGCATATTTCGTATGACTGTGAAAAACTTACGGCACGGAAGTGCCGTGCCGTAACCGTGATAATTTAGGATTTCGAATGAATCCGTGCCGTGACAGTGCCGTGACAGTGCCGTGACCGTGCCGTGACAGTGCCGTGACCGTGCCGTGATCGTGCCGTGCCGTGCGCCGTGGTTTTTACAGTCATACAAAATCTGCTCTATCATTGAACACTAGCATTACATTACGTACTGTGTACAATGTTAAATTTTCAATTAATGTTCAGCACTGGCAAACTTTGAATATCTCACGTGATCCCGATTGTAATGGAATTGGTGAGGTAGAATTCTCAAATTAAACAAGACTTACCTCTAAGTGTAAGTTTGATTGGAATTCTACCGAGCCATAATTAATGAGATACTGAGGGATTATTTACCCACCCTAAGCCAACCCTACCTGTACTTCCATGTCATGAATGACGTACATCTAGTCATTCGCCTCTTCAAAAAATGGTTCTTGACCACGTGCTCAATCTCACAGAGTCAATAATTTTTGGTAAATAAAGGTATTCCTTTGACAGGGAGTCCACATCACATAAGTGTGATTTTCAATGGGGCCCTGAAAGGTTTGCAGTTTTTATTGGGCCTATTAAACAATACTGACTAATGCCTCGCAGTCACCAATACAAATCATACCGTCAAGGATGTTAACCCTAATGATGTTTATTATGAATAATAATAAAAGAAAAACAGCAGTGATTTATACCAGTCACCTCTACAAAAATTATAAATGATGCCGTTGACAATTATTAAGTAAAAACAGTAGTGACTTATGCCTCATACCTGCAGCCACCTCTACAAATATCATAAATGATGTTGACAATTATTAAGTAAAAACAGTAGTGACTTATGCCTCATACCTGCAGCCACCTCTACAAAAATCATAAATGATGTTGACAATTATTAAGTAAAAACAGTAGTGACTTATGCCTTATACCAGCCACCTCTACAAAAATCATAGATGATGTTGACAATTATTAAGTAAAAACAGTAGTGACTTATGCCTCATACCTGCAGCCACCTCTACAAAAATCATAAATGATGTTGACAATTATTAAGTAAAACGTAGTGACTTATGCCTTATACCAGCCACCTCTACAAATATCATAAAATATGTTGACAATTATTAAGTAAGACAGTATTGACTTATGCCTCATACCTGCAGCCACCTCTACAAATATCATAAATGATGTTGACAATTATTAAGTAAAAACAATAGTGACTTATGCCTCATACCTGCAGCCACCTCTACAAAAATCATAGATGATGTTGACAATTATTAAGTAAAAACAGTAGTGACTTATGCCTCATACCTGCAGCCACCTCTACAAATATCATAAATGATGTTGACAATTATTAAGTAAAACAGTCACCTCTACAAAAATCATAAATGATGTTGACAATACTCCAGCTTCGAGTTGTTAGACACCGCTGTACTCCTTGACAAAAGACGCATTTGCTCAGGCTTAGCCTCAATTCAGTGTAAATTATGCACAAATACCGACGAGAACGCGAAAAAGTGTTGACATTCAACAATAGAAACCATTTTTAATTCCACGGGTCAACTCAGCGGTCACCGCTCAACAAACAATAGTTTTCTGATTGGTACCTTGGTAGACGCTCAAGTGTAAACATGGCATAAGGCTGAGCAAACGCGTCTTTTATCAAGGAGTACAGCGGTACGTAAACAACTCGAAACTGGAGTATTAAATCAAGTGACTTTTTCAATCCGAATGGCCATCACCAAGACAGCTATCACTGAAAACCAGCGTTGACATTGGATGTTGATACCACATGAACGTCACGTTCTAGCGTTGTCCTCGTAGCTTTCTTTTGAGTTGTACACCACGCTTCTTCCAATTCGAACATGTCGTTTGGCTTCAACTCTGCACCTGTTCTTGGTGCAGAAACTGATGTTCGCCTTCTCAATCGGTAATGTTGGTACTTTTTACTGCGGCATATTAGTACTATGATGGCGCTTTGTATGATGATGGCACCGATCACAACAGGGACAAGAATAATCACAAGTGAAAAGTTGTTTTTTCTTGTCTATAAGAAACAAACAGTAGTTCAGTTGTAGTGTTTCATGGCAGACTATAACTAAATAAACTAGAATGTTATTGCAACATTTTTAACAGGAGCAGATATTGGAATTCGTACAACTGAGAAAAATCAGTATACATACACTTACAGTAAAAACATCAGTGTAGGTTACCGAACTGGATTTTGTTATATTCTCCCTCGAGTTCCGGTCCTCCCTCTAGTCCGCCATATTGGAAAGACCTTACCACAGGTAGCCCAACCAACAAATTTACATGCGCAGAAGTAATGTGTGCTTACCGGTTTTGCTGCTTGTTATTATCTTTAAAGATTCAGGATTTACATCTAACGTTCCCATTTTCCCATCCTTTACGCTGTTCTTCAGTGACAACAGTAAATCAGTTTGCTTTTTCTTGAAAAAAAGTTCAAACTCGGCGATGATACTCCCTGCCCTAGTAATTTCAAAAGAGGCATGTTGTATAACGCTGCAGAGGATTGTATAGAAAGTGAAATCGGCATGGAAAAATTCCCAACATTCCGTGATTTTTACCTTAATGTAATCACTTTGACTAGTTTTAGGTTTTTATTGCTTGCACTTCTGTATGATTCCCAGATCTAAAAAAAGGACAAAAAGTTAATAGATAAAGAAGTTGGTCTGCACATATTTAATAAAAGGGAATGTTTTTTTATACCCAGCAAACATTGTTCTATAGCTTCTTGTTCGTTATGTTTTTTTAACCGTACAAACAAGTTATGCGCAAACAAAGGGCCTGGTCACTCAAACCAGGGAGGTGCATTTGAGTCGAAAACAAAAGATTGTACACGGTCACCGTCACGTGACGGTGACGGTCCATGTTGGCTTCTTTGTTTGCTGGACTTCATGCCCATTCTTTCTTATTAATTAGGGTCCAGGGGAAAATTTCCCCCGCTAGGGTCTGCATGGTAATTTTCCTTTACAAATCCTTTGTGAAAATTGTTAAGAAAATATTTTTTGAATTTGCAACCATGTTACGACGTCATTAGTCAAGATGGCGTCTACGTCCGCTGCTGTTGGGATCGGATGTTATTATTATTATTATGTCGGAAAAACTGGCTTCCAACTCACCTCGTTTTCAATGCGCTGAACCATTAAACTATATTCCTCACTCTTCTTGTTTTCGTACACGCTTCTCCATTTCATAATAAGGCGAATTTCGACCTTCAACTCTGTAAATCAGTGAAATCAGCAGAGTCGTTTTCGTGTGAGTGGGAAACCTACCATACCGTGACACTGAAATGGCTTCCTTTCTGAACCAATCAAAAAGCGTGCAGATACAACTCATCCAATCAGACTCTTTCAATACGACACGGTACCGTAACTTTCCCACTCATACGAAAACACCTCTATATACGTGGAATAGGATACAACGAAATTGGAAATGACATAAATCAACATATATGCAAACATGTATACTCCAAATAATATTTAGCTTATAAACACATCTATAACTCGACCCCTTTTGTTTAAAAGATAAACAAATACAAACAATAGATTTCGTTTATGACATATCGTAAGGTGCACGATATTTTCATCTTACTTAGCTCTTCTGGAGTTTCATTCGTTTGTTCTGTGGTCGGTGTGGATTCCGTTTCTTCTCCAGGTTCTGTAGTCGATTCTGTGGCTGTCGGCTTTTCGCTTTTCACAGTTGAATCTACAAAAGTATAAAACAAAATCTTAAAAACATCAAATAAAGAATGGATTTCTTTAGATCTTCAGAGCCTAGGAGTCCTTACACTGTATGATTACCTTTCTCTGTTGTGGTAGGCTGATCCGTGGTGGTTAAAGTGGTGGGTCTCTCTGTTGACTCTACCGGGCAATAAACGATTGAGAAATAGTTTTATACACCCTCTAGGTTATGTTGTTGTTACTATTATTATATTATTATTTATTATTATTATTATTATTATTATTATTATTATTATTATTATTATTATTATTATTATTATTATTATTATTATTATTATTATTAATATTATTGTTATTATTATTATTATTATTATTGTTATTATTGTTATTATTGTTATTATTATTATTATTGTTATTATTATTATTATTATTATTATTGTTATTATTATTATTATTATTATTTGGTTTTACAATTAGCTTATGCATGTCTTCTTCTTCCATGTACGATCGGTACAAGTAACAAAACAAACAAACAAATTAAATATAACCAAATGCGAACTTCCGTTTTGTTTCAACTCACCTGTAGTTGTTACTGTAGTTGGAATCCTTGTCGTAGTTGGGACTACAAAAATACATTTTATAATTCGGTATATTACATACACTTCTAAAATACATTAGGGGGCGTTCATTTATTAGTGCATGGGCATTGTTCAAATTTCTCCAAGGAATCGTTACTTGTTTGACCGACTGCGCCTCGTTTTTTTCAACCCACTTCTCTGTGTTTGGAAATTGGAGGATGAACTGTTTCGCATGTTTGATTACAAATAACTTAAATTAACGAACACGAATAACGACAAACAACTCCACCGCTTCTTGGCGAACTGGTCTGTCATTACTGCTCCGTGACGTCATCCGCCGTGCATAAGTTTGAATAAAGTCGTTTTCGTGTGAGTGGGATGTAGTTACGGTACGGTTCGTGCCATGCGGTACCGTGTTTCTAAATAAACTTTATGTATGTATGTATGAATGTATGACTGTGCTGTGTCTAAGCATTTTGATTGGTTGAGCAATGATTTTGCGCACTCTGATTGGTTGAATCAAGAGAAAATGAGGTAAGAGAAGGAATCCCTGGTACCCCATCATGTGCCCCGTTAATTCTAATTTTAGATCGAAGCTATTTTTAGCTTTAGTTACCATGCCCGTAGAATTATAAAATACTCAACCTTACCTTGGTTTTTCCTTTCAAAAACTTTTTTTATTTTTTGCCATTACTGCGATTCTCAGTATTATGCGAACTCAGACATGCAAACAGTCGGCTGGAACTTGGATTTTCGCTGCCGTCAATCGACATAAAAAAATAAGTAAACTTAAAAATATAAGTCAGAAGATCCACCAAATGGAAACCAAATATGATTTTGAGCTAAATTATGGATCATTTGGTCGAAGAATGTATTTAGTTTTGAATTCGTTTGATTTTTGAATTTGATTGACGGGTAGCGAAAAAACAAGTTCCAGCCGACTGTTTGAATGTCTGAGTTCGCATAATACTGAGAACCGCAGTAAAAAGAAACTGAAGCAAAAGACTACACAGCTTCTGCTCCAGTCGAAGATATAAACAAAGCAGTGGTCGCACGATTTCTATGATGTTTACATGCAAAGTCTGCACTGAATAAAAATACAAAACTGAGCGAAACAATATCGTCAACTCTCTGAGAAAAGGCCACAATTTAATTCTCTGAGATTCATTGAAGGATTTTACGAATACTCAGGCGAATTGAGCAAAATTAAGGTGCTACAAATATAAACTACGGCAACGCCAACGGTCAAAGTCAAAGCAATCACGAAAACAAACTCTAAAGTTAAAGTGGTCTTACCGGCACTTGTATTCAACAATTACGAAGTTCAAGCGTTATTCTCAGGTTGGAAAACACGAAGGAAACTTTACAAGAGCCAACATCACCAAAACCTTGAAGCACCAGCCATATTGTGGACATGAAAATTTAATTCAACCATCTGCAGTCCTACAAGATGCCGGCTACAACAAAACGACTCCCGACTCCTTGGTCGGTTTTCTCTGTCGAAGGACATGGCAAACTGAAGCTGTTTTCCTCTATTTAGAATCGTCTCAAGTGTCCCAAATTCACAATAATTTCAGTCAAATCCCAAAAGGATAATTTGGTAAAATCCTTTATTGAGTTTACGAAGTAAAAATTTGTAAAATGTTCGAGAAAGTTGAAAAGATTTTCTTCGCTCAATTTTGAATTTTCATATCAAAACCGTGCGTAACGGCCTGCGCGACCTCGCCTTATATGATCTGACCAATCACGTTCCGTTCTAAAGATAGATTGATTCTAAAAATAGAATTAACGGGGCACATGATGGGTCAAGAGCCCAATACCAGGGATTCCTTCTCTTACCTCATTTTCTCTTGGTTGAATATAATGTTTTCGATTCCATAATTCCGTACCGGTATTAACTCTGTACCGTAGGTTTCCCACTCATACGAAAACGACTCTATGTTAGCTTATGTTAATCAATACCCACAGTCTCACTTACCTTGACAAGTTTTACCGTCGCCAGAGAGCCCCGCTGGACAAGGTCCACATGATATTCCACTTTGAAACTCTGTACATGTAACACCAGCAAAACACGATAGGTTGGTACATCGATATATCTTTTGATTACACAGGGAGCCCGTGAATCCAACATCACATCGACACGTGTAGTTGTTGATTCCATCTATGCAGGTACCTATCACAGCATACAAACAGATACGATATAGTCGCTGATGATAGTAGTTGATGCTCGCAGGGAATTGTGGGACTGTTTTAAATGACGCCATTGCTGTCTATTTGAAGAAGTAATCATACGGTCTCGAGTTCAAGTTGGAAATAATTTACACGAGTGTTTTTCAAAGAGTGCAATTTGAGCTCTTTAACTGAAACACGAGTGGAAATTAGTCCAACTTGAACGAGAAATCGTATGATTACTACTGGGAAAACGACTGGTAAACATAATTGTTGTGTGCTAAAACTCACTCACTTCAAATATTTATACATGTCGCCGAATTGAAAATGTAGCGTCCGCTACATTCCCACAATTGCCCGCAAATATCAACTCCAAAATGGCGAATACCGTACGTACGCAAGGAAGCTACAATCGTATTTAAAATAGTTGACACATATAGGTTTTTTATACCTATATTTGAAAATGTGACGCTGCGTCTGAAATATTTCTCATAGAACTACCAACCCCCCTACCCCCACTACAACTACCAAACCCCCTCCCCCACTACAATGTTGAGTAGTGAACACGACGCAGTAGATCGACATCGATCTCAACCTACATTGAAAGGGGAAGGGGGTTGGACAATCGATTTTTCAAAGTAGGTCAAGCTATTTTGCAAACGATTCTAGTTTTGTAATGAATGACTGCAGGAAGGAATATAAAGTAGAATATTGCGAGAAGACCATATATACCCTGACCCTAGAGTAGATTGGTTTGAGCTATTACAATGCAGTAGCGGATCTAGGGATGGTTCAATGGAACCGCCCTGTGTGACCGTTCATGTTCTTTACGCTAAGTAGAATAATATTGATTAATACAATCATTTTAGCGTACGGTACTTCTAACGTGGTCCGATCGCATCCTCGTTTCTAGTGCCCCCTCATCGTTTGCGAAACATCAGTTGGGAGGCACTGGGAACGATGATGGGTTCGATCGGTAAACCTTTGTTTGCACTTTTCTCTCCTCTTGGGCTACCTGTGGCTACTCGCGCCAGCTTTTTTTTTATTAGGAAATTAAGTCCATGCCTGTATCACTACTTTTTTAAAGAAAAGGTATATAAATAGTTGTAATTGTATCCAATGCTTTGAGAGTTTATTCTGAGGAACTGCACTGGCGACGTGTTTTGCAAGTTTGTTGCATTTCAACTAACTAGGAATCGATCTTGAACATCGGGAGGTTTTGGCATACATTTCCAATGTAAAAGCTTTCATGAAAAAGTTTATTGTTATAAACTCGTAAATGTGGTCGTAAGGACTTTAGTTGAACACTACCTACCATTGCCACAGTTAACTGAAACACAATCGTTTATATTTGTCTGGCATTTGTCACCGCTGAATCCTTGAGGACACCGACAAGAGTACTGACCAGATCCCCGTGGGTGGTAGGGGTGAGGTAGGCATTTGCCGCCATTTTTACACGGACACACCACAATACGTACTGTCACGGTGATGGTGTCGGTAGCGTTGCACTCATCAGTGACTTTAAAAGTAAAGTCCTTGTTATGTTGTGACGTGACATTCCAATGTAGTAAACCAGTAGAACTAAAGGTATACCCACTACTAGCAGTAGTACTTAACAGAGAGTACGTGACAGGACGGTTTTCTGGGTCTGATGCTTTAAGCTGTAACGGTAGATACTCCCCTTGAAGAGCGTAACGAGGTGACTGGCCTTGTTCAAATGACGGTGGTTGGTTGACTGAAATAGAATTGAGAGTTATATACTGCTAGCTGCTAATTTTAATCCCTAAACTTATTTTTACCTTTTCTTCGTGTCCACGAATGTTGAACATCTCCCGGCATGCATTGTTGGCACCAGTCACGTGGGTTGGATTGATTGGCAGCAAAACAGTGCCCACGAATCAAACAAGAGTTGTCCTGAAGCAAAGTAAAAACATATTTGATCAGTAATATGTCACAGTAGTCCTGGTAAATAAGTAAGACCCCCCTTACTTAGACAATGGTAAATAGGTAAGACCCCCCTTATTTAGACAATGGTAAATAGGTAAGACCCCCTTACTTAGACAATGTTAAATAGGTAAGACCCCCCTTACTTAGACAATGGTAAATAGGTAAGACCCCCCAGTTACTTAGACAATGGTAAATAGGTTTGCTTACTTTAAGATAACAATTGCCCGATTTGTTGCATGCCATACAAATAGAGTCGTACGACACAAACCGCATCTGCCGCTGACTCTTGTGCTCGCCGTCGTTTGAAATCGATATCCAAAGTCCACCTGCAGGGGTACCCTCAGAGTCGTAGTCGCCAAGTTTTGTGGGAGGATCGGGAAGCTCACACCTTACACCAAATATATCGATCTTTTGACCAGGTAATTTGATAACTTGTGGTTTGACTATCCAGTCGCTGGTGACAACCTGTAGAATTGGTTGAAACGATACATTTATTGGCCAATGATTATGAATCGGGTAGGGGAACGATCGATAGAGAATGTTAAATGGCGAAGGAAACTTGACACTGTATAGATGGAATGCAATAATGGCGTCCAATTTCAATTGCCATTGTTCTTGACTGACTAGCCTCTCATACATGCAGGTTAAAATACTTTTATGTTTCCACATGATCATGAACACGAGGTTAGTCAGTCTAGAACAATCAACCTCGTCCCCAGGGCCATTTTGAAAATAGCGAGAAGAGAGGGCCCTGGGGACGAGGTTGTAGAACAATGACGCCATTATTGCATTCGGGCTATATTTTCCTTCGGGATTTGATACCACCACTTTTTGCAGATTCCGTTTTAGTTTCGTTTCTCCATCCACAAACATCACCAAAGGTATTTCCAGAAAAACGGTATTACACCAGACGATCATAATTCAAGTTGTGATACCACAGGCAGCCCAATTAAGCTGTGATCTTGTGAATAATTGTAGAGAATGTATGTAGAATTACAAAATAACGTATAATGGCACTTACGTTGTCAATAAAGGACTGAAAATTCACCACAGCGTTGATAATTTACTGTTCTATTGCCCTGATGTGTTAGTTTTGCGTTTTAGGAAAAAAATTAAAAACGCAAAACTAACACATCAGGGCAATAGAACAGTAAATTATCAACGCTGTGGTGAATTTTCAGTCCTTTATTGACAACGTAAGTGCCATTATACGTTATTTTGTAATTCTACATACATTCTCTACAATTATTCACAAGATCACAGCTTGGGCTGCCTGTGGTAAAACAAAATGTTGCAGCAATCAATCGAAATGATTTCTATTTCTTGCAACAGAAAAATGATATATAAATGATATGAACATTTTCATTTTCTGCTGAACTTAGGTACCCTGGGTTTTGAAAAGCCTTGTTGGAAAACCTAATAAAAGTATGTATGTATGTATGTACCCTCTCATTGAGGGAATTATTTTCCTGTTTCGAGGTTTTCCTCGGCAGTGGCTGTACGTTATTTGTAACTGGAAACGTTTTTAAAGTACCTATGAAACGAAAAAAACAGACCCCGTTTTTATTTGCTACTAAGAAAGTTTACTATTTGCTTGTTTACATGGCGTTAATAAAAAGTGAATTGAGCTTCAGGAACATTTTTTATTTCGTGCACGAAGTTGGGCATTTTGGGTTTCAAAGTGCGATAATTCCCGCTCGGTCAAACTATTGAAATGTGATGTCATAAGTTGTGCAAACAAAGGCATACACAACTTATGACGTCACCGAGCCATTGTCAAGGGCCCAGTCTCTTGTCGCACATTTTGGTTGAAAATGATAATTTTCGAACCGCGAAAAGAAAATTTTCGCACGCTCAAAGTCGATGTTTAAATACAGCAAATGTTCAGAGAAAGACCAAACAACAATAATGTACAATAAAACAAGGATCGACATTTTCGCTTCATAGGCACTTTAAGTAAAGTAACAGCCAGTCTCTGCAACTACATTTCAAGACATGCCCGTACATGCATGGGCATGGTCCAACAACAATTGACAAGCGCTAACCTTCAATTCTCGAATATGACAAGTCAGGTTTTCTGAGTTGATGAACTCTCGTCCAAATATGTCGGTCTTTTTGCAGGGTCGTCTTCTAATGTCACACAATCCTCCATCGTAAATACTAGTACAATATCAAGCAACATGTCGTCAATGTCACACACTCCTCCATCGTAAATACTAGTACAATATCAAGCAACATGTCGTCAATGTCACACAATCCTCCATCGTAAATACTACAATATCAAGCAACATGTCGTCGATGTCACACAATCCTCTATCGTAAATACTAGTACAATATCAAGCAACATGTCGTCAATGTCACACAATCCTCCATCGTAAATACTACAATATCAAGCAACATGTCGTCAATGTCAAACAATCCTCCATCGTAAATACTACAATATCAAGCAACATGTCGTCAATGTCACACAATCCTCCATCGTAAATACTACAATATCAAGCAACATGTCGTCAATGTCACACAATCCTCCATCGTAAATACTACAATATCAAGCAACATGTCGTCAATGTCACACAATCCTCCATCGTAAATACTACAATATCAAGCAACATGTCGTCAATGTCAAACACTCCTCCATCGTAAATACTACAATATCAAACAACATGTCGTCAATGTCACACAATCCTCCATCGTAAATACTACAATATCAAGCAACATGTCGTCAATGTCACACAATCCTCCATCGTAAATACTACAATATCAAGCAACATGTCGTCAATGTCACACAATATCCTCCATCGTAAATACTACGGGGTATACAGTATCAAACAACATGTTGACATCCATTCATTCCGTTCAATAATTCATTAGTTCGCAGATTCAGACGCCTGCATGTATAAACTTTTTATGTTGTTTCTAGCCAATCTAAACTTACCCCAACAGTTCAGGAACAGCATTTAAACTCATGGAACAATCATTTGACGTATACCCTTCCTCACATATGCACGTTCTGTTTGTGCAATTGCCATGGTTACTACAATCGCTAGGACACAGGTTCTCGCCTATCTCTGCGGGGGGTTTAAGTTCACCGTTGGCATCTTTTTTATAAAGCGAAACGTTCTTCAAGGCGACTTCCTCACACGATTCTTTCATTGAATCGAAAGCTGCAGCAGCAAACTTTAAATCACCTGTCAGCTAAATCCAAATCAAAGCAAACATTATTTCGATAATGTATAGACACAAATAAGTGTAGCCAGTTAATACAGACTCGTACCCGAGTCGTTACTGGGCGTACTCAACTGGCAATGGAATCTGGGGAAGTAATGACCGCGCACAAAGGCGCAAGAGCACACCGCGCGTTCCCAAAGCGCGACTGAGTAAGAGTCTAGAAGCGTACGAGTCTGTAGATTTATATAGAACTCGTCATGCAACAGAATATATATTCCCAATGAAATGAGCTTGATTTGGTTACCTGCAAGTCAGTGGCACATTGTGTTACTGCAACTGTCATGTTAAACCCAGGCACTTTACTGCACGCCTTTCCTGCTGTCGTGTCTTCAATGATACCTTTGCAGTACAATGTGGAGTTTTCTTTGGACATGAGATCCTTGCCTACTGCTCTTCTAGCGCGAATACGTGTGAAAGCAAAGCCTGCATCGAGTTCATCAACAAAGAAACTCTTGTCTTCGTAGTCCATAATATCATCACTATATGGTGTCTTCTCGATGGACCTGCGCCTTCGTTTTCCTTGAAACTGTTTAGCTATGTCTATCCCAGGAGTCTTATGGTACTCCTCAAATTTGTTCGAGTCCCATTCACATTTCCATTGAAACTTATCTGATTCCTTTGGACATTTACACCAGCGTAGCTTTTGCTGCCCAGACGATAGTGTTGGTGTTGGTAGAAATATTTCAAAATAACTTTTGCTGTGGGGAACTCTGGCAAAGGAAAAATATAAATATACACTAAGGTGAGACAAAATACAAAACAATTAACTTCGTTCATTATGAGATGTAAATGATGTACGTATGTAATTATAATAAATGTGAATTGAACCCATTAAGTAAGACCCTAGCTCACCATAGAGTGCCAGTAGCTCAGTGGTTAGAGCATCCGACTAGCAAACGGAGGGTCATGGGTTCAAATCCCATCTGGGGCTCAGATTTTTTCTGAGTCCCAACATTTACGTATGTACATGTGAAGTTTGGTTAACTTTTAAGGTGGTTCCCGCATAATGAATGACCGGTTTGCCGTATTTTTTAACTCGCTCGCTCCGCGTCAATATTGCTTGGATTTTAGTGTGCTTAACACAAATACTAATTCAACTATTCTGCTTTTTGACAGTGTATTCAAAATTATCATTGTAAGCCGCGTTTGTGAATGCCAGCAGATATCCAAACGACACTATTTTCACTAAAACCGCTGCCAAGCGCTATCTCCTCGTACGATTTTTTTTAAACTTCGTGAACAGCCTTTTGAGGTCCCTAGTAATGTTCTGACGAAGTAAGAAGGAAATTGATCGAGCCGAAATCACCAATTCATATTTTTGTTGTCAAAATTTGGACCTGTCGGTTGTTACGTGATTTCGGCTCGAACAATTTTTTTCTTACCTAGTCAGAACATTACTAGGGACCTTAAAAGGCAGTTCACGAAGTTAAAAAAAAATCGTACGAGGGAATAACGCTTGGCAGCAGTTTTAGTGAAAATAGTGTCGTTTGAATATCAGCTGACATTCACAAACGCGGCTTACAATGATAATTTTGAACCACCTTAACTTCGTTCATATTATATAAGTACTCCTTTCAATGACGCTAGTCCCACGACTCACAAGGCGCTCTTTTAATTTCTAAAGAGTGCGCACGACTGCTGGGGAGTTACTATTTACTGATTTTCATAGTCTTTCTGAATTCTCTACTTTTTCACAGATTAAAATCAGCCAGCTCATTTTCTAGCCTGTTTTGCAGACGTTTTAGTTGGTTCGCTTTTCTCTTTGTGTGTGTGTGTGTGTGTGTGTGTGTGGGTGCAGTGTGTGTGGTGTGCGTGTGTGTGCAGTGTGTGGTGAGAGAAAAGCGAACCAACTAAAACGTCTGCAAGGGAGGTATACTAATTTTCAACGTTATTTGAATTTGCTTCACTGTAATTGATCTTGTTTATTTTTATTTTTATTGTTTAGACATTCATGAAGAATATGGCTGCGAACAGCAGGAAAAAAAACAGATTTTGGTTGGACGGGAAAAAAGAAGAAAGCCTATTTTTGAACATGGAGAATTTCACAGAAAGCTCTGCAAACCGGCAGAGTTGGCTGGATTTGCAATTGCAGTTGTTTAGGCTAATATATTCACCAATTCGGCTCACTTCTGCAGTGTAGCTGTTTTTCATTTATTCTGGTTTTATGTTTTATCTGATTTGTCTTCAAAGACACATTTGTCGGTTACTGCTGCTACTCCGTCACACCACAGGCCTCCCAACCTCAACGTTTGCATCGTGTTTAATCGGTGTCAGTTGTAGTCGTTGTATGATTGGGATTCCTGTGGTGTAGTTCAACGGTCATTTGTATGAGCTCGATACATCGTTTCTCAAAAGCATTCTTTTACTACATCGTTCTCTAGAACATTACTAGTAATAAAGAATAATACTTGTTCAAGCCTCTTGAGGTTTTGAGTCGTATTTAGTGGGTTTTGGTTCGGGTGAATTTAATTTGAGGTTGGGAGGCCTGTGGTCATACATGGAAAAGTTAGCATATCAAGTTCAACATTCAGCCTGACTTCGCAAAACATTATTTTTAAGAATAATACAAAATTGTCATTTTTACCTCCAACTTTTCCCGAAAGAATCCTCATCTGTATGCTGCTTTTTATCTCCTCCATTTTGAAACTCATCGTCTTGTCTTCCATTGAAATTCCCACACAGTCCATAGATGCTATTATGTTGTACATTAAATGCTTTAACGTAGACGCTTAAGCCCCAATCATAGCGTTCAACCCTCACACGAGTGCCAGATGGCAGAATGACCTTCGTAATGAAGTATAGGAAAATGTAAGGAAATATTTAACATTATCTAAAGGTATAAAACTCATTGAAATTAAAAGATCGGCTTTTGCACTAGGTTTAAACGGTTATTATTAAAGGAAAAACGCCATGTTCAAAGAATATAGTGGCCCTCAATATATATATATATATATATATGAACAATTATAGATCGATACTGATATTAAACTACTATATTTTTATGAATTCCTCATATAATAGTGTACTCACATTGTGTGTTACTGTGCTGCCTTCAACAGTTCTGATAATGTGTGTCCCTGGTGCCAGTCCTTTTGCACTGCGTACTTCTGTTTTCAAAAGTTTTGGTTGTTGAACAAGGTGCTGATTGCACACGGTGAAAATAATGATATCAGCCCCTTCACGTATGGCGACGCCACAATTACAGGACACTGATGATGACCAATAAACACAGACCCATATCCGTGTATGTACCTAGAAAAACGCAAACTTATATGTTGTTGTTGGTTTTATTAGAAAGAACACACTTATGAATAAATTAATAACGTTTCCTCTGCGTTGAGTTTTTGGGAATTTATTCCAAGCTTTCGGACATTGTGGCCATCATCAGCATAAAAAGTGTTTGCAGAGAAAACGTTATTTATTCATACACTTGCCTGCGACTTATTTTTACACATACAAAGTACAAACAAACAAAAAAACTTATGTTATTCACGAGTGCATCCCTAACTAAAGATTAGGTTTACTCCAGCGTCGAGTATTTACAGCTCCCTCTATGCATCAATCAATCAATCAATCGTTTATTTATCCACGTTACGTCAAAGAGCAAAAGGTCGTTCAAAATACGAACGTGTAAAAATACAAGATGAACTATGATTAATCTATATAAAAATACTATATATGCATACTGCTTTTGATCCTGTTTTTCCTAGCCAAGTCAGTACACATGCTCTATAGACTAGTTGTTAAATGTAAATGCCGCTGCTCACCTCCGTGTTGGTAAATGTGTTTCTGTAAAGAACGTAGTCACCAGTTCCGTAGAAATTGTACCAACTATTAAATAACGATATAAATAAATATGAAAACTTTATACCAAATAATTAAACGCGCGCTCTTCAAACCTTGGAAATTATTTGGAATTGTCCAAAACGACCTTTTTTTTTGTCAGTGAGTCACTGAAATTTCATAATATTTTAAAATTTAATAGACCTTTTCCCCATTCGCTGTGATGACCACGTATACGAACAATAATAATAATAATAAAGTGGTCACTGGCAAGGTGAGCGTCATCTTACATTTCCTCCCTCCATCCAGTATAACAAACCTTTCGTCAAAAGTGTAATAATGAGGATCCCCCACAGATTGACACTGCTTTTGTACTGTATTATCAACTGTGACCTAAAATCAAGTAGATCTGTTATCGGTCTATTGCAAGTATATGCCATATATATATATAATATGCCATTGTTATAAATAGTAGCCTGCGTAGCTGGCGGTCAGCGGATGAGTAGATAATAATAATGATGACCTCGGTCGAAAACGTTCAATATCTTTTGTCTTTCGTCGTAAGACTTAATGCCTATATCATACAATATAATAATAATAATAATAATAATAATAATAATAATAATAATAATAATAATAACAATAATAATAATAATAATAATAATTATAATAATTATAATAATAACAATAATTATAATACTAATACTAATACTAATACTAATACTAATACTAATACTAATACTAATACTAATACTAATACTAATACTAATACTAATACTAATACTAACACTAACACTAACACTAATACTAATACTAATACTAATACTAATACTAATACTAATACTAATACTAATACTAATACTAATACTAATACTAATACTAATACTAATACTAATACTAATACTACTACTAACACTAAC
>JAUJYZ010000014.1:52500-90000 GCA_033675265.1 Actinostola sp. cb2023
CTTAACTTCCGTCTCCTTTATTACGTTTATCACACGTCCACAGAATTGTGTCAACTTTATGTCCTCCTATTAGTGAACATAAACAATATATCCGGCTTCCAAAAAATGAATGCACAGAAGATCTTTTGTGATAGAAATAAAGACCCGATGCGCTTAATATTCTTAAGAGCTCTTCCCAAAGTAACGCACAGAACACAGAATATTGTAGCAACACAGAGGTATCTCTTTGTTTCTTTTCTTGAACATATATATATATAATGTAATCATTACCTGCACAATAGGCCCTGGAACACCCATAGACTCGCTTTAGTTTATAGACGAAGTATCCACCGGCACCGGCACAGTTTTTAACAGATATTTTAGAGGATAAAAGGCAGCCCATTTTTCTGTTATGCACGTTAGTACAAGCAGTCACTTGCTTTTCTTGACCCTTTGTCTGTGGATGTGAACCTCTTATCCATATCGGTGCTATGGTACCACAGAAGTATGGTTCCGGCTTGGTTTCTGGCATCACTCCTCCAACTGCGCTAGTAAATCTGTACCAACCTTCATTAAGCATGTCGTCGCATAGAGCTACTTCTCCTGATTTTAGTTTGTATTTGGAGCTTCGGTAAGGATTGTCTATTGACTTGTAATTCTTGCAAGGATCTACAAGAGCCTGGCCTGCACCAAACGTTCCAACAAGTATTAGAATCAAAGAACTAACAGCAGAGCACCTCACGGGAGCCATGTTTGCTTAAAAATGGATTGCAGGCCAAGAACAAGTACAGACAAATCGAGGTTGTTGTTGATCAAATACATCAAAGGATTCTAGTAGATAGAGAACGGAAGACGTTTGACCTCGGACTACCACAGATAAACTTTCCGAGTATCAAATTTACATACGTTTACATTCCTTTAAAGCTAAGTATAACATCGATTGCGGAAGTAACTTGTTTTATGGGACCTTATGATTGTTCATTAACGCGGCGGTTCATTAACGCAATAGCAATTTTTACATAAACTACGGAAGTGATGTTTGATTTGCTTTAGATTATTTGTTATGAGATTGTGGCACCACTACCCTGCAGACAAAGGCTATTAGCCACTTTAGAAACGAGTGGAGGACTGGGAACGAGTTTTAAGAATTAATCTAATTAAAAAATGAACCCCATCACAAGAAAGAGCATATCAGAATTAGTAAGTTTTAGGAGTTTGATAGGGTTTGGACAAGTAGCAAATGAACTGCAGACATTTAAAATCTGCAAAATTTACAAAGACATCCCAGTCCTTTACTCGTTTCTAAAGTGGCTAATTGGATTTACTTGCTGTTGTGATCGGGGTGAAGGGGTGACAGCTGCCTTCGCATCACAAGCAGCAAGGAAATCCAATAGTCTTTGTCTGCAGCTGGGTAGTGGTGCCACAATCTAGTCATGACAAATAATTTGCCTCAACGTTTTCGTTCCCCCTCCAATGTTGGTTGTTCGCACGTGGTTTTTAATTTTGACTTCCTGACTTATCATGAAAACATAAGTACAACACTTATGAAGGGGAAAAAGGAAGACGAATCAAGGAATTTCTAGGTGGCACTTATTGTACATGGCCGGGCTGTTGGGGGCAAAAGTAGATCAGGGTTATAGATTGAGCTGTTGTACCGACTTGCTCTGTCGCTTTGTCCCAGTAATATAACTCCTAATTTAATGTTGTGCTGGCGCTTATGATTGTGTCCCGAGAAACCTACACTAATATGTTGTAATGCACAGCGGGATATAAATGAAAATACAAAATGTACAAAATGCAAAAGGATATGTTATATAAACTATATAGGTTGATTGACGGCAACTATATGCCTAAGCTTAAAGTTGTCAGTTTTCGTATGAGTGGGAAACTTATGGCACGGAGTTACGGTCACGGTACGGAATCGAAGACATCTATTCAACCAATCACAGCGCACAAAATTGCACAGCCAATCAGAATGCTTGGATACGGCACGGTCACCGCACGGCACGAACCGTACCGTAACTACTTCCTGCTCAAACGAAAACGACTCTATTGTTGCGCTAAGGCAAGGCTATGGGTTGGTGCTTTTGCACTTAGATCAGGCGTGTGGCTAGAAGTAATGTTTAAAGTTCCAGTTTGGGTTTTGAAATCTCGTCATGTCCGAATTGGAAGCCTTGGACTGACTTGAAATACTCAATAATTATTTTCGGTATTTGGTTCTTGTGCGCATGCGTGAATTTTAAGTTATGTCTACGTAATTAAAAAGTCTAATAATTATGAAGGTAATTTGCGTTTGCTGCGGTGCGTGCAAATTGCCTTATAACTTACAATTATAAAGGTGTTAAGAATAATGACAAGGTGGTTTAAAAATATAATACGCCTAATTCTAAAGCCGCATCTACACGAGCAAGTTTTCCTTGACAACTTTTCCTTGACAAGGAAAACTTGCTCGTGTAGACGACAAACACATCGCCAATTTTTCCTTGTCAAGGAAAATTTGCTCATGTAGATTACAAAAAATTGTCAATTTTTCCTTGTCAAGAAAAACTTGTTCGTGTAGATGCGGCTTAATTAAGTGGTAGTGAGTTCCATTGTATGTTTAGGTGCACAAACGAAATTTGCCCTAAACACCATATGAACTACTAACTACTAACAGATGACCTCGACGCGCACTTGAAAGCGTTTTATATAAAGATTAAGATTTGTCAGCAAGTAAATGTATTTACCTGATGGTAATGTAGTTATGTTAAGGTGACTTGTTGTTGATGGTGCTATAATTGTTGGCGTTGTCATTGTGGTTGGCGTTGCTGATGGAGAAACTGAGGAAGAATGTAATGGCGGATAAATTATAAAAACAAATACAGGAACAGTTAGTAATGATAATGTTGCATGTAAAAAACATAACAGAAATGTGGGCGCTGCAAAACATTTTACCTTAAAGTCGGCAAGGGAGATAACGAAATACAAACTAAAGTCATAGCCAGTGACCGGCCCGGGCGATTTTATATTTTACGCCCACTTCAAGATGGCGGATATTTCCGAGATGGCCTGGAATCTACTAATACGAGCAGCTCAACTTCCGGTGAATCGTATTATTTGCACATAGAGTTCAGTATTCTTTTCATTTTCTTTGTTTTCTTCGATAAATGTTGAATGTTATACATATTTGGAGAAATTGTATGTATTTATCAGGTTTGAAATAAAACGATCCATTGTGATAAAGTTGGAGCTTTATTTTCGACTCTCATTTGCTACCGTATTCGTATGCGAGTATAATTTTAAATGCCAATGCGAAGTCATAAAAGCGGTAAGTATTGTAAGACAACTAAACATCAAGACAGCGGCATAAGATAAAACACGCTTTATCGTGGAAAAATTCGACTCATACGAATAACAAATGAGATTCGGCGTACGGCAGTCTGATGTGTCACGCCAGAATTAAATTTATTCAGTCTCGTATACTGTGCCCAGCCATAAACCAAAACTTGGCATCGAAATTTATAAAGCTGTTCTGAATCGCTTTGTACGTCTTAACAAAGATAGGATAGTTTGGATTCAATACGTTTCTTCAACTTGTCATAAAATCATAGAAATAATCGACTCAACGGTACGAATAACAAAATCAGAGTCGGCGTACGGTTACCGTACGAATAGCCAATACATATTTTCATTTACTTACTGGCTATCCAACGGATTGTTCCCCTCAAAACACTTTAAAAAAGATCCAGCTTTATTTGAAAGTTTCTACTCATCGATCACTGCGGTAAAACGGCTTGCTTTTTAGTGGGCGTAAAGATTGAGTCGATCACTTCGCATTTTACACCCACTAAAAAGCAAGCGTTTTACCGCAGTGATCGACGAGTAAAAACTTTCACATCAAGCTGAATCTTCTTTAAAGTGTTTTGAGGGAAACAATCCGTTAGATAGCCATGCAGTAAGTGAATGAAAATAAGCTCCAACTTCATCACAATTGGATAGTTTTATTTCAGACAATAAATACATACAATTGCGGCTTGTTTGACACGATTTCTCCGCCAAATATGTATAATCTTCAACATTTATTGCAATTGCAGTTTAGCCAACAAAGAAATTGCCAAGAATTACTCTATGTGAACTCGAAGAAAATACGAAGACGATTCACCGGAAGTTGAGCTGCTCATATTAGTAGATTCCAGGCCATCTCGGCCATATCCGCCATCTTGAAGTGGGCGTAAAATATAAAATCGCCCGGCCCGGGTATCGAACCAGGCACTACAGCGAGGGGAGGGCTCTCATCACTCCACCCATCCACCCTTACTTGCCATATTTTGCACTTAGAGCAAAGAAACATAATTGTTGTGTGCGAACTTACTACTTTCTCCACCTTAGACACATCACCACCATACTTGCATCCACATGAAAAATGGCCGGAAGTGTCTGGTGAAACAGCCCCACAATTCCTTACGTGATCAGTAGTAGTTACCAGTTTTCCATGAAACTCTAAAATAACGAATCAACCCATACATTTAATTTACTTACCACAAACACTATTGACTGAGATCATACCGCCTGTGCAGCAAGTTGTGACTTGATAATTCGACTGAGTGGCCCTATCTGCCCAGTAAATACTCGCTATAGGGCTAGTATACATCTCAGGACTTAGTATCACATCATGGAAGATCTGAGCAAGCCCAAGACATGTGAAGGCCCTTTGTTTTTTAGTGGAGTCCATGTTACCATAGATTACGCCAAAGGTACCGGTAATGGCATATCGGTTTACAGGCATTGTTATGGTGGCCTTGGTTAGAGCTAGAGACAGTCCTGCGCAGGTTAACTTTCTCTTGGCGTTAGTTAAAACCTTGCGAAGCAAACGTAAGTATATATATCATATATTTCTACTAAAATTTATAAAATAACTATGATATAACGCGCGCTCTGATTTGCCAAAGGATGCGTATGACGCGTGCTTTATGAGAGCAAACAGCACGCGCAGATATTTAAACATTTTTGTAACGAACAAAATAGAAAACTTGTCCGCTATGCTCTGTGCAGGTTTAGAGCACTTGGGAACTGATCAGACGCAGTTCTTCTTATAACACTTCTCTCGTGTTCTGATCAGTCCTTGCGTGCTCCATAGCTGCACAGAGCACGCGCGCGCGTTTTCTATTTCTTCAATAGTGAATGAATGAATGACTAAATGAATGACGATGGATGGATGGATAAAGAAATAGATGGATGGAGCAAGCATAAACGCAAATGCAAGCAGAAGAGGCGCCGGTTATTCACTGTGGCAACGCACCTGATGCAAGCACAATCACAACGCATATAAGCTTTACACAAAAGCACACAATTGGTCCATTTCTTGTGCTTGCGCATGCGCGTATGCTTTCAGTCAGGCCCATTATCACGTTACTCATCCTTGCGTCGCTTGTATAAACCAGGCATAGAAGGAATATCTGCGTGTATATGCAACATCCATGACATTCAATACTCCAGTTTCGAGTTGGTTAGACACCGCTGTACTCCTTGACAAAAGACGCGTTTGCTCAGGCTTAGCCTCAATCCAGAGAATAACCCGTGCAATTAAAGATGATTTCTATTGTTGAATGTCAACACTTTTTCGCGTTCTCGTCGGTATTTTTGCTAATTTACACTGAATTGAGGCTAAGCCTGAGCAAATGCGTCTTCTGTCAAGGAGTACAGCGGTATCTAAACAACTCGAAACTGGAGTATTAACGCCGTACCTAACGACAACGGTTATCAGATTGGTGATCATCTACTTTACGCACATGCCCATACCTCGTTCGTGATGGCGTCCACTTCACTCTGCTGTAAGGTTACCACAGAGGGTCCCACGGTGTAGTAAATAGTGACAGTGCTCTTCCAGCAATTGGTTGCCATACCGACCACTACAAGAAGAAATATTCGTGTACATCATTGCTAGCTATAGAATTGCGTGCCATGGTTAATCGCCGAAGTTTCTAAGGCCGTGTTTACACTTGAGTTACCGATTAACCCTTGGGAGAAATTAGAAAACTATTGTTTGTTGAGCGGTTAACCTTAGTTTTCTGATTTGTACCTTGGTAAAGCAGACCAGTGTAAACACGGCATATTAAGCAAGTTGAATGACCTCTGTTCCATGGTATATCGCATCAACCTGGTTTGGAAATACGTATATATACAGTACAGCCAAACGTTCGGTCTGAGTACTAAATCCTCTCTCTGAGACCCAAAGGAAGCATGGGGAATGACATTTGTCTTTAAATTATTATTTTTAATTATTCAGTTTGTTGTATTTAGTCAGTACAAGTGCACCGATTGATCAGCTGAAGGATTTACCCTAAAGATTATTATTATTATTATTATTATTATTATTATTATTATTATTATTATTATTATTATTATTATTATTATTATTATTATTATTATTATTATTGTTGTTACTAACAACAATAATAATAATATTATTATTATTATTATTCAATTATTATTGTTAGTATTGAATGAATGAATAAACCTTTATTTACAGTGCGACTACACTAACCAAGGCCACCCAAACAAATTTTGAATCAAATTTTCTAATCACATTTGTGACGCTGAATAACAGAATGATGTCGAATTCTACAATTTAAACTGTTTCTTGTTCACTCTTGATCGTATACATACACATATAAAGTAAAATATATGCTTTTAAAGCGTAAATTTGACAATTTGTGCAGATTCTATTGTTTAAATACTCAATTGTGATTGGATAATTTGTATGAAAATTTGCTTGGGTGGCCTTGGTTAGTGTAGTCGCACTGTAAACAGGGTTGTCCTTTCAGTGTATATAATTATTATAATTATAATAATAATAATAATAATAATTATTATTATTATTATTATTATTATTATTATTATTATTATTATTATTATTATGTACGGTATTGAACGACCAGCAGTGTGTTATCAGGTTTACAGGTTTCAACCTGATAAAACACGTGCGCTGCGAGTTTATTGAAATGCTACAAAACGTCGTTCCCAAATGTTTCAGAGATAAATCCATGTCTTTGGGAATTGCTTTGTTTAAGTTTAAGTTTAAAAAAACTTAATGAGTACGGACTCTGTTGTTTTATTCATTTGAGCATTCACTGTGCCTAAAAAAACTGAAGCACAGACGAAGAGCCAGTGTCCAAAGAGCCACTGAGAAATGCAAGCAAATGGGCTTTTCAGATTTTTCCAATATCTTTACCCCATCCACACTACTCCGTTTTCGTTTGAAAACACATCGTTTTTATATTGTTCTCTATCCTCAAGGGAATCGAAAACAATCAGCTCATTACCAGAAACAATAGGAAAACGCAGGTTAGCGTTTTAGTGTGGACTGGGTCTTAGCTTGCCTCTATGTTTTCCCATTTCAGATCTCTTGGGAATAACATTCTTTGTTCAAAGTATTTTCATATCAATGTGTTTGTTCATGTGTTAACATGAAAGGAAATATATTATGCTCTAGGGAATGGTCACATGGTCTGAGATGGAACAACATTGAACCAAGCTAAAGCAGGAAAGATAACTGACAAGGACCCAGTTTAGAGAAGTGTTCGTTGCTGTTTTTGACACAAGTAGGAAACATTGCCGTAAACGTGTCCCCGAAGTTGCTGAGTTGTCGCACGTCAGTTCAAGAGGTTTGTAAGACGACGATATCCTGGCAGAACACTGTAAGAAGGCCGACATGGCAAAGGAGAGGCGGCTGTTTCGGGGCTTTCTCAGTATATCACCGTCCTGAATTCCTGAACATTTGAATAACAATAGTTCATATTGTTGTATGTATGTATGTATGGCTCGTTCTACAAAGAGTTCTTGATTTGAATTTAATAACAAAGGTTTTTCAGGATAGTGATATACTGAGAAAGAGCCGCTGTTTCGCTGTTTGGTCAAAATGAAGGAAGGTAAAAATTAAGCTATTTTCAAAGTTGGTAATTCTAAGTGAAATTTGTAAGAAGCAAATATGTATTTTATCCAGTTCAGTGCGTTCCATGAAACTAGTTCTTTATATCTGTGTGATATTTCAACTTGAAATGTACGTTCTCTATAATATTGGGCTTTCTATTGTTTGGGGGTCTTTCTCATTGATATGCTAATTAAAAAAAAAAGATGACATTTTATACAAGCATCAAGAGTTCCAGACTTCCGGTACGCGCGCAATGCATTGTGTTATCATCTTCATCGTCCGTAATCTCATCTTTCATCTTATTCCCATTCTCCTTCTTCCTGTCGTTTCCATTCCCATTAGCGTTCCCATTCTCATTCTCATTCCCATTCTCATCCCCATTCTCATTCTCTTTTCTATTATTAAATAAGCTCAATTTCTGATAATTGTAACGTAGTCAATGTCTCATTATGTTTATACAGGGAGAGATGGGCGCGATGGGAAGCCTGGGAAGCCTGGTAAGTAAAATCCTAACTTGTCCCCAGTCTCCACGGGAATATAGAGACGGTGTGGTTTGGTGACGAGTTCCCTTAATGATCAGTGATTTTCATTTATTTATTACCGGTATATCATTAATCCTATATGTTTCCATTGCTTTTCTGTTTAGGAAGGGATGGTCGCGATGGATCCCCCGGAAAAAATGGTAAACCAGGAACACCAGGTAACTGGCCAGACATTTATCATCATCATCGTCATCATATCACTAATTTTATCATCTTCATCATCATCATTATGATTAAATCATTATATTAATGATATTTAACAGTACGACCAACATTATCACCACCACTTTCATCTAGGACGTTTCTAGGGCGTATCTAGGACTACGTATCTAGGGCGTATCTAGGACGTATCTAGGACGTATATAGGCCGTATCTAAAACTACGTATCTAGGGCGTATCTAGAACGTATCTAGGGTCTATCTTTTATAAGTAATTTATAATTTATAAGTCAGCACAATAAAGTACTTGTTGCTGTTCTAATCTAGGGCATATCTAGAACGTATCTAGGGCGTATCTAGGGTGTATTTAGAGTGTATTTTCAAGTTTTTTCTCATGTTTTATTACAAAAGATAACAATTAAATTTACAAGTTCACACCTTCCCGCAAATATCTAGAACGTATATAGGGCGTATCTAGAACTACGTATCTAGAACGTATCTAGGCCGTATCTAGAACTACGTATCTAGGGCCGGCGTATCTAGGACGTATCTAGGACGTATCTAGGACGTATCTAGGATGTATCTAGGGTGTATCTAGGATGTTTCTAGGGTGTATCTAGAACTACGTATCTAGGGCGTATCTAGGATGTATCTAGGGCGTAGCTTGGGCTTGGGCTCACTTTGCTCACTTTCACCCATAGCTTGGGCTCCCTATGTCTAGAATTTGTGCTCACTTTTCCTTTGTAATAATCTCATAATGCATTGCGTGCGTACCGAAAGTCTGGAACTCTTGATGCTTGTATATAAAACGTTCATCTCATTAGCATATCAACCAGAAAAAAAAAACAATGCAAAGCCCAAGAGTATGTCCATTGTTTTTCTCGCTAACCTCGTTTCCCACCTGTGAGTGACTTCAATCCGGCCTCCCCACGCTTTTAGAATTAATTGCAATTTATCAGGTATAAAAGCCCTTCCACGTGACCGAATGCATTCATCTCATTGGACAAAATGCTCATAAATTATGAATGAGTTTTTGAATATTCTTATTCTTATTCTTATTATTCTGTATTCTGTATTCTTATTATTGTTTTTCTTCTTCTTCTTCTTATTGTTATTATTATTATCATTATTATTATTATTATTATTGTTATTATTGTTATTTTTATATATTATCATCATTATTATTATTATTATTATTATTATTATTATTGTTATTATTATCATCATCATCATCATCATCATATTATTATTATTATTATTATTATTATTATTATTATTATTATTATTATTAAACAGTTACATTCTAACTTACCAATAACTGCCAGAAGCACAACAACAGTCAGTTGATATGATTTGTTTCCCATCATGAACTGCAGAGATAACTGTGAAACGTGACGTCAGACACTGCTTCAATACGGGATAGCGTCATTTGTCAATGGATTTTTAAAATTCAGGAATTCAGAATTTTGAGGAAAAAATTCGAAGATCTAATATCAAATTGGTATTTGGTTTCCAGACTTGAACGGCAGTTCTCGCTCAAGGTTATGAATTTCTGACTTAAAAAATTCATTGATAAATGACTCAAGACAAATGTTTCGATACACAATAACAATATTGTTATTCTTGTTGATACGATGCCACGAGTTGTCGGTACAAAATAACATTACGGTACGTTACGCAAGCCGAAGTTTCCCCTGCCATACAAGGGAATCCCAGTTAAACCAGGCGTAGTGACTCGAACAAAATCGAACGTTCGATTACATCGACTCCAATCGAATTCTATCGAATTCAATCTTCGATTGGATTCAGATTGACTACTGAAATCGGATTCACAAGAAAATAGTGCCAATCGAACATAATCGAAAGTTCGATTGTCATCGAACATAAGGCAAGGCAATATAAATACAACTACTTGACTAGGTTCGATTTTGTTCGATTAAGTTCGGAATAGTTCGGAAATGGAATTCAATCGAATTCACGGTGTTTTCTGAATTCGATTTTGTTCGATTTCCGAATCAATCGGAACTCATTCGATTGAATTCGACTGTGTTCGATTGAATTCGATTTCCGAATGTTCGATTAACTCACACCTGGAGTTATAACGCGACCCTCCGCCGTTCAGACACGCGTATACATGTACTGCAGATCATTATATATGAAACTACGAACTATCGCTTAGCCGACACAGCGAATCGTTTATTTCGGAACTACTGTTCGGTTGTCGTAAACTTGTAGAGCTATGGTAGTTTGTAGTAATTGAGTGCGCGTATATTGTAGTACAAATTGTATTGAGGAATGCATGTTGAATTGCAAAGTAATACCAGCTATTACAAATTGCTAGGACACGGAAACAAACTGTAAACCACTTACCGCGTAAGATACATCAGATATTTCGATGGAATTTCGCCTCTTTATAATCGATTTCAAGTATCACCCGTCATATGCAGTTATACAGTTGCAATTTCGATAGCGGATTTTTCAGGATTCTAGCGAAGTAGCTGATCGATCAGCCTTTAGAGATACGTAAAATACCTGACCTCGTCAGTCCATTTTATAACCGCTAGGTACCGCGATGGAAAGAGTCAGACTCAGGGGTCGAGCTCTCCTCGACTGTCTGTCGCGACAAGAGTATTATGTTTATAGGAAACACTTATCTTAGATGGACGGAAAAGAAGTCCCCGTTAGATGATGATGATGATGATGTTAATAATAATAATGATAATAATAATAATAATAATAATAATTATGATAACTTTATTTTTCGAAGCAAATTGCAAATAAACGAAATAACGAAATAACGAAATAACAACGAAACGTCGCTCAATAAATCGTTTCCTTTCTTTGAGTTTTGCGAATTAAATTACAAATAATAGATAAAAATAGATAACAAATCCTTATTTACAAAATTTGAAATGTTCACTTGACTAATGTTATTAAAATATAAACTATAAATATGAATAGTATAATATGGGCAACATATACTTGGACTCTTCAATAATAATTAACTAAATATATTTAAATACAAACAATAAATATGAATAATGTAATAATAATAATAATAATAATAATAATAATAATAATAATGATAATAATAATAATAATAATAACTACTTAGATGACTCGGCAGTAACATAAAAAGAAACAAAAAAATAACGAATATTTTCTACTTTTCTAGTTTGCTTTAGCGCGAGGTTTTCACTCTATGCAGTTATTATTTTGATTTTGGAAAAATGATGCTCTTTTAAAATACCCCGAAATTGTATTGCAGTGAACATTATGAACGCACCCACCATCATCCCTCGGCCCGGCCGAAAAGCCAACCAAGTGCATGTTTTTACTCGTTCACTGATTGGCTGGAGATTTCAATTATCGATGCTGATTGGTTATATTTTTCTAATGTGTACTGAATACGCGATGCTGATTGGTCGTATCGCTTTATCAGTCCGGTTCATTACCACTTTTGGTAATATGCATGACGTCACAAGATGGCGGCCGAAGCGCTGTCTCGGTCCCCATTTTCTTTAGTCCTTATTCCCCGTAAAAAAGGTCCTACCCATGAATCTTTGCGCGTCTAGATGTTATTGTATAACCAAAGACGTCATATTGTTGAAGCTTGCTTGAGACACTGCGAATTTTGCGAATTATCGAAGTTTTAGATCGTCTTTGTGGATTTTCTCTTGTTTATTTCTGCCAGGTTTACTGACAAAGACGTATTTTAAAGTATCTTTGCCCACTTTGTTTACAATTTCGCCCACATAGAGGTAAATTAGAGTAGTTTAGTCGTCATTTCCAGTTGGTTTTGTACGGGGGCCTGCCAAAAAGGCGAGGGGCCCAGCGATTCGAAATCATGACCGGCTTTGCCTCATCGAGGTTTGCTATGGAGGAGCATCGACGATTCCTCAACAATCGATGTCGTGTCTGATGTTTTTATGATGTTTTTGACCACTTAGTTGGAATGTATTTGAGTTTATCTGTTGATTTCTGTTGGTTTCGTTGTGGAGATCGAGATGGCGATGGGCATCTTCCTTGAAATTTGACTCAGTTGTGTCAGAGACGTGAATCATGAGAGGTAATTATTAGCAGTGTTTGTGCGGATTCTCTCCACAAGGAAGTCCATTCAAAGAGAAAGAACATGGAAGATATGTAAGTTATTATTTGCCTGTCAAGAGTTCTTCAGGTTCTGGGACGTACATAGAAGTTGAGAGGGGCGACATACGGTTCACGGTCATGTATTCCGGGATGTCTTCTTCTCTGTATCAAAGAGTTCGTCATGGAGAGGCAGTGAATGTAATCACAGACTAAATCTTCGCCTGGTATGTATTTGTTTTACAACCAGTATCACGAAATAAATAATAAATTGCGTTGTTATTGGCATTTTATGTTCTAATATTTTAGGGTAGAGCGCAGTCATATTTAATACCCTGAAACAATCAGAGAAGCATTGCTTAATTTTATTTATTTATGGACAAGTAGCTGGCTATCATTGAACCATGGATAGATAGAACTATAACTTCATTCCTCACGGCCTCTGTAGTTGTTCTTATGGTGAAATTATATTTAGTTGATAGTTTGGTGGTTTTGTTTCGCGGGAGGAATGACTTTGACCTCCTCGAGAAACCATGTTGAGTAACAACGTGGGGAGAGAAAGACCGTCGATTGACAATTATCATGACAACTAGTCAGTAGTCTTCGTCTCTGATTGGTTGGACTGTGTTTACAAAATAATACCAAAAGTGGTAATGAACCGGACTGTTTATTTCGCATGTCAAATAATAAAAGCATACATAGTTCTATTTCGGGTATTTATGATATAGAATTGCCGTTATATATAAACACTACTTAGAGATAAGCATGCATGCAGAATTTTAAAGTAAAGTTTTATTTTCGTGAAAGATATCACTTCAATATGATGGTTTTGCTTTCGAGTTTTTCGTTTATGGCAGCCTCGACTCATTGTGTTTGCTTTTCACCAAAAAAATCCATGTGTTTGAGCGAAATTTATGCTCATTTCTGTCCTCATAATATTTCCTTAATAAAGTATAAAAGTCAAGTTTGCAATGCAGTTACTAGAAGTGGAAATGTTACATAATGCTGGAAAAGAGCTTGTTAACGTTGTACAGTATGTGTACCAAAGCAGACTTTACTCTCTTTTTCACTTAGAAGTCCTATATTACTCCATTGGCGAGGTTTCTTGCAATTATAATACCTTTTAATAGTATGTCTATAGTATATTTTAACTGGAGATACGTCACACGTTTATTGGTATAGGTAATAATAATTTAATATTTAATAATAATTTAATATTTATATTGCGCGTGTTGCATAGGAAGATGCTCACACGCGCATTACAAGGTATTGCACTAATTACAACAACAGTATATTGCCAATTACAAGGCTTAAATATTTCACTACTAACTACAAAATATTATATAATAATAATAATTATTATTATATAATAAATATAATCTAGGTATATAAATGTTAAGTATTTTTTACCCTGTAAAAGAAAGTTGGTTATTATTTTTAAAGAGGTCTGGGAAGGAGGGGAACACGCATATAAAGCATGTCCTTCCCTTGATCCTCCGTGAATAACTTGCAAGCGACTGGGAACGAGTCTGACACCATGTGACGCCAAGATGGCGGTCGCATACAAATTAACAAAAATGTTCAAATGTCCAGTTTTCAAACTGCTCGTTGACAAAGCCGCAGGTTATCCGATGAATAAAGATAGCGAAATTGTTTGGTTTCCTCTGCTGTTCAAGATTTGACATGCAGTTCAATTCCAATAAAGCAGTTGGACATTTTTGTTTCAGTTTGACTTCGGTGAAAACAAGCAATTATAAATAGTTTGTATTGATGAGTTGTTCTGATCTCGTTGGGCATCAATGGTTATCTAAAGTCGACACTAATTAGACTACACTGAACAGGTTTATTATTAGATCTTTTATTAAAACTTTAAGGATATCAACTAATAAGCCAAGTCAGAGTTTAAGGATTACCGTGATTCCTGGAACCGAATCGGGATAAAATGTGTCCGAAGTGACTTTTTCTCCCATGTCTCTTGTATTTTTGCCGAGTTTTCTAGGAGCATTTTGCACTACTTTTTCTGTACTAATAAAGTATTTTCCCTGTTTACTAGTCACATACAACTGCAAGGTAACTCTAACAGCGCTTATATGTTCATTTGAATACGATAATCCACTGAAAAACGTAGTTTAAAATCGCCCACAAGCTTACCAATCTCGAAGCGGATTGGGCTTCCTGTGTCAACTGAACGATCGTCAGTTTCACAACGTTTGGATTTCGCTTTAAATCATGTCTTTGTGTCGATTCTTGGCAATTTTTTCAGAAAATAATAAAGATTATGAGTTGTTTATCACTTTGTGCTATTAGTTGTCTCAAAAAAGTATCAAAACGTTGTGTTTTGGGGCCGTAGATTGGCCGTAGTTCTCACGGCTTCACTACGTCCAGACTACGTGTATAACGAAGGGCATTTTTATCGTAAAATATAATTTGATTAACAAATCACACATGAGGTTGAATTAAGAAGACCTTTATGCATACCTTGGAGTATTTTCTCGGCAAAAATCGTATTGTAAGAAATGAAAAATGCTCCTAGAAAACTCGGCAAAAATACAAGAGACATGGAAGAAAAAGTCACTTCGGACACATTTTATCCCGATTCGGTTCCAGGAATCACGGTAATCCTTAAACTCTGACTTGGCTTATTGGAACAATAATAATTTATTTTCGAGTGAACTGAGTACTTTCAAGGTTTATCTTTTGTGTTTTCTTCCCAAACTACGAACTACGTTCAAGTACTGATCTCGTTGCTCATTGAGATGGAACAACTACATCAAAACAACCTATTTCTAGCAGCTCTAAACAAAGGTGCTTCATTACCACTATTTGCATTACTAAGCGACCACCCGAGGCGAAAGGTACGTCATGTAGTTTGCTAATTAGACTCGAGACATCAAAGAACCCACCGGCTTTCAGCACATTTGTTGTTTATAATTGGCTATGAAATCTCAACTTTCGCCTCGGGTGGCCACGTGGGAATGCAACTATACACATTAATTTATGGAGCAGGTTTGCTAGTTTTCCATTGACTGACAACTGTGATGTGTTTGAAATAAAATTTGAAGTAAAACTAAAATACGGTCTTGTGCTACACAAAGAGTAGTAAGGTGGTCGACGGACCTTGTAATGGGAAATGTGACGTTTCTATGTCAAACATCAACAGGAAATGCCTTCTTTGTGAAGATGCTACAAATATAGCCAATGGAATGAAATGAATGCGGACTGTGTTTAAGTAGAAGTAAACATTATGAACATTTGTCAAAGAACAGCGAAACTTCGTATAGGCTTTACAACACTTTCTTCTCAGAGAGACTCTTTTGTACAGGCATATATGCATGCAGTTACTTTGATCTGCTGGTCATTCGCTTGTTCGGTGAGTGATGTTATGATTATATCTATCATATTATTCATATTATTCATATTATTACGAATGTGTGTTTGCAACTTGCTTAGAAAACCAAACACTGTACCAGTTTGCGCCAATGAAATCACAAGCTAGTTGCAGCAGGTCGTTCGAATCTTGGTGTAAATTGATAATCTAATTAAAGAGAACCTGACTCTAAGCTCAGATGAAATTGTTTTCGTAGTTCATTTGAATGCTGTACAGTATGTGGTTCTAATTGTGAACAGTTCATAAGTATACTGAAAAGTGCCTTTTTTATATCGTAAAGTTAAGATCGACAAAAAATATTTTACCCGAGCAAATATTGATTTATTTTCAATTATTCAATGCTATTTTGGGCTCCCTGACATTTATTGCGCGAAAAAAATTCAACTTTGATTCAAGGTAAGCTGACGACTGTTGTTTACAAATTCGAATTTTAAGCGCGCCTTTAACTGATTCTCAATGGCAAAGTTCGCATATTTTCTTTCTAAAAACACAAAGTTTGGAGTTTGTTTTTATATGAGCTAAAAGGTAAATAATAACACTGAAAAATTGTGCGTGTTTTTGCGATGTGCATATACTCACGCATAACTTGGCACTTCATAACATATGTAGTTCTTGAGATATATAGTAAAATTGCCTCTAATGTACCTGCACTGGTACAATAGCAAGTATTGAGAAGGAAATATGTATAAGAAGTCCGCGTTTGTGATACAAATTTGTGCCATTCCGTTGTTAGCAATTGCATGAGCGTGATGAACGGCATTCATCACAATGAACATGCGAACACGTCAGCAATTTAGCGTTGCTGTCTAAACAACACGAACATAAATCTTGTTTTAAGACAACTTGGAACTTGTACATCGAATTGCAAGGCTATAAATCGATAATAATACACAATATTAAGCCATTAAACACGAAGACGCACTATAAAAGGGCATCGCTCCGCCCACAATTTGTTGAATAATAATGAGTTCGAATATGGCGGACAATGGTTGAACATGGCTGAACAACGGGGTGAAATCATTTTCTTAATAAAGTCACATTTTAACAGCAAAGTCGATGAAGAAATTGTAAATTTAGGTCTAAAACAGTTATAATAGACGTACGTGTCAATATTTTTCGTATTCGGTAGTTATCTATACGATTTTCAGTCGCGCCACGCGTACCGAAGAATGTTTTGAATTTCGCGCGCCATGTATCACAACAATCCATCCGTACTTCTTATCCAGGCCTACAAATTCATGAAGCGAAATCCTCTTTGCGGTTCCAGTTCAAATTACCATAATAATTTTATTTTACCAAAGTGAAAAGTGATAGTGAATTGTACAACAAAAATTATCCATGTGCGTTTTAGTACTTATTTCCACAGTTTCTTGTTCATTTGATTGATTTATAGAGCTTGCAGTTCTTGAGATCCTCTCTCTGTGACGTCTCGGTAGATTTGATTGACAGATCCAACGAACTTACCTTAGGTACCTCTCCTTTTATAGTGCGTCTTCGTGTTTAAGAAGCAAGCCAAAAGTGTTCACAATTACAAACATCTGTTCACAATTAGAACTACCAACAGACATGATATAATAAAATATATTTAGAAAAGTTCAATAATAAATACAACGAAACTTAATCACATGTTAGCTGAAGTGTAGAGCTAATTTATAGCAAAGGTTCAGGATAATCGTACCATATATTGACGAGAAATATCATTAAGTGTAAAAAGTGTTCATAATTAGAACCACATACTGTATAAGCAATATCAAATGCATATCTTAAATGTTATTGCCGCATCTACACGAACAAGTTTTCCCGGAAAAGGAAAAATTGGCTATGTTTTTGTCGTCTACACGAGCAAGCCTTCCGTGTTTTCCTTCACAGCCGTAGTCCTGTGAATGGCCTTGGTTACAACGTTATAAGCTAAGAGTTTAATATTAAGTAATATACACCTATTTCAATAAACGTTGATCATGGATGATCTGAAATGGATGATCTGAGACCGAGAGGAATTGTGGGTGGTTTATAGTAATTCGTATGAAATTTACAGTGTCAAAATATCTTATGAGATCTATGATGTAATATTTATAATCCGAGTCAGTGTGTTGGACACGGTTTCTAGATCCGAGTGCCATGAACAATGCCGAGGCGTAGCCGAGGCATTGCTTCATGGCACGAGGATCTAGAAACCGAGGCGCAACACACTGGCGAGGTTTAGCACATACTTCTCAACATATAGCATTAGCCATTCACATCGCAGAGGCTTTTTAATAAAACAATGGTGGTTTAATTTTGCGTGCTTTTTGGTTGCGAGGTGATAATTCCACATGAAATTGCAAGCCAGTCTGGCATTGCGACTCAGCTCATCACTCATCAGCATATGTGATGACGGACGGATCTTCAAGTTCTCCAGCTAAGCGTTTTAGAGAGCCTTTTTCCTCGGAAGAGGCTCTCAAATCTGTTAAAGAAAGATAAACACGAAGAGAAGATGATAAGAGAGCGAACGGGACATGTTTCCTCAGTTTTGTTTACCTATGAAAAAGCAGAGAAGGAGCAAAAGTTAAGGCCGTGTCTAAATGCATCGCGCCACCACCGACAGTAACTACTGTATCAAGCGCACCAGGTAAAAGTGCAGTGATTGCTCAGCAGTCTAGTGTAAAGAGATGGAGGAGGAATTAGATTTTTCAAATACTGTAATGAATTTGACGAGCTCGAGATTGTAAGATCTTTTGACTTCGAAGCCTTAGAAAGACAAAATTGTAATGATACTGATAGAATTGCAGAGCAACTGAACTTATCGAATAATGTATTTAACAACTGTTAAATAAGAAAGGATTACAGAACGAAATAGATAATAAAGGTGTTGGTTCTATGGGTTATTTGTGCTGTAATTTTATTTATTTCCCTCTTTATCTGCAGTTACTAACAATTATTGGATTTGTATTATTTGTTTCTCAAATAGGCCACAGGACGTTCTCGTTTGTCACCAACGTTGGGAAAATTTTGAAGGTTAGAGTAACAAACATTTGATAATGCAAGTGTTGATATTATTTTTTTGGAATTTACGGGGTAAAACGTTCTTGCTCTTTGACTAAATTTTTCGTACCTGGAAATCGCTTCCAGATACGATATTTATGCAAATGAGTAGTAACTGTATCTGGAAAAAAATTCCATATACAGTTACTACTCATTTGCATAAATATCGTATCTGGAAGCGATTTCCAGGTACGAAACATTTAGCCAATCAGCAACGCTTTACCCCGCAAATTCCCACGGCTTCAAAGCCCTGCCCACTTGCATAATTAAGTTTGTTGTTCTATCCTGCATGGGTTTCAATAAACCAACATGTGACCTAAAACGAAAACGCTCATTGGCCGATGCGATATGAATGGTTAATGCTATATGAGAAGTAAATTTAAAAACTGCAGCTCGTACCCACAATTCCTCTTGGCCTCATCATCCATTTCAGATCGTCCATGATCAACGTTTATTGGAATAGGTGTATACAACATGAGCGGCGATCACAGAATCACGAGGCGTAACCGTCGTATAAATCTGTCCTTTTCTGCCACACACACACGCACACACAAATCGCGCTATTTACCTCAGGAAAAAGAGGAAAATATTGAGCCTCTCTGAGATTTGTTTCGCTTAAAAACATCACACATCGCCCAATCGTGGTACATATATAATGTTCTCGCTTTTTCATTGGTTCATGGAACTTTGTAAACGATAGAAAATCTTGCCGTTTTGGAAAGATTGGATTCTGACAAGCAAACCATATGAATGCTAATTAAAGCACAGTTATTGGAGAAAAGTACTACATGGCACAAACATAGCTTCTCTTGACTGAAAATGTGATAACGTTAGAGACAAGCACTTCAGCTGAATGTTTGATGGTCTGTGGATATATCATCAGCTAGTGTTCAAAAGTCAACAAATCAGCTTTTATCGTCGTGAATCTAAAGCATCAATAGATCTAGTTGCTTTTACTTGAATGCCGGAAAGAACAAACTGTGGAGAACTTCTGCAACTGACGAACATTTTGGTTTGCTATGAACTGTAGTTGTAATTTACGATAGTCAGCTCGGTACTGTAAAAAAAATCGTTTAAACGTTTTGTATCTGACGATCAACTGATAACGTTTTACCATGGTATGCAGGTACTCCTATTTACCACGGCTCTCGACCAATCACAAAGCGAGAAGTTCAAATATTTTGGTAAAAATCATGTTAATTCATGAAAGGTCTTCCCGCTATGTAAATATAAATTGCAAGAACATTTTCAAATTTATTGGGATACTGAAATCTATAGTTGTGAGTGTTTGGAAATGGTTATCTTTTAATTTGTTCTCATAATTATTTCAGAGAAATCAAGGGCGTTCGCTTTCATCGTTTGCCAACAAGGATACAAACAAAACATTAAAGTTTGAAAGAACATTTGAACGTCGCTGTTGAAGAAGACGTTAACCCCGGCGTTAGAACGGCAGGAGCGATGTCTGTGCCTGTGATGGATTAGTCTTTGAGATAATAGGGTATTCTTAAACAGTTAATAACATACAGAGATAAGTCAGTTGATAGCTAAAGATAGAAATACACGATTATTGGCTAGGAGTTGCTCATAGCTACTCACCAAAAAATGCAAGCCTTTCGCGTGCTAGAAAGGTATCAGCAACTAGGATATCACAGAAATTGTCTAGAGATTGCAAAACAAAGTGGAGACAGAATAGCAGAGGGAACGGCATATTTTAACTTGGGGAATGTATATGGCTTGTTAGAAGAAGATCACCAGGCGATCATATGCTTCCAACAAAGTGCAAGCATCGCCAAAGAGATTGGTGACAGAGAGCGAGAAACAAGTGCCTATAGACTAATAGGTCAGACCTATTTTTTCTCAGAAAAATACAACCAGGCAATAGAGTATTTCGAAAAAACCGCAGACATTGCCATAGAGATAGGCGATAAGAAGGTAGAAGAAAGTGTTTACAATAGATTGGGATGTACCCACTTTATATTAAGCAACCATCAAAAGGCAATTGAATGTCACCTCAAGTGTCTAAATATCGCCAAAGAATTGGGTGATAGACTTGATGAGGGAAAGGCATATTCTGACATGGGAAATTCATACAGCTCGTTAGGTCGATATCATGAGGCAATGAAGTGTTATGAAAAAAGTCTAAGTATCGCCCATGAAATGGGTAATAAGGAATTAGAAGGAATGGTGTATTGCAATCTAGGAGTTGTCTACCAGGAGTTAGGAAGATTTCAAGAAGCTATCAAACATCATCAAAAGAGTTTAGATCTTGCATTAGAACATGGAAACAGAAGTTTAGAGAAAAGTGCATATTGTAACTTAGGAATCGATAGCTATGAGACAGGGGAATATTACAAGGCAATTGAATACCTTGAAAAGTATTTAGAAATTGCAATAATGACAGGTGAAAAAATAGAAGAAGAAAAAGCTTATATAAATTTAGGAATGGCTTATTATGCCTTGAAAAAATATCAAAAAGCAATCAAATATCACCAAGATTGCTTACTGATAGCGAAAGAATTAGGTGACAGAAATACAGAAGGAATGGCTTACGGAAATTTAGGAATTGCTTATCGTGTTTTAGGAGAATATCAGAAGGCACTTGAATATTATGAAAAAGATCTAAACATTGCCAAGGAATTAGGCAATAAACTAGGAGAAGGGATAGCTTATAACAACTTAGGAAATGCTTATTTCTCTTTGCATTTTAATGCAAAAAGTGATTACAACAAAGACACAAGTGACACTCTTCTTCCAATACAAAAATCAGAAAGATACTGCAGAGAGAGTCTTCAGTGCTACGAGAGTTTGTTTGACAATCTGGGAGACCAAGACCAATTCAAGATCTCCATTGTAGACACATTCATTAAGACATACCAACTGCTTACCGCAGTTTACATCGAAACAGGAGAAATTGAACAAGCACTGCTGGTATCAGAGCGTAAGCGTGCACGTGCTTTGGAAGACATTTTGACTGCAAAGTACAACTTGGAAAAAAAGAGTGTTTTAAGACATCATGAACACTTCCCTAAATATGCCGATGTTGAAAGAAGCGTGTTGTCCCCAGATTCATGCATTTTGTTCTTCTCGGAGCTTGTCAGTCCAGCGGGAATTGATGAAAGTGGTGTTGGTACTTGGGTTTTGGATTTGGAGAATCCAGTATCGTTTTGCCGAAATGAACTGCAGGGAGTTAACACCTTGTTGGAAAACGAATTTGCTGTTGAAGAACATCAGAAGAACAAGGCCAACATCATCGATACACTCGTTGATAAAGCCTACACCACAATGTCTGTTAGAGGAGCAGTTGGACGTGAGAATCGTTCCCTAAGCATTCATGAAATTGCTGCAGTTGGCAATGAGGCTGCTGAAGGCGTTGCGAGTAGCGGAAGAGACACGAGGGGTGACATGAGATGTGTGTACGACGAAGAGCTAAATGAAGACTACCTAGAGGTACTCTATGATACGTTCATTACTCCTGTAAAAGACAAGTTGAACCACGATGAGATTGTCATCATTCCCGATGGACCTTTGTTCAAAGTTCCATTTGCAGCCCTACGAGATCCAAACACTAAGTCATTTTTGTCAGAGACCAAACGCATTCGACTTGTTCCATCGCTGACGACATTAAAGATTTTGAAAGAATCTTCAGCGGAGTCTCACAGTATGACAGGCGCACTTATCGTTGGAGATCCTGACGTCACCGGAAAAAGAATGTTTAAACACAAAGAAATGCATTTCAATCCATTGCCAAATGCCAAGCTTGAAGCTGAAAGTATTGGTAAAGTACTTGGCGTAACTGCGATAACAGGAGCTCAAGCCACCAAACAAGCCATCAAGCAACGACTACGAGAAGGTGTGGCTGTCATCCACTTTGCAGCACATGGATGTGCAGACAGCGGTGATATTGTTTTAAGCCCGGGTACAACGCTGCAAGAAGCAGGAAAAATCCCAGAAGAAGACGACTACCTGTTGACTATCAACGAAGTGCAAGAGATTGGTTTACGAGCAAGATTGGTTGTGCTTAGCTGCTGTCACAGTGGTCGTGGTGAGATCAAGTCTGAGGGTGTGGTTGGGATGAGTCGAGCCTTTCTTGCAGCAGGAGCCCTCGCTGTTGTTGCGTCTCTGTGGGCCGTCGATGACCTGGCTACAAGAGTCTTCATGGAAAAGTTTTACGGCCATTTAAGACAAGGAAAGAGCGCCAGTACAAGTCTGCAGCAAGCCATGAAGGACATGAGAGATACGAAGTGTTACGATAAACCAATGTACTGGGCTCCTTTCTTCTTGATCGGTGACGATGTAACAATCAATCTATAGGAGAACTCTTTGTGAACAACATGACGTCAACCAATCACGCACAGGTGGTTACTTAGATACGTACCCATGTGACTTATTATCTAGATATACAGCTATTTCAAAAAAGGTTGGTGAAGTTTTTGTTGCATGTTGCATACCAAGCCCGAAATGCACTATGGGCAATGTGAAAAGAGTCAACGAAAGGTCACAACAATGTAGACTCTGCGAATTTTCCCAAACTTTGTCTTTGCAATATGCAGCTAGCATATTTTCTTCTGTATGTGCCTGCTGACATTATTTATTTATGATCCACAATACATTTCGAGCTTGGTATGCAAGATGCAAGATGCAAGATGCAAGATGCAACAAAACCTTAACCAACCTTTTTTGAATTAGCTGTATATGGTTTGTGTACATACATGCATGTATTTTTACTTTTTTTAATATTCCAGCAAAATATTATGCTTTCACTACCATGTATTACATATATTTTACCAATTGTTAAAGAAGGTATTTCCATAACATTAAGTAATAAGCCACAATGATCTGACGTATAGTTGCAGTTGTTTTCAACTGATCAATATTGTAACAGAATCACCATTATTTTATAACAGGTTATCTTGGTTTTGGGTGAATTAATAAGATAATAAAGTTAATAAGGTGTTTCTTCTATCGTTAGCTATATCATACTTCTATCATTTATTCTTGTAATTGTTTCAGTATCCTAATTAGAATATAGTCATTCTCAAAACCGTTGTCCATGCAGGACCTATTTGTACAATACTAAAACAAACTGCCACGTAGCTGGAAGCAAATTGTTCAGTATAAACAAGTGTATTTACATTGCTTATTATAATGATGCAGGAATGAGAATGAACAAGACTGACTTTTATACAGTACGTTTCATTAGAAACACTGGCGTTAAAAAACAACGTTTTTTGTTGTTATCACAACATTCTCAAGCAAAGAGAAGAACTGAGGAGAATTAATGTTAATGTGAGTGAACAAAAACAATTATTTCCTTCCTGTCTCATCTATAAGATGCTGTTTATTCGACCATGTTCAGTTGGAACCATCTTTGAACGTAACACTCAGAGTTTAACTCAGATTCTAGCTGTCCCGGGGAAACTCAAAGGTATATTTAATGAACATACTTTGACACTTTATTTTACATTGTTCGTTTTACCATTGTTCATATTCATCTATGCTTACATAATACTCCATTAGTTCTACTTGAGAATACAGTCGAACCTCCCTTAAGCGACCACCCAAAATGTCAAACTTTGTGGTCGTCGCTTGCGAGAGTAGTCGCAACCTGAGGTTCAACAGTATGTTGTCATATGATGAAAAGGAAACGTAATTATATCACTAGTCTTTCTGATAAATAAGATGTAAGACTGCATGAATGGTACTGGGATTGTTGCTTTATCCGTCAATTGAAAATGAAGGATCAGTTTATCATGTGACATGTAAGTACATTTTATGGACCACGTTTTTGAAAATGACAATCTTGTAACCTTATGTAGCAACTAAAAATCAATCAAGGAATTTGAATCAATTGATCAATAAAATGTCAATCAATTCAACAAATATTGAAAGGGTGTGGCAAAAGAAATCAACACGATTCAACATCCGCGAGGTGACGTGAGAACAAAATAAATGTTGAATCGATGTCGAAGCTCAACTGAAGCAAAGTTTACACGAAGTCAAACCACATTTAACGTACGTCGATTAAACTTTGTTTAACTTTATTGAAAGGGGTGTGGTAAATGCTTTAGACATCTGAGTTAAACAAAGTTGACGGGGAAGCCAGCTCCAAGTGGTCGCTTCCGGTTTGGCGCTTGTTCCAGCTAAGTTGCTACCATTGATGCCATCACAATAGAGACCTCAGTAATTACAACCACATAAGCTCTTGGAAACACTAAGTCAAACCCGAAAATGATTGACTTTGCATTGTCGTCTCCAGCATATCAACTAAGCGTCCAGTCGGTAATTTCACTTCAGTATTCACTTTCACTTCAAGAACTTCACCTGATCAGCGACATGTTATCTGCCTTGTTGTAATGGGTTCCTATGTATAAAACAACAGAGAGTATAGTTCGATGTGGGGCCTATGCTGTGATATTTGTCCGAGGAAGATGGGTGTTTCGATAAACAAATATACACAAACAAGCAGAGTTACAAGGTAGCAACTTCTCTGTTGTCTTTATTATTCAGTCAGATAACATTTTCTTTAGCAAAACATGTGCAACGCATTGAGACCTGACGTTAGGTTGGGGTTGGGGGAGATGGGGGTCTCCCATATATACTGCTATATAGGTATGTGCCCCCGAATAGGGTATGGTTTTTGAACCTCCAGATCCTGAAATTGGGTACCATATTTTGCTTTTTCACCATAAAAGAAAAGATTCGATCTTTAATTTGGGTACACTATTTTTATTTTGACTAAACAATCCGCTTAGCGTAACAGCCAGCGTATGCACTTCTGATATTAGCGATTTCCAAAGGAATACTATTAACTTTTTCCTTAAAATGGGTCTATATTTCAGTGACAAAATTTTTCAATTCTTCATCCTTAAATATGGTCAGGATTTCGACATCCCGGGGGCACACCCCTATCCTAAATTTCCGGGAGTACCCCCCCTCCTCCCCCCCTCCGGGCGTTGTTGATTTACTCAGTGTAGTGATATTGTAGTCAGCCGGCGATATTTAGTGCTAAAAAGCCAGAGTTCAGAACAGCTGTCTTGTTTCACAGTTGTTAATGTAGCCCGGCTGGAAATACACATCAGGGTACATTATATCCAAACAGTCGCTCAAATGCGGCTGATTTCTCAGACTATGGATCATTTCACTCTTGATCAGCGACAATGTGGATATCAATTGATGTGAATTCAGGGTATGTAATTCGTATCATGTTTTGGAAGGATTTGTAGTCATGCCGGGTATTCATCCAGGACTATAAACACACTAATAGAATGCCTCGAGGGAGGGTGGTGGGAATGTTACCACTTCATGAGCTACTTTCATGTATGTATGTATAAAGCCTGTCAAATGCACTATTAATATTTATGAATCATTTCTTGATTCTGATTGGCTAGGAGCAGTGAAGTGCATATCATGATGATGATATTTGACTACAATTTGGAATTTCTTTCAGCATTTGCTGATTGTACTAGCTTATTGCCATTTCTTTCTTAATCAGTTTTGTATTCCCTCATGAGAATAGCAAGATAATTGGTGCTAATTATATAACAAAAAATCGCTAAACATTCTGACTGTAGCATGTGACCACATCATGTATTACCTATGTAAAAAAAAAGAGCCAATCATGTAAATGTTCCCACGTATTATGGAAATGAGTGTACGTACTATAAATACCTCACACCACCCTTGTGGAGATCACTTAGAACTTACCAAGCATTTGTACAAGAGGTCTACACCACACTACTTGGTTCACTTTTGGTAAGGGTTATAACATACATACATGTATTTGTCTTATACGTTTGCTGCTGCCGGAGATAATCATAATCTACCCGACGTAGTCAATCGATAAAAATCGATATCGATACAAATCGATAAAAATCAAGCAAGTGTTATCGATTTTTAACGGAAATCGGTAGAAATCGATAGAGAAAAAAAGTGTGATATCGATTTTTATCGATTTTTATCGATTTTTAACGGTTTGCTGTTTTCGCGTAATAATGTGTTGAATATCATCTGATTGACCCTAGAGTACAATTACCGAGACGCATAAACCAAACTACTATTGACAACTGCAACTATTGACAACTGATTCTAAAATCAATATATATATTTTTATTGTTATTATCTTTTTATTTATTAACGATACTACCGACGTAACAAGATGTAGATGTAGATATGGGTGTTCAATGTAGCAAGTCAGCTCAGATCGAGTCTTCACTAATAAACAAAACGAATTTGGTGTGTTTCGATCTGCATCTCCACACAAGTGCATTTATTGTTTGAATGCGTTAAAATACAATTTGTATTCCGGCCTTAGATTAGCCAATCAATCTCCGTATTCAAATTAAAGTACATTTACATGTGGCAGATCGACAAACACCTTAAAAATCGGAAAAAAAGATATTCAACTAAGTAATGGGACATGCAAAAAAAATACAATGCAACATATCTTCCAACTGAATACAGGCAAGCTGGAAAAAGAAAGACGAAAAACATACAAGCAGTGCTTTATAGATCCACAGAAGAAAAACAAGTAAAAGTTCTGCCATACATAACTCCAGAAGACCGCAGCAGAAAACAAATAAAGCAATAAGATCAAACATTTCAAACGGCAATGAAGACATAATGATTAGATATAATATTAGTAACATTAACAATTTCCTCTTTTTTACAAATTCTAAATCAACAAAGATAAAACTCCTCGATTCACACGAAATGAAAGGCAAGTATGGGTTGCTGTTATTCTTATAATCGTTATTATTCAACATCCGTACTAGAACTAACTGAGAATAAAAAACCTTCACAACCAGTAAAAGTATCCTTGTCTTGTCATTATATAATATAATTTTGAAATGAATACGGCAAAATCGATAAATGACGTAAATCGATAAAAATCGATAAAAACGATAAATCACGTCAATCGATAAAAATCGATATTAAAGAAAAAAAGTGTGATATCGATTTCTACCGATTGATCGATACAAATCGATATCAATCAAGCGAGTGTTATCGATTTTTACCGATTTATCGATTGGCAAATCGATATCGATTTTTATCGATTGACTATACGTCGGGTAATCTATCACTACTGTTTTTTTGTTTTTTTAAATAACAAATCTTATATGCGTGATTTTGACAACTACATGAGCCAATACTAGGTTTTCGCTTGAGGAGAATTGTCATCTTCAGCGCCAAATGGAGCGTTCAATCATGTGCTCGAAGCTATCCACATATTTGTAAGTTTGGTTCTATAACGACTTACAGTTGTTTCTATTTATTTCAGTATCGATCGATCTGCACGATGAACAAACTGTTGCTGATTATACTTATTGCCATGACTGGAATAGTCTTGTAAGTAGATCTGTCGTACTTATAGGCCTATTAAGATTGCTAATCTTACCCGCCAATTATGCAAATCTAGTTATAGTCATCCGGTGAGCTTGTTATGTCTGCTTAATTTTTGCTCTCTTTTTTTGTCTGCTTAATTAATGGAGGTCTGCAAACATGAATTTGGGTTTGCTACGTGTAAATACTCACTCACTTTGATCTTTACAGTACCAAACCATTTGATGACCAAGATCAAACTGATGAATATAACTGGATCAGGACCAACGTACGTGGAATGACGATGAAATAGAGAAACGTGAATGTTCCAGTGATGCGTCCTGCCCTGGTATACAGATATGCTATCAGTAAGTAACACCTGAACTAGTAAAGAATGCAACGATAGATATACCATACATATACACCATATAACTTACGATAGATATACTGATTAGCTTGAAGTTTTAATCTAGTATATGACAGTAAAAAATTGTTGTAAACACGTTCCATCGTTCGAGTCAGTCAGTTATTGAGTCAATCAGTCTGTCAGTGAGTCATTGAGACAAACAGACAGTCAGTCAGTCAGTCAGTCAGTCTGTATGTTGGTGAGACAGTCAGTCAGTGAATCAGCCAGTGAGTGAGTGAGTGAGTGAGTGAGTGAGTCAGTCAGTCAGTCAGTCAGTCAGTCAGTCAGTCAGTCAGTCAGTCAGTCAGTCAGTCAGTGAGTAAATAAATATTATTTTAAATTTTATTATTATTATTATTTCAGTATTTATAATTACTTGTAAAGCGCTAATGGACTTTATGGAATGAGCGCTATAAAAATAACACTTATTATTATTAGTATTATTAATATTATTATTATTATTATTATTATTATTATTATTATTATTATTATTAGTCAGTCAGTCAGTCAGTCAGCCAGTGAGTCAACCAGTGAGTCAGTCAGAAGTACTGAAGTCAGTTAGCCAATTCGCTTGTTAGTTGTTTCAATGTCATTATGTTTTGCTATGGTTGTTTAAATTGTTGTCACAAAATCAATTGAATGTTGTTGTTTTTCTTGTTCAGAAATTTTTGTCGAGCCGATGATGAAATAGAGAAACGTTAATGTTCCCGTAATGTTCCTGTCCTAATGGCCAACTTTGCATATCGTAAGTATCTTGTGATATAAAGCAGGGGTGTATATTATTATTTATTATTATTATTATTATTATTATTATTGTAATAAATAAAAGGCTTTACATCTTCACTGAAGATGACCCAATGGTCGAAAACGTTTTGAACATTTGTTAAAACTTTTAAAGCCTTTTATTTATTACAAATTTACAGCAATCATATTATGTACACTATTATTATTATAATAATATAGATGCAAAAATACTCAATTCTGATTGGTTGAGCACTGCCATGTTTATTTTGAATAGTGTGCAAAAAAAAAGTAATTCGATGCAAAAAGTTGTTAATTCGGTGCAAATTACTTTGGTTGCTATGGAAACGAATGGCGTATTTTTGTAAGAAAATTTTCTCGCCTTTCAAAAGATGTCGGCTGACAGGGAACGATTCCCAAATCTAAATGAAGAGGCTGTAATTCAACACGTGAAAGCTGTAAAAGTTCAAATCAAATCACTGTTCCAAGATCGACGATGTCCAGCTGACGGCCACAGAAGTCAGAAGTCAGAAGCGAGAAAAGGTAGTTCGATGACTACGAAGAGGGCGACGAATGTGAATTGAGAGAGCTTATACCTTTAGCCACTACATCAGTCATCTACTACCAGAAGAGCAAGCTGAAGAAAATGCCAACTGATAAACCACCATTCATATCATCATATCAACCCTGTTGTTGTCCATCATGTCGTTCGGCAACGAAAGAGCCAACGCCGAAATGCTACTCGATCGGCAGAATTTCTTGAACCAGTTTTTTCGGCCAAAACAGGCACGATAGACTGACATCACTTTTTCCAAGCCAGTGCTACAACTGCACTGTCACATTTAAAGTCGGACAGAAGTCGATTTCCTGAGTGAATTGTGTAGTTTTTTGAACTCAACTGACTTGTGTTTCTTTGATGTTTGATTCATGGCCGTGTCGGTGATTTTGAACGCACGAGGTCCGATCTAAACTTGTAAACATATCAAGAAATCCCCCATTAAAGTGTGCTGTTGCTCGGCCAGCTTTCCTATGTCCATATTTGGGCATTGTTCTTACCATATTTGGAAACCCTGTAAATATTTTTCGCTTAAAAGTACGATTTTTATCGAAAAATCCATCCAAACTTACAGCAAATCGAGTAAATGAATGTAAACATTGTCCTCCATTTTGTAACACGGCCAAAAAGACTGGGAAACCTAACACAGGGTGACCGGTAAACTCGTGCCCAGTCCCCGTAGCTGGTCTACGTAAAAAGCACAGATTTCTTGATATGTTTCAATTCACTTAAATTGTTTACCATCTTGTCACAGTGTAAATATTGTAATACTGAAGTACATGATAAACAGGTCCTTTCGTTGAGGACATTTAAGTTATAGAACACTGTTTGATGCCGACTCGGCTCTTTTTATAGTCTACCTAGTTCTTGTACAATCTCAACACGGTTGCTTGTCACGGCTTTGTCCAATAAAAACTCACCAGTTTGACATTGATGTTTTGTTTATTTACTATCGAATGGCTTCCCATAAACCGCGCGTAATATATTTGCTTTGCCAATTTTTGCATCAATATTATTAAACGGTAATCATTAGTATGCTCGTACAATTAACGATTAATAGTGCTCGTGATGTTTAAAAATCCCACAAATTGCACTCGCCTACGGCTCGTGCAATTTTGTTAGGATTTTTAAACATCACTCACACTATTAATCGTTAATTGCACTCGCACACTAATGATTACCACTACTTGTTATTATTATTATTTATTATTATTATTATTATTATTATTATTATTTATTGTGATTGTGATTGTGATTGTGATTGTGATTGTGATTGTGATTGTGATTGTGATTGTGATTGTGATTGTGATTGTGATTGTGTGATTGTGATTGTGATTGTGATTGTGATTGTGATTGTGATTGTGATTGTGATTGTGATTGTGATTGTGATTGTGATTGTGATTGTGATTGTGATTGTGATTGTGATTGTGATTGTGATTGTGATTGTGATTGTGATTGTGATTGTGATTGTGATTGTGATTGTGATTGTGATTGTGATTGTGATTGTGATTGTGATTGTGATTGTGATTGTGATTGTGATTGTGATTGTGATTGTGATTGTGATTGTGATTGTGATTGTGATTGTGATTGTGATTGTGATTGTGATTGTGATTGTTACCATTGAATTGATTGTGATTGTGATTGTGATTGTGATTGTTACCATTGAATTGATTGTGATTGTGATTGTGATTGTGATTGTGATTGTGATTGTTACCATTGAATTGATTCGAATTCATTATTTTCTCAGTTCAGAATTTTTTGTCGCTCGGATTTGATCCGAGTGGGCAAAGCACGTCTGCTTTATCTAGTGCACACCGAATCCCGTAGAGTAATTGCGCGCAAAGTTATTGTGAACAGCAACATGCGCATATGTAGATTTTAGTTTTTAGACACACATAAGTTGTAATTTCATGAAAAAATTTTGCACACACAATATTCCAATATTCCACAATATTCCATGTATACTATCCGGCGTAGCCGGTTAGATTGACTGTCCGGAATAGTGATAGATAGAATATCCGGCATAGTGATAGATAGACTAACCGGCATCAGTAGTGATAGATAGACTAGCCGGCATAGTGCTAGATAGACTATCCGGCATAGTGATATATCGCCTATCCGGCATAGTGCTAGATAGACTGACTGGCATGTGCCAGATAGACTCTCTGGCATAGTGTTAGATAGACCGACTCTGCACCTTAACAATGAACATAAAAAATAACTAAACCATTGGTTTAAAAGTATTGCTAGACTTGCTAGTAAAACTGGACACAACTGTTGGAATTCCTATTCAAAACAGTGTTAATTCTGACAGAAAACTTGCAATGCCCAAGCCACGCACAAATTATCTAAAACGTAGTTTTAGCTACAGTGGGGCTCAAATATGGAATAACTTACCATCACGGATCATAAATATTGACTCTATTGGGCAATTTAAAAGGGAAATATACCGAATACTCTGAACATCAGATTCCCACACGGCAATCATGTAAATCAGTATGCAGTAATAGTACGCATATGTTTTTAATTTTTATTTGTATATCAACTTATATTGTTATGTTACTGATGATTTTACCGTGTTTAAATAAACTATATGTATGTATGTATGTAATTCAGGGGATGTGGCGAGATTTTAAAGGAAAACGAGAATGAGGTGTAACACTATGACATCAGTATTTGAAAAAGTCGGAGTTATATGCAAAAAAACACTTCACTACTAACATCAAATTTCCAGCGCCAGGGGCGGAACCAGGATTTTTTTCAGGAGGGGGTTCACCATCTTTCAGGAGGGGGTGCACCATTTATGATCAGGACGTACACAAACTCAAGCACCAATAACGCAGTAGATATCAGCTCATCCAGGGGGGTGCGCACCCCCTGCACCCCTCCTCTAGATCCGCCCCTGAGCGCAGTCAAAATCACTATTGTAAGGCCTGACATCACTTTCGGCGTCAGGGTTTATTTAACTCGACCTTGGATGTCACTGTTATGTTAATGTGAATACTTGTGAAAAGAAATAAATCACTTCATGTTTATATTAATGCTGCGGTAAAAGCATGGTTTATTTTCCATCGTTGCATGCATCGATTCAGTTTCATAATTCCATACAAATTGCGGCTGCTTCTCTGTTATTTCTACCTCGAGGTATTTTCGACCATTCAACCCAAATAAGAATTATGCGCTTTTTTATAAGGCAACAAATCAGTCGAATGTACAACATGAGCACTTACATGCGCACTGCATACTCGGAATTCCAATCCCATTAGTGCCTGCATGCGGTTCTATTGGCACTTTCGAGATAAGTGCAAACGGCGCACGCGATCGCAGTAGCATGGATTCATTTCAACAGCGTTTCTTTCTAATTATTTCGAAGGATCTAAGCATTAGGTCTTGTTTGGAAGCGCACAAGGGACAGTATCATTTGTTTTGCATTTGTTATGCGTCTACGAATTAGTTATTCGATTACTGCCTGCTGTTGATAACATTCACTTGACTAACTTTCACCTTGAAATCATGACCCTAATCTGTTCTGATGTTGTCGGAGTGCGGATAAACTCCCCAGATCACTGACCAAGCCATGTTTATTGTCATTGTGCTATACATATACTCTATTTCTATTTTGTCATCGACCCTAAAACTAGGGATAAAACACTGTGTATCAGGTCGTGCTTGTTTCATACTTAGCGAGGACTTCATGTATATGAATTTAGCCCGGGGCTGGTATCAGATTCGATGATATATTTTTGGGGCTCGCAGTAGAGATAACATTCAGATAAAAAAGATGGAGAACAAGAAAAAAGATTCATTCGCTCAGCTTTATCCTCAATTCAGTGTAAAATATATACGAATACCCATGAGCAAAAAGGGGGAATGTTGACATTGTACAAAAGAAACGTTTTTAATTCCACAAGTTGTTCATGCATTTCGTCAGCTATTGTAGATTGTTCATTTTAAGACCATACGCTAATTAGCATATTTGTGCTTGCTTGGTTGCTTGCTTGCTCTCTAGCTTGTTCAGCTTGCTTGCTTGCTCTCTTGCGTGTTCGCTTGCCTGCTAGCTCTCTTGCTTGCTTGCTCCCTTGCTTATTTGCTTGCGTGCTTGCTTGCTTGCTAGTAGTAGAATCAGTATTTTGTCGCGGCACAACTAAAGTAGTATCATGAAAACTACTGACAACAAGTGCTTTCCTTTGAAGGTGTGGTTGATAGAGGAATATTGGGTTCAGATTTGCCTCGTAAGTTAACGATTGATGGGATGTCATAGATGATCTATAATAGATTAATAAGGAGATGTGCATCCACCAATCACATCACTCACCCCACCTGATATATTCATTAGAGCAATAAACCATAGTCTCTCCATAAGGAAATCAACCAATCATATCACTGACCCCACGTGATATATTCATTAGAGCAATAAGCCATAGTCTCCCCATCAGGAAATCGACCAATCATATCACTGACTCCACGTGATATATTCATTAGAGCAATAAGCCATTGTCTCTCTATAAAAATACTGAACAACACCCAAACAATCAGCCAGAACTCTCCGAGAATACCTACAATACACGTCGCTGCTCGCTATTTGGTAAGTTCGTTCTTAAAGTAAATACTGTAATCACGTCTTGAAAAGATAGCTCTTTAGTTCTGTAATAGTTGCATTTTGGCTCATGCACAAATTCAAAATTAAACAGACAATTAATGCCGATAGAGAATTGAACTATGCCTCTCTGTTATCATTGAGACGAAGGATGCATTTTCACAAGCTGATATGTTGTCCATGAAGTCGAGTAGCATTGCTATATGGTGGATGATTCATAAGTTCCACTGATTCATAATTAGAGCGACGTATTTGTATGAATGATTTCATTGAACTTTTTATTGTATGTATTTATATTAGTAGCCCGAGTTTGTGTAGTAGCAGTAGTTTTCTTAGCGCTATTCAGTAGAGTGATGGACTAAAACCGTCTAATGGTATTGAATGTTTTCTTTGGTTTGTATTTGATTATTAGACATTGATTTTACGGGTTAAATACAACCACACCTTAAATTTAAATGTTTACACTAGCACCGATATTAGACCACTGACCTCTCTATTGTCTCTTTGCTATGCTAATTCTCAGTCTTGTTCAAGTACCATTAACACACTACTGGTTTTCTCGTTTCTAAATTCAATGTTTTTCTTTTAGTCTAAGCTAAAGATGAAGAATCTGTTTCTGATTGTACTTATTGCGGTACTGGCAGTTGCCTGGTAAGTAGTTTTATTTGGTGTTTGTTTTTCAAATAGTAAAGCATTGTAAATAATGAGATTCAAGGACATTTTGACATCTGATTGATATCAAGCAACTGGATATCTGCTTACATCAATGCGCATGCGTGCCTTTAATATATTCACCCAATTGGAGGTGTAGTCATGTCGGAAGCTGATTGGCTAATAACTACGACAAAAGTATGTGAATACATAAAGGTGGTATTTGTCTACATTCATTCATATTTCGTTCACAGCACCTCAGCATTTGAAGACAGTGAGTTTGATGATCAGATTCAGGAGCGTGTGATGTTGGATGATAGAATTGAGAAGCGTAGAGGTTGTGTTGGCGATGGGGAGTGCGAAACGGGTTGGGTATGTAGAAAGTAAGTATAAATTTATTGCTGGTTTGCACGTGACGTCATGGCGGCCATGTTGGTACGCGATACCAAAGTATTCCTCATTAGCCTCTTCTTTGTACCACGAACCACGTGACGTCATGGCGACCATGTTGGTTCCCGATACCAAAGTATTCCTCATTAGCCTCTCTTGTTTGTACCACCAACCACGTGACGTCATGGCGGCCATGTTGGTTCCCGATACCAAAGTATTCCTCATTAGCCTCTCTTCTTTGTACCACGAACCACGTGACGTCATGGCGACCATGTTGGTCGCTGCGTCTTTGTACTTTAAATCTCCAGGGAAGCGAATGATTGCAAACCAAAAATAGTGTAAAATGGCATGTGATCTATTGTGTTTGAACATAATTTTGATTACAGTCGTACCATGTGATCGTTTCCGAACCGAATTTCAATATTGATGGTCGATGTTGCAACTTCCGTTAGCAACTTGTAACTTTCAAGTTCCAATTTGAAATTTTGAAATTGCAACTTGGCATTTTGAAAAAACTCCCTTGAAAAATGGTGTATATCAGTGATAAAGAGCAGAGTAACGTCTATTCCAAAACGTGAAGAGATACGATTATTTCGTTGTGGTCTCTTGGCGAGTCAAACAAACGGATCGCTGATTTAACCGGTGTTATAGTCAACGACTTCAAACATAATAAAGAAATTTACAGAAAGTGGTTGTCTTTTACACACTTTTAGCTCTATTATTTTTAATGTATCTGATCCACAGTCCTTCGAATTCAACTGAAAATCTCTGCTAGACAACGACAACTGTTGTGGGTTCACCTTGATAATTACATCCGTCGCTACATGTTTATAAATACGGATACATCAATCGTATTTGCGGCTATCTTGAAATAAATGGAATATCTTGTCTTATATATCTTAAAAAGTTCTTCATGTTTCGAGTAGTTTATCTACGAAAAAGCTAATTGAATAACGGCCATGAAGATACTCAACCAGATACAGCATGTTTCGAACCTAATAGCGAAGACAACGCGGCGTTGCTAATTTCACAACGCGAACGTGCAAATTACCATTAGATTGAACAGAGATAAACAAATTCACTTCTATATTCTCAGTGGCACTGAATAAGGAAGTTTCAAAGTGTCAAGTTGCAATTTCAAAATACCAAGTTGCAATTTAAAAAATTCAAATTGCAACTTGAAAGTTTCTTTCTTCCTTTCATTCCGTTGTGACTGGTTCGTGGTGTAGTTGAAGCTTATTCTGTGCTATTTTCTTTTACAGTTATCAGTGTTCCCCCTAGACAACACAAGCGCATGCATACAAGTCAGTAAGGCCGTGTTTGCACTTGGTGGTCTACTGAATTAAGTAACTAGCTAAAGTTATCCTTGAAAACAATCGGAAGACACGATAGCGTAGTGGTACAGCGTACTGTTATTTACGGCCTAGGATACGACTGTTCCCTCCCTCTTTGACTGCGAAGCTGCTTGTGTACTACTGGATAGAGCTGCGGATCGATGGGGTCAAAATCTCTGTCCTATGCGTAACACATACAATGTCGCAGCATTGCTTCTGGGTGTATAAATTTCTGGGTATACATTTTTTAGCGTTTTGCATACAATGAGCTGTTTAGCGTGGGTTGGAGAAACCCGGGCGCTCTTTTTTCCTCCTCATATTTATTTAATTTATGTGTACAGTGCAGTACAGTGTATGAAGTTTGAATAATGAATTTGTTTATTCAAACTCTGTTATCGCATATAATAATTATATTCATGTTCAT
>JAUJYZ010000014.1:95000-155000 GCA_033675265.1 Actinostola sp. cb2023
AAGTTAACAATTGATGGGATGTCATAGATGATTTATAATAGATAAATAAGGAGATGTGCATCCACCAATCATATCACTGACGCAACGTGATATATTCATTAGAGCAATAATCCATAGTCAATAAGCACATAATAGGGAAGTTCACTTCATGCAAGATTGCTGTTCTATAGGCTCCACTGCACTATCATGGCCTGCAGCACTTGCAGAACAGCAATTTGAACTCCCCCAATATAACCATTCAATTAGTCAACCATGCTGTCGAGGACCTTCAATGGTGGGTAAACAACTTAACCCTAGCAAACGGCAGATCGATTCAGAGTCTGCTTCCCGACCTTATGATTCAATCAGATGCATCAAATTCGGGGTGGGGCGCAGTATGCAATGGGGTGGAAACGAGAGGGACATGGACAGAAAAGGAAACAAACCTTCACATCAATTGCAAAGAGCTGCTTGCAGCCACCTTTACAGTGAAAGCCTTTACCAGAGGCCTTCACGGTGTCCATGTATTGATCCAGGTGGACAACACAACTACCATTGCCTATACATCAACAAAATGGGGGGAGCTAGAAGGTGCTTTCTGAATCAGTATGCAAGACAGCTGTGGGAGTGGTGTCTATGGCAGAGAATAACCCTGAAGGCAGAGCACATCCCTGGCATTCTCAATGTCATAGCCGACAAAGAGTCGAGAGCCAAACCAGATGCCTCAGACTGGCGGTTGGAAAGGAAATCCTTTCAGATGCTGATGCACAATCTGGGTCAGTGTTCGATCGACCTTTTTGCAAGCAGAACAAACCACCAACTCCCTCGGTTCTGGAGTTACAAGCCAGACCCAAATGCCGAGGCGACACAACCTTGGGCCAGCGAGCTAGGTTATGCCTTTCCCCCCTTCAATCTCCAGACAAAATGCCTCAGAAAAGTTGTCAACGAGGGAGCAACAATAACATTGGTGTGTCCCGTGTGGCCGACACAACCATTGTACGCTCAGTTCCTTCAACTGGTGGTCGACACACCCATCCTTCTTCCCCCAACAATGGGTCTCCTGAGAGGTTCACAGGGACAGGAGCACCCACTAGTGGAGAACGAAACCCTCCTCTTAGCAGGCTGGAGAGTATCAGGCAGAACCTCCTTGCAGAAGGCCTTTCAAGAGATGCTTCCTCTATTCTCCTCTCTGTCCAAAGACCTTCAACTCAAAATCAATTAATACAAGTCCTGTTGGGCGAAGTGGGTGGGCTAATTTCCCTCTTGTCATAGTATTACTTATAAAAAGCATATTTTTTTCTTGTTGGCATGTTCAAGGTTATTTTACGGTAAATGCTTAAAATGACGATTTTTCATGGACTATAGCCCATGAAAAATGCTCAAAAATGGCCCAAAATGACACACCCTCGAACATTTCAACAAGGGAAATCTTGATCAACATATTGGGACTGAGCGCACTGATCTGGCCGTGAGAGGCTGGGCAATTCACGATAGAAAGTTGGAACGTTTTACCGGATAAGTCAGCCAGGTAAATACTAAATTTATTTTTAATCAGATAAGTTTCATCGCACTATGTTTAAAACAGTGATATATTATTATTTCATTAATAAAACAGGGGCTTAGATTTTAGTGGAGTTCGCAACTGAAATTAACTTCTGTGATAAGTTTTTTTTCTATTAAAATGGAAAAAGAAAAACTACTGAAGAAAAAAAATAAGTAAAGCAGAGAGAAAAAAGGGCAGGAAAAAAAGGTAGAAAAAAAAAGAAGAAATGACGCCCGCACCGAGAATCGAACCCCGGGTCTCTGGTTTCCAAATCCCAGCACTTAACCAGACGACTACCTTAGTGAAGAAATTTCCATAACAATAACCGGCGTTACACGATAAACTAGTAAATTGACCCTCGAAAACAATCGAAAGTACAGATAGCTTGATGTGGTAAGGGGCAGTCATTTAGGACTAGGATACGACTGTTCCCTCCCTCTTTGACTACTTCGCTGATTGTGTACTACCCGATAGCGCGGATGAGGCCCAAATCTTCGTCCTATACGTAACATACGGTGACTCAGCATTTAAGTCTGGGTGAATGGTCGATTTTTAGTGTTTTGTATAAATTATCCTAAGTAGCGCGCGGGTTCGAGTCACGGTGCGGTCGACCCATTTTTTGTAAAGTTTTTTTTTCGGTAAAGTTTATTTTAAATTATTTTTGTCTTCTTTTAGTTTCTGTTTTTGTCATACAGTTGATTTTTTTTCTTTTGATTTTTAGTGTTTTGCACATAAATTCCTAAGTAGCGCGCAGGTTCCAGTCTCGGTCCGGCCAAAAAAAAAAAATTCGTGTTTATCCTTTTATTATTCTTTTTCTTTGCCTAAAGTTGATTTTCTTTGATGTTTTGACCTAATCCGCTCAGTTTTACAATCTAAGTGATATTTTTTTCATGTTGACATGTTCGAGGGTGCTTTCTCACATGGATATGATATTCTATTCATTTTGAGGTTATTTTACTGTAAATTTAAATTACGATTTGTGATGGACAATAGTCCATGCAAAATGCTCAAAAATGGCCCGAAATGACGATTATTGATGGACTAGCAGCCCATGCAAAATGCTCAAAAATGGCCCAAAATGACGATTTTCCATAACCCACCAAAAATGACCATTTTGGACGATTTTTGACCATTTTGCATGGGCTATATAACCCACCCAAAATCCACCCAAAATGATCATTTTCCATGGACTATATAACCCATGCACTGAAATTGGTCATTTTGGGCCATTTGTGACTATTTTGCATGGGCTGCTAGTCCATCAAAAATCGTCAAAATGACCATTTTCGACGATTTGAACATTTTGCATGGGCTATAACCCACCTCGCCTCCTCCGCAGTCTACTCCAATTAAACTCCAATTGGGGATCCTGTGGTAGAAAATAGGAAGAGGGAGGACTAGGGATACAAAAGATTTTGCCTGCTTCCCAGCCTCTCCTCCTACCTACAGGAAGCCCAACGGAAGATCCCGAAGTTGCCTGCGGAGGAGGCTATAACCCACCCAATTAAAATGATCATTTTAGACGTTTTTTGACCATTTTGCATGGGCTATAACCCACCCAAAATGACCATTTTCTACGATTTTTGAACATTTTCCATGGGCTATATATAACCCACCCAAAATGATCATTTTAGACTTTTTTTGACCATTTTGCATGGGCAACTGAAATTCGTCATTTTGGACCGTTTGTGACCATTTTCCATGGGGTATATAATTAAACTAAAAATGGTCATTTTCGACGATTTTTCAAAATCGTTATGTTGTGCCTTTTTTGACCATTTCGCATGGTCTATAATCCAGCAAAAATGGCCATTTTGGATGATTTTTGAGGACTTTCAATGGGCTATAACCCATTGAAATTCGCATTTTGGGCCTTTTTGACTATTTTGCATGGCCTATAATCCACTCAAAATGGTCATTTTGGACGATGTTTGAACATTTTCCATGGGCTGATTTTTAGTGTTTTCCGCAGGTTCCAGTCCCGTTCCGGCCAAAAAAAAAAATCGTATTTATCCTTTCATTATTCTCTTTCTTTGCCCTAAAGTTGATTTTCTTTGATGTTTTGACCCAATCCGCTCAGTTTTACAAATTAAATGATAGTTTTTTGTTGTTGACATGTTCGAGGGTGTTTTCTCACATGGATATAGTGGTAAACTACTGGTACTAAATAAAGTCTATGTCTATGTCTATGATAGCATATGGGTATTTTGTCTGCGCATGCGCCAACACAGCATTGACCAGTGACGTCTGAACCATTTTTTTACAGCTCGATAGCTCATTTTAAGGATATTTTGTAGGACTGGATCTACGCGTTTCTAAAGTTTAAACGTCATGAAAATTTACTCATTTTTAAAGATGATAAAAACTTCTTCCCCTGGGTATATCTTTGGCCGCTGTTATTTCTTTTGATGGCGAGATATTTTACATTGAAATGCGACTGTGGTGTTTGGAGTTGGATGTTCAGCGTTAATTATTTCTACAATCAAGTATTCTACAGCACTGGATTAACGCTTGGTAATTGTGATGAAAGTAAACTTTTAGAATTTTAATGAAATAGTCTTTCAGGTGGACGCGATTTCGAGCTATGGCCCGGTGAATATGTATATATAGAAGTGTTCAATTTAGGTCGAACTTTAACGAGATTTTTCTTGAAATTTTTACCGACCCCCAAGTTGGAGATAATTACCACAGCATTCATTCCTTTATATATATAATTTCAGTTTTTATAGAGAATGGGGCTTCAAAAATGTATAGCTGTCAGATTTAATAGATTCTTCTCACCCTATACTCGGTGTAATGGCGGAATTGATGTTTTGTGTTACTTCTCGAAGCCATGGTTCTATCATATCTTCGCCCTATTTCCTTATTCTAAGTCTTTGAAAGTATAAATTTTGAGAGAACAGACTTTGCAGAAAAATTAGTTGTTAAGAAAATTAAAACTTGTTTCCACTGTTTTGCATTGCAATAGTTTTGCTTACCATTTACGGGACTCGCGACGAGCAGAAATGTGGACTCCAAGCATTAATTCAAGTCAAATTATCTTTCGATTTCTACCGACCCCCAAGCTGCTTAATGTTACGGAGGCGAAGATTATTCAATAGTCATTCCATTCATCACAATAAATGACTTTCAAAAAATGCATAGCTCCTACTATGAATGTTCAAAGCGAGTTCATGAATAGGGCGAAGACGGCAGCCATTGTCAGTTTAGCTTGTCATGTTTGGACCTCCCTCACCTTGCAATATGCAACTCATAATGCATCGTAAATACAGTTATGACAACTGCAGCATGCCTTCAGCATTGATCAAATAGAATCCATCATTTTAGAGTTGCATATGTTCATATAGACAAGTTAATAAATAAATATATGAGAAAGAACTTCGCCATCTTGTTTGTTATTCCTGGTATTTAAATTAGCGCGGGATGCCGCGGGATATATGCGCAAAATGCTCAAAAATGGCCCAATTCAAAATGACGATTTTTGATGGACCATTCGAAATGCAAAATGCTCAAAATGGCCCAAAATGACGATTTTTGATGGATTTAGTCCATGCAAAATGCTGAAATATGGCACAATGCAAAATGACGATTTTTGATGGACTGTAGCCCATGGAAAATGCCCATAAATTGCCCAAAATGACGATTTTTGACCATTTGCCATGGGTATCAAAAAATGGCAATTTGGACAAATTTTGAGCATTTTGCACGCGCTATAACCCATTTAAAATCATCATTATGGAGCATTTTTGACCATTTTCCATGGGTACAACCCACTATTTTGGACAATGAAATTGGTCATTTTGGGCCATTTTTGAGCATTTCCCATGGGCTATATATAACCCACTGAAAATGGCCGTTTTGAACGATTTTTAAGCATTTTCAATGGGCTATAAACCCATGCAAAAATGATCAAAATGGCCCAATATGACTAGCCTGCGTTGCCAGGCTCTAGGGGAAGAGACTGGGAGGGGATGGAGGACACGAAGGGGAAAAGTAGGGGGACTGGAGAGGAGGAATAGGAGAGAGGTGGAGGGAGAGCCTGCAGTCACCTATTGTTATTTTTCATGCCGCCCCCTAATAAAAAATTTGCATGGTGATGTGTCTCGGAAAGAACCTAGCTGAATTTGTTGACTTCTGTTGAAGTGTCAAAACTCGCACATGTCCTGTTGTTAGCCTGGCTACGCTACCGAGTATTAAAATACGCTCTCATGGCGAACAATTTGATACACCTTTGCCTTGCGCATGCGTAATGCTCACTCGAATTCAATTACGAGTCACTTCAAAATTACAGAGAAAACAGTGCAATTTGATTTAATTTTTGTCGTACTTCTTATATTATTACGGTTCCTTAATCTCCACAAGTCCCAAATCATTCTTACATACTTGGTCTCGCCCATGGTTCGTGTTTCTCTCATGTGGAATATGTGTAAAAGTGTTCCCAAGTCCGATGAAAAATAGGTAAAATTAGCTAAGCATCCGCCATACTTGTCTTTAGTTTGTTATAACTGACCCGAGATGCCGTACAGTTATTGTAGTTCACAACATCTTTCAGGTGTTCGAGCTGATTTCCACAAGTCTGATTCGAAAGTTCAAGTGTCCATTTCAAATAACTCCTTAATAAAACCGCTTAAAATGTCCTCTTTGATTGTTCCAAAATCATTTATAACTTGGTAGTTTATCGGTGATTATCCCATTGTTGTCCTTGCCAAGTTTAAAGGGCCAACTCCGGCTCCGTTTTGGTGCTACACTTCATTTTATAAAAGAGTTTGAATGCTTCGTTCTAAGCTTATAAATCACCCCTTTTGACAACACAGGCAAACCAATCCAAAAAAAAGTATTTATTTTATATTTTATTTATCATTTACGCGCCAGCAATGTCATCCGCTGACTGTATGAAATTGTTCGCCATGAATACCTAACGAAGACTTGCAAAATGAAGTGTGCCGTTTGTACAATACTCCAGTTTCGCTTTGTTTAGAGATGACCGCTGTCCTTGACAAAAGACGCATGTACAGGCTTATGCCGTGTTTACACTTGAGCGCTCTACCAAGGTACAAATCAGAAAACTATAGTTTGTTGCGTGGTGACCGCTCAACAAACAATAGTTTTCTGATTTGTACCTTGGTAGAGCGCTCAAGTGTAAACACGGCATTGCCTCGATGTAGAAACCAGTCCGTGCAATTCAAAAATGTTTCTATTGCTTCATGTCAACATTTTTTCGTGTTCTTGTTGATATTTGTGAATAATTTTAGACTGACTCGAGGCTAACCCTGTACGAATGCGTCTGATGTCAATAAGTACAGCGGTTTTACAACGGGATCTATGAACGCGAAAAGGGACTATTTCAATCTCTTCAAACCATCGGCGAGACAGGAAAGAGTGGAATTGCGTGGAGTTGTGTGGAGTTCGTTCCCCGTTGAAAGAGCGATCAAATATAGCAAACTTCAAGATAATGTGTCATCAAGCCTGAATATTGACGACCTCGATAGTAAGACTCCGTGTGAAGCAAGAGTCTCTCTAAGTGCATATCAGTTGCGCTTTCGGCGGATGCGTATACAATTGGGTATTTGAGTCTTCCCTCTTCGACCTCACGAAGGTCTCCAGTTTTCAGTTAGATTACAGCCAGAGATCCATCAACTCTACCTCTTCAACTTGATCATTGACGCACTGAGAACACAAGAGTTGAAATATTTTAAGCTCCTGTACCCTGTCGGTAGCACAGCCAGTAAATATTCTCCTTTGTACAGCTGTTTTAGCATAGCTCTCTTCTGCTTGGGCTTCACTAAATCATAATAAATCCAAATACTCTTCGACCGTCAGCTATCTTGATTGATGAAATCTAAAACTAAAATATCTGAACTCTTTGATTGACAGGGTTTTAGCCAATGGGCAATCAGCGTTTGCCAGCGAAAAATAACAATAGGTGACTGCAGGCTCTCCCTCCCCCTCTTCTCCAGTCCCCTCCCTCTTTCCCCTTGCGCCAGTGATCCAGAGGATGTTTCAGTGTTTATCGTCACATTTCTGGGTCCACATTTCTGGACGGCAGTCGCCATGTATGGAACAAAGTCATAATCTCAACATGCAACACTTAGGTTGACGACAGACAATTGTTTAAGTCGGAATAAGTTATTTTAGCATAACTGGTACAAAGTCGATATCCCCACTTGATCCACATCTCCCATAATACACTTTGTTTGCACCAAATGTTGCATAAACTATTGTTTTGAATTTCTCATGGGACGACTGTATGTTCTCAGATAAATTGTGTAAAAAAGTGCCATTATGGGTGATGTGGAAGTGTCGAATACACGTTTATAGGATGCACTTACTACTAGACTTATAAAAACGGAGAGTTAAAACACATCGGGCGTTCATCTTAGACATAGGACCCCTCCCCATCCAACCCATAAGTGGGCAAATAAATGTCATTTATAACATTAACATCGGGTTTCTGAGTCTATTAGTCGGTTTCATTGGTATGAAGTCCTATCAGGGGAACAAACATCCATGAATCTGCTACTTATCTGACTCCTGAAAGAAAGGCCAAGAGTAAATCTTAAGAAAACCTTTCATCTTAACCCAGATTAAGCCTTAAGGAAATCATTCATTTTAACCCAGGATTAAACCTTAAGGAAATAATTCATTTTAACCCGGCCAGGATTAAATCTTAAGCAAATCATTCATTTAACCCAGGATTAAACCTTAAGAAAACCATTCATTTTAACCCTGGATTAAACCTTAAGAAAATAATTCATTTTAACCCGGCCAGGATTAAATCTTAAGCAAATCATTCATTTAACCCAGGATTAAACCTTAAGCAAATCATTCATTTTACCCAGGATTAAACCTTAAGGAAATCATTCATTTTACCCAGGATTAAACCTTAAGGAAATCGTTCATTTAATTAACCCAGGATTAAACCTTAAGGAAATCATTCATTTAACCCAGGATTAAACCTTAAGCAAATCATTCATTTTACCCAGGATTAAACCTTAAGCAAATCATTCATTTTACCCAGGATTAAACCTTAAGCAAATCATTCATTTTACCCAGGATTAAACCTTAAGGAAATCATTCATTTTACCCAGGATTAAACCTTAAGGAAATCATTCATTTAACCCAGGATCGCTGTAAGACTAATCGTATACTTTCTTGATCCAGGCTTTATCTCTGTACATCTTCATCAAGCATGAATTATACTGATAAGTACGTGCATCGATGACTACGTGTTTCTAGATTAATTTGTATGGCTGTTCTTACCCAGAGTATCAAAGCCTGCATTGATATTACCGTAAGCGAGGCTATGGAAAATCCTACTACGTATTTTAAACCAATTATAATTACGTGGTACATACGTACCGCAAACTAGTTTTAAAAACATCTGATCCGACACGAACCAGTAATGACCAGTGATGACCCGTTAGCCTCACTTTCGCGTAGTCTCATCGTAAAACCGCTGCATGAGTCACGGGCTCAGATAAGATGAAAGTGATGTCTCTTTTCTAATTGTTAGCATGTGATACTTATTTAGTGCTTTGTTCTGTTAGAGGCAGCATTTCACCCGGTTCACCGTCGTCTGTCCGTCCTTTAGTCACAGACATTCTGCGTCGTTTTTGCCTTCTATGTAAATAGAACGTGGCTGCTACCATGACGACCACCAGGACACCGATGACTACAAGAACTGCAATGAGAACCCCGTGATTGCTATCTTCAGTTTCTGTTTTGGCTGCTAAAAAGCAAATCAAAGAAAATCTTCAGTTACATGTAGTTACTATGGTAACTATGGTAACAGCAAATTGAAATTCACCAATGTTCTCATGATTCTCTTTCCAGTGAAAACAGGCCCGATGGAGGCATGACACATAAGCACAAGGATCAATTTTGTTGTCGTGTTTCTTGTGATTGACAGAACATTCGGTCCGGCGAAGAAAGGGCGAAGAAAGGGCGAAGAAAGGGCGAAGAAAAGGCGAAGAAAGGGCGAAGAAAGGGCGAAGAAAGGGCGAAGAAAGGGCGAAGAAGGGCGAAGAAAGGCGAAGAAAGGGCGAAGAAAGGGCGAAGAAGGGCCCGAAGGGCGAAGAAAGGGCGAAGAAAGGGCGAAGAAAGGGCGAAGAAAGGGCGAAGGACAGTGATTGACAGAACATTCGGTCCGGCGAAGAAAAGGCGAAGAAGGGCGAAGAAAGGGCGAAGAAAAGGCGAAAAAAAGGGCGAAGAAAGGGCGAAGAAAGGGCGAAGAAAGGGCGAAGAAAGGGCGAAGAAAGGGCGAAGAAAGGGCGAAGAAAGGGCGAAGAAAGGGCGAAGAAAAAGAAAGGGCGAAGAAAGAAAGGGCGAAGAAAGGGCGAAGAAAGAAAGGGCGAAGAAAGGGCGAAGAAAGGGCGAAGAAAGGGCGAAGAAAGGGCGAAGGGCGAAGAAAGGGCGAAGAAAGGGCGAAAGGGCGAAGAAAGGGCGAAGAAAGGGCGAAGAAAGGGCGAAGGGCGAAGAAAGGGCGAAGAAAGGGCGAAGAAAGGGCGAAGAAAGGGCGAAGAAAGGGCGAAGAAAGGGCGAAGAAAGGGCGAAGAAAGGGCGAAGAAAGGGCGAAGAAAGGGCGAAGAAAGGGCGAAGAAAGGGCGAAGAAAAGAAAGGGCGAAGAAAGGGCGAAGAAAGGGCGAAGAAAGGGCGAAGAAAGGGCGAAGAAAGGGCGAAGAAAGAAAAGGGCGAAGAAAGGGCGAAGAAAGGGCGAAGAAGAAAGGGCGAAGAAAGGGCGAAGAAAGGGCGAAGAAAGGGCGAAGAAAGGGCGAAGAAAGGGCGAAGAAAGGGCGAAGAAAGGGCGAAGAAAGGGCGAAGAAAGAAGAAAGGGCGAAGAAAGGGCGAAGAAAGGGCGAAGAAAGGGCGAAGAAGGGCGAAGAAAGGGCGAAGGCGAAGAAAGGGCGAAGAAAGGGCGAAGAAAAAGGGCGAAGAAAGGGCGAAGAAAGGGCGAAGAAAGGGCGAAAAGGGCGAAGAAAGGGCGAAGGGCGAAGAAAGGGCGAAGAAAGGGCGAAAAAGGGCGAAGAAAGGGCGAAGAAAAGAAAGGGCGAAGAAAGGGCGAAGAAAGGGCGAAGAAAGGGCGAAAAGGGCGAAGAAAGGGCGAAGAAAGAAGAAAAAGAAGAAAGGGCGAAGAAAGGCGAAGAAAGGGCGAAGAAAGAAGAAAGGCGAAGAAAGGGCGAAGAAAGGACGAAGAAAGGGCGAAGAAAGGGCGAAGAAAGGGCGAAGAAAAGGGTGCGAAGAAAGGAGTTCGAAGATAGGGGTGCGAAGAAAGGGCGAAGAAAGGGCGAAGAAAGGACGAAGAAAGTGCGAAGATAGGGCGAAGAAAGGGCGAAGAAAGGACGAAGAAACGGGGTGTTTACTTTCTGCATGCTCCTGTCAACTTCTTTCTTCAGCATTCTTTTAATTTATAGACGCCATTTTGTCGGGGTCGGTACTGATCTACGACATTTTCTTCACTTTCCTATGCGTCGACCCTTTTTTCACACGAAAGAAGCTTCGGATCCGAAGCTTCTTACGAGCTTGTGTTTATGGTGGGTCAAAGTGAAAATCAAGAGACATGATTATGACACGCAAAGTAGATAGCCCAAAGTAGTGTTCGCTCAGAGAAGTTCATTTGAGCTAAAATAGAAGGAACTTTTATCATCACCTATTTTGATCTCTTCAATCCTGAGTGAATCTGGGTTGACTTCTAAATCACCCAATGTCCCGTTCTGTATGGCTGCTTTCAGTGACTCTAATGGGTCCGACGAATCGTTTTTAAAAGCGAGCTTGAATTCTGCAATGACGCTTCCTTCTCTACAAAAATAAAGGCAAGAAGGGTTAATCATTCATATCACGAGGAATAAAGCGAGGGTTGGAAGTGCAAAATCTATCTTTACAACATGAGAGAGAATTGCCATCAATAATGATTGAAAGAAGAGGTAGTGCGAGTATTTTGAATCAAGTGTATAAAGTATAAACAATGATATATTGTTGGAACTCTAGAAATCATGTAAAAATACTGAAATAGATTTCGCAGTTTACATACCTAAATCCAGTAACAGTTACGCTTTGGAGATTATAGTCTTTTGCAGCTTGAAATGCCTCGAATATCTTGAGATAAAATAAGCAATTCGTTAATCAATCATAAAAATAGGTCGATGAGTGAAGGAATGAGTGGGTGGTATTTTATCAAACCCAGTAAATAACCTGGTAATCAAACCCAGTAAATAACCTGGTAATCAAACACAGTAAATAACCTGGTAATCAAACCCAGTAAATAACCTGGTAATCAAACCCAGTAAATAACATGGTAATCAAACCTAGTCAATAACCTGGTCATCAAACCCAGTAAATAACCTGGTTATCAAACCCAGTAAATAACCTGGTTATCAAACCCAGTAAATAACCTGGTAATCAAACCCAGTAAATAACCTGGTCATCAAACCCAGTAAATAACCTGGTCATCAAACCCAGTAAATAACCAGACAGACAGACAGATAGACAGACAGACTAACCTTTTCCTCTAGAAGATGGGCAAGATTCTTGAAAGCTTCACTACTTTCGTCACCGTAGTCTTCATTCCATTCCAGATCTATTTCAAGTTCGGCATGTTTCACTGTTGAAATTTGAGCAAATTAATCTAACTTTACTTAAAAATGACTAATTGATATACTGTATTGGTTATTGTTAAAGCATTAGTTGACGTCACACCCTTGTCTTGACATTCCTCTATTCTACAGAACTGAAAAAGATGGCTCGAACAATTTACCACAATCCTTTGCGCGTCCAGGTCAGACACTTTTGAGAACATCAAACCGTTGTAAGGATGTTATTTATGGGAATGTGTGACATTCAGTAATTGTTTCGGGGTGTGAGTAGTTTTAGATTTGAAAACGATTGTAGTAAAACCTGCAGCCGCCGCCATGTTTGTGTTAAATTACTTTATCCTGGTCTTACACTTATAAAAACTGAATCATATCAAGAAATCTGTGCTTTTTACGTAGACCAGAGTTTACCGGTCACCCTGTGTTAGGTTTCCCAGTCTTTTTGGCCGTGTTACAAAATGGAGGACAATGTTTACATTCATTTACTCGATTTGCTGTAAGTTTGGATGGATTTTTCGATAAAAATCGTACTTTTAAGCGAAAAATATTTACAGGGTTTCCAAATATGGTAAGTACAATGCCCAAATATGGACATAGGAAAGCTGGCCGAGCAACAGCACACTTTAATGGGGGATTTCTTGATATGCATGTCATTACGCTTGAATGACTGCTTGAAAAGTTGCATTTTGATAGGCCATGCAGTGCTGTTGTTTCCGAGCCAATCAAACCTTGATGTTTCAAATAACACTCGCATGCATGTCACAATAAATTTATCGAAAATACAATAGAAATCACTACCATGGAGGACATCTGTACATCGGATACAGAATCGTCCTCATTTGCACAGATTTTAAGTTGAATTTTCTCAGCCAAACTGCTTCCTATCATCAAAATTATATATAATAAAATATCCAGTTGGACATCGTTGGATTCGATAAGTAATATACATTATTATACATTGTACTCAGTATCTGTATTCTCATTGGTCGAGAGCCTACAGATAATTCTAACTATCAGTGCGCACCAGCGATATTTCAGCGGTCTGGTGGTTATCTGTAGGCAGTTATCTGCAAAAACGAGCCTGTGTAGGTCAGCGGATTGGTCATTATCTGTAGGTTACTAGAGTGCTGTCATTTTCATTTGTTTGTTGTTGTTGTTGTTGTTGTTGTTGGATTGCTTATATCTTTGTATATTATGAGTCAATCCACATAGACAATGTATAATAAAACAATCATTGAATTCAGTTTTGATGATATCCGGAATTATCAATGTCTCGGTAAATGTTATTGGCCTCAACCTACGGCTTCAGCCAATAACACCACTTACTTCTACATTGATAATTCCGGATATCATCAAAACCTCTAGTCCAGTCCCAGACTCACTTTCTATCCGCTCCGATAAGCTGAAGTCGCGGAGGAAAGAGAGTCCAGGGACCGGTTGTTCGAAAGGCGATTAGTGCTAATCCTGGATTAGCGTCAATATTTTTCTTAAGATTTAATCCTGGATTAGCGCTAATCGCCTTTCGAACAACCGGATCCAGTATAACTTGCATGCGCATGGCAGCTTAGCAGCCAATCAGATCGAAGCTGAATAGACCAAATCGACTAACACAATGTTTACATTCTTTGATCCATTTCAGATCTTTTGGGAATACGGTTCTTTGTCTGTTGTATTTCGATTTCAATAGACATTTCAATAGCATTGATACGGAAATGTTGTTTGCAAAAGTTTTGAATTGGGTTAAGAATGTAAACATTGCGTTAACCGATTTTGTCTATTTTCAAATCCCGCAATGTAATATGACCAGTGATATGTTTACATCACGTGGAGCTGTCAAAATAAAATGGAATGAAATGGCTGACAGTGCGCGCAGACTAATAAAGAATAAATCAGGGACTTTCCAAAGCCTGTACTCAAATTAACAAAAACATCCGGCTTCCCAAGAGTCACTTGATAAATGGCTTGGAACCATTACTTCAAACTATGGAATAATATTATAATTACTCTTTGCGAGGGAAAACTTCAAGGAATCGATGAAATTCTTCCCAAAATTCGACTGATATCGCTCATACAGAAATGAGAACTGCGCAAAATAAATATGAAATTATTATTAAATTATTAAACTAGGATTTACTGGAGCCTCCGCCATTTTGGAGATCAGACAGGCTTTGTAATAAATAAGCTGCCATGCGCATGCAAGTTATACTGGACTATCTTTCCTCCGCGACTTCAGCTTATCGGAGCGGATAGAAAGTGAGTCCGGGACTGGACTACAAAACCTCATCCAATAATTGTTTAATATTCGCGTCCGATCTGTATGGGGTTTAAAAGCTCTCTAGTTTGTAAATCCCATACAGATCGGACGCTCATATTGTTATAGTACATATATGACAATAAAAAGGAAAGAAAGAAAGAAAGAAAGAAAGAAAGAAAGAAAGAAAGAAAGAAAGAAAGAAAGAAAGAAAGAAAGAAAGAAAGAAAGAAAGAAAGAAAGAAAGAAAGAAAGAAAGAAAGAAAGAAAGAAAGAAAGAAAGAAAGAAAGAAAGAAAGAAAGAAAGAAAGAAAGAAAGAAAGAAAGAAAGAAAGAAAGAAAGAAAGAAAGAAAGAAAGAAAGAAAGAAAGAAAGAAAGAAAAAGAAAGAAAGAAAGAAAGAAAGAAAGAAAGAAGAAAGAAAAAGAAAAAGAAAGAAAGAAAGAAAGAAAGAAAGAAAGAAAGAAAGAAAGAAAGAAAGAAAGAAAGAAAGAAAGAAAGAAAGAAAGAAAGAAAGAAAAAGAAAGAAAGAAAGAAAGAAAGAAAGAAAGAAAGAAAGAAAGAAAGAAAGAAAGAAAGAAAGAAAGAAAGAAAGAAAGAAAGAAAGAAAGAAAGAAAGAAAGAAAGAAAGAAAATCACATAAGCAATTGATATAACCGCCCTACCGTATAGAAACTCTGTTGGGATTTCTTCGGTTGTCATGGTTATAGGCTCTGGTTCTTCAGTCGTACTTGGCTTTTCACTCGCTTTGGATAGAACATATAGAATGTGTTATCTTATTGACACATAATGTGTGAAGATATATTCCCAAATCTAGATTATATAGCTTGACCTATTAGTTAATGAAAAATATATTTATGATAGCAAAACTTTAATGGTCTTCAGATATTCAGTTGCAGATTTCTTTTTGAACAAGCTGATAATCCGAGCAAACAATCGACATGCGCCATCATTCAATCCTACGATAGATTTCCCCACTACGTTTTTCGTTTTCTAACCCCGTCGAAAAACTCTGATATGGACTTGAATTTAATACTGTAGTTCTTTTTGCTTGAACGCATTTGTTTAGAGATAAGTTAAATAAACTTGATATCAATAGACGTCATTTCCGGTCTCGTGAGGAATTTTCATCAGATGAATTGCATATGGGGGACAGTTTTACCCATCGGTCGAAGGTAAATAATGAGATTCAAGCACTTGTACCAGCTGCTTGATATCAAGCAATTTCAAATAGACTATGAGCAGTTTGTACTTTGGCGTTTTTCTTCGGATATATTTTGGGGGGCATCGTCCGAGCGTAGAAGTTTGTGGCTCTCCCCAAGCTCTTCGTTCATCGCGCTCGGCCATACACCTTTTCGGGGGAAATGCCAAAGTAGAGACTACTTGCAGTCTATGTTATGAAGTTATACCTGTAGTCGTAGAAATTGTTGTTATTGATACTTCTGCTGTTGTTGATATTTCTGTGGATAAATACCAAGTTAAATATGGCATCACTATTGCGCTATCACTTAGAAAACCACCATGAAATATGATTGAAATAGGTATTTGAAGTATAAGACTGAAAACTGTGTAGAAAATTATTGTCCGCATTGTTTATCTGATTGGTTCTAAACCGTTAATAAATCTTCACACACAGCAAAGTCATCATAAAATGTAGACTGATCATGAACACTAAGACTGAGTGGAATTACATTAAGATACCACGTATCAACATTAGTGATTCATAGTGTTTCCACTGTTATGTATTTTTTCCTTTCTTGTGTTTGTGCACGAGCTAGTTTGCTCATGCATCATCTGTGTAAGTATTATTTTCAATATGAGTGGCAATGTTGTATCTTATTTACAATCTCGAGCCGAAGGCGAGAGATTGTAAATAAGATACAACATTGTCACGAATATTGTAAATTACTTATGATATTGTTTAATCATTGTTTGAACCAGGTAGGCGTTTCAACCAGAATTGTACGTAGTCAATATCTGATTGAGATGAAAATAATATAATAATTAAATAACTGTTCTTTTAGCATTCAATTCTCATTCCGATTGCTTGACCGCACTAAACAATGAAAGCAGTTTCGTATTATATTAAGATATCGATTGTTTAATAAATGTTTTATTCCTTTTCATACTTACATGGTAGTTTTTGAATAGAGTTGATTGCTCATTAAGACATAACAAAGAACAAATACGGCAAATATGTAATATGCCTGCTTTTTCATTTAGAATACATTTACACTTTTGTTTGGTTTTCAAAGGGCGCTTTAATTGTGAATGCGAACGGAGTTTTGATTCTTTTCAATCAAATCAAGAACAGTTCTCACAGGAAGGTCATATAGAGCTAAGACGGGCATCAGTTTGAGACGATGGCTGACAAATTTCGTAAACTGCCAAAAGTGCATCACAAGAGAGTCAGTTGTTGAGGGAATGTGCCCAAACTAGCACCGAAGTGGAGTGTAAAGATTTCTGAAGTCTGGCAGATGTCTCGTAAAAACAAGGTAGCAAGGAAAGAGTCTATTGACTTTCTTTTGACACATAAATTCCGTATGAAGTTCTAGTTCGACTAACATTACTTTACCATCTTCTAATTCGAGGTTCTTGAAAATAATAATGTAGCAAGTAACGCAATATTTAGCGAGAACTGTGCGAAGTCCTTAATTTGAAGTAATCTCGTGTCTTTCAAAGTTTGTTATAATTTATTTGAGATTGTAAAAGAATTGCCGCACAAAGCTAGAAATCCAATGATTGTATCATTAGTAAGTAATAGAGGAAGAGAGTTACACTGATTAAAGAAACTGCGGAGCAAAATCTAACGTGTACTGATTTTTCTTAATTAGCTTTTAGGATAATGTATTGTTCGTTCCTCTCACATAATGCATTGATCGATACAGAATACTTATAGAGCTTATTAGTATTCTGTATCTGATACAGAATACTAATAAGGTCTATTAGTATTCTGTATCAGATACAGAATACTAATAAGCTTTATTACTATTCTGTATCATACTTATGAACAATTGCAGTAATTAATCAACCCCACCTATTCCCTGCCAACTATTCAAACCCTCTCCGTGCTTTTAGTTTCTTGGAAACTGTATGGGAGTTACAAGGTAGCCACGTGACCAGAATGCTGAGCACAGATTGAACAGCTGCCTAATGAATTATTAATGAATATTATAAGTTTGAAAAACACACGCGCACAACTATGTTAACGTATATATCAAACGCGTTGATAAGGTCCGTAAGGGCGAAACATGTGTTCCCATTTATGATGATTTTGCTGTGCGTGAAGATTTGTTAAAGGTTGAGAACCTATAAGATAAACAATGATTAATTCTTCTTAAAAGAAGAAAGAAGAATTTCAACGAAGTGCAGAAAATTGGATATTGGAATAAAATGTGTTATATTTCCAACTTATGTCGTAATATAGGGCGCATTCACACTGAGATCGCTTTAGCTGGATCGATCTCAGATCGATCTCAGATCGATCTGAGATCGATCTCAGTCCACTTTGGATTTGCGTTCACACTGGATACTTGAAAAGTTGTTATTTTTGGAAGAATAGGTAAGACGTTGGACTACGACGCAGAAGTCTCGGGTTCGACTCCCATATCAAAAGTAGTATCAATAATTATTATTTTTTCTTTCTTTTTTCTGTTTCTCTGAGCTGGATTTGCTCTATGGTGAAAATTTTCAATGTTAGTAGAACGATTTCGTATTAACTCGTTTTTATATGGTCATGATTCTGCTTATATGTAAATTAGTTGTGAACATGAAAACCGCGTCATGAGCAGTACGCTCGACATGTACGCTCGAGTGATTCACGTGATTATTCGTGATTTTCTACTACCACAACATTGCGGGATCATTACAATCAAACGCTTTTGCTGCTTGTAAACGTGGCGTATATTGCTTTTGAAAATGACCAGGCTTAGATGGCGTTGTCTAGTGTAGTCTACATAGCTTTGGTTTGTGCAGGCCGTTTATGACTTCAACAGAAAAATCGTGTGACTTGTCTTGCGAAAAGGTGCTTGCAATTAAGCGCTCGCCCAAAATGTCGCAAGTCCTGCACGTGGGTACTGTTGGGTGAACGCTCAAAATAAGGCCATACCGCCCCCTCCCCCAGCTTATAAGCCTTCCCGGTTATAGGCCCATATACTTTCAAACAACAACAATTGCCGTTTATAAGGCCACCCATAAACCATTACGAACTTGTATAAGCCCAGGGCTTATAAGCGGCAGTTTACGCGGTGATATATTGAGAAACTGATGAGTCCCCGCAGGAAATACAAATAATAATTTGGATTATTTCAAGTTTGCTCAAAAAGCGCCATTATATCTCGTTTCAGTTGTCGCGCTTTGAACATCCAACCTAAATATGAGGCCCCGGCCGTCTACACGGTACCGGACGAATTTGTAACCGTTCAAAAAGTTGTACGTTTAGGCGTTCCGTTCACACGGAACTGTGCTATACGCGGCTTTTCCATCACCGTACGAGCCGTAATACAATAAATGACCGTCTATTTTCGCATTTCTTTAAAAATGTAAATTGTGACTGACAAGCCCTACGGGGAATATTAAATAAAACATATGTATGTAAATGTTACTATAAAATATAGCTGACATTTCTAATTATATAAACATAGCCCACTTCTAGCTCGCTTGCGTTCACACTTGGATCGATCTGAGATCGATCTCAGATCGATCTGAGGGAGCGTTCACACTGGAGTTGTAGATCGATCTGAGATCGATCTAGAAAAAAAAATTGCGTTCACACTTAGCTCGCATTTGACCTAGATCGATCTCAGATCGATCTAGAACCCCAGTGTGAACGCGCCCTAGAATGGGCATTTTAGGGATGAGGGGTGAGGATAATTATATTCAAAATGGTGTTTACCTGTAGTGGTGTGAATAGGTGACACTGTTGTCTGTAACGTTGTGGGAGATTCTGTGGTTAATAGTACATCAAAAAATTAGTGACATATACAAGTTACATAAATACAGACCCTGTAACCCATTCTCGTACACAGACCCTTTTCAGCCGGGGCTTTCTAACGAAAAATCGAAATTTCAGTCTAAAAGAAAAACATATCTGACGACCTAGAATCTGGGTCTTCCGGTTTTTCTCTTACCAGAGCCTTCGATTTTTCGATAGAAAACTGAGAAGGGTCTGGGTATAGTACGAGAATACCCTGTGACCTAGCCCATGATTCCCTACTCGCACATAGTTTATTGATAACCTACGAAAATCTAAATTTCAAACAGTTTTCATCAATACGATTTGACGTTGGCTTGAATCATCCTTGACTCAATATCACTATGTGTTTTTCTTAATACAAAAAAAGTATATTATCAATTTCCCATCAAACTCTTTTGTTTTGATCTTTTCTTTGGAGGTGTATGTACAGTGAGTATGACATCGCTTACTTTCTCTTAGCTGTTAGTTAACAAGCATTATTTACCTGTAGTAGTCTTAATAGGCGGTGCTGTCGTCTGCATAGTTGTAGGTGTATCTGTAGTTGATGGCACGCCTACAAATTAGTTATGTACGAGGTATATGTATTGCGAGTATGACATCGCTTACTTTATCTTAGCTGTTAGTTAACAAGCATTATTTACCTGTAGTAGTCTTAATAGGCGATGCTGTCGTCTGCATAGTTGTAGGTGTATCTGTAGTTGATGGCACGCCTACAAATTAGTTATGTACGAGGTATATGTAGAGTGAGTATGACATCGCTTACTTTATCTTAGCTGTTAGTCAACTAGCATTATTTACCTGTAGTAGTCTTAATAGGCGGTGCTGTCGTCTGCGTAGTTGTGGGTGTATCTGTAGTTGATGGCACGCCTACAAATTAGTTATGTACGAGGTATATGTAGAGTGAGTATGACATCGCTTACTTTATCTTAGCTGTTAGTCAACTAGCATTATTTACCTGTAGTAGTCTTAATAGGCGATGCTGTCGTCTGCATAGTTGTAGGTGTATCTGTAGTTGATGGCACGCCTACAAATTAGTTATGTACGAGGTATATGTAGAGTGAGTATGACATCGCTTACTTTATCTTAGCTGTTAGTTAACAAGCATTATTTACCTGTAGTAGTCTTAATAGGCGGTGCTGTCGTCTGCATAGTTGTTGGTGTATCTGTAGTTGATGGCTCGCCTACAAGTTAGTTATGTACGAGGTATATGTGCAGTGAGTATGACATCGCTTACTTTATCTTAGCTGTTAGTTAAGTAAGAGATAAATACCGAGAACGGAGGCAATAAGCCATATAAATTCCGACGGCCGTAGGCCCGAGGGATTTATAGGCTTATTGCCGACGTTCGAGGTATTTATCTGACTTAGTTTACATTTGACAAGGTTTTCGCACGAAGCAATCTGAGGCATTTTCTGGTATTTTTGGAGTGTTATTTAGCATGAATACTATTGTAACTGCAGAGATAATGTTTTGTTTTCATTCCGGTAGCTTTTCCCTAGAGTATTTGCTGTAGTCTATAGTTGTTTAATTTTGATTGTTCTTTATAGTTTTCCCTCGGGTCAGTTTCCGTATGTAAATTTGTTCTTAACTTTGGAGTCGCTTAGGTTTGTTTTTGGACACTCATATTCAGTTACGATTGCGGACTGTAAGAATTGCGTAACTTGCGAACGATTTGCGATATATGAGTCTTAGAGAAGGGATAGTTGGTAAGTTTCACGTTCTCGTTATATGTTAGTTTCAGTATCATACAGTTAGTTGTAACATGTATTCCTTTGTTTATTTAGTTTTACATTTAGGTTAGATTCAACATTGCGAATAAACGAACGAACGGATCTAGCCCAACTAGTCAAAACATGTCTCGCACCGCGATCATTCTCTAAGGCCGTAACAGTAAAACAACTTGAAGAGGATTGAGGACTTCTTTTGTTTTGGTCCTGCGAGAAAGGTAACAGGAAGCTTGAGGATTCGTCACTTCACAGGATATAATTCGATGTGAGACGCCAATATTATCTTCCTCATCGTTGTCACTAGCAGCGTCATTGTACTTGCCAATTATTCCCCAGCCAAGATCTGTCTTTAAAGCATAGGAATTATTGCCATCACCTGCAATCACTTCACGAGGGATGAGGGCGCGAGTACAATCTAGGCCGATCAGTAGTCCAACGTCGATATCTTCTCTATACGGCATAAGTTCTTCTGCAATACGTTCAGTGTGAGTCCACTGCCTTGCTGCTTCTGGACGAGGGATCTGATTTCTTTGAGCTGGAATGGAAAAGCGAGTAAACGTTCTTGGAAGCATCATGGTAACTTGGCGATTGAGATCACGAACAGCTAGACCCTTGACTTTATAAGTATCAACAAGCTTACTTTCAGCGTGAAGCGTGGTTAATGAAAGTTGAGTTCTTTCACCCTTGACACCAAGATCTTCAAGAAGTTTTTCTTTTACAAATGTCGTATCTGATTGATCGTCTAGCAGTGCGTAAGTTAATCTCTCATTTCCTGGATCGTCTTTATGGTATATCCAAACTGGTACAATCATTGAGTAGGTTACAGTGTGAAACTTTACTTTGGTGTAATTAGAAGTTGCTTGGTTGATGGTTTCCGTTGACTTATCTGCTTTGACATCTTTAGTGGTTTCCCTTTTAACGTCACCATGAAGAGAGCTTGGGTGAAGTCTGTTGCAATTTTTACAGGTTTTTCTTTCCTTGCAGTCCTTAGAGCGATGTCCTTCTTTTAGACATCCGAAGCATAATCTGTTGATCATGGCGAACTCCTTTCTCTCTTGAACTGTTTTCTTTAAGAATTCTTCACAGATATCGATGTCGTGCGAAGACTTACAAACTAGACAACATTGTTGACCATGTTCGTCTTCCTTTTGTGTTCCTACTGAGAAGGTACTTGCGACTTTGAATGGTTTTAGTGTATCCTTTGGTTTCTTGGACAATGGGAGTTCTTGGTTCTGTGCTGAGAAGACTGGGTCGTTTGCAATATCAGATTCTTTGATCAGGAATTTTACAAATTTCTTGAAGGACGGGAACATCCCACTTTCTTCTTTGTATTGGTAGACTTCTCTGGCCCATCGATTTGTAATCCACTTAGGAAGCTTTGCTGCCATTTTACGATTTTCTTGATCGTCGTCGAGGACTCGTAGACTGCTAATTCCATCCATAGCCTTCTCACAATGTGCTAAGAAATCAGTAAACTTGCGAAGACCCTTAGCATCACTATTTTGGATCTTGGGCCAAGATTTTCAAGCTTTTGACGATAGGCGCTGGCGATAGCAAACGGATCTCCGAAACGCTTGGACAGCATTTCTTTAGCCTTTTGGTAAGCGTCATCAGATTTTAGGAGCAGTAGACCATCGATCGCTTCCTTTGCTTCTCCAGCTACGTACTTTCTCAGGAAGTGGATTCTTTCGTTGATTCTCGTTGTCTTGTTCTCGATAAGTGTTTCAAAGGCTTGGATCCAGATTGGGTAGTGTAATAAATCCCCAGAGAAGATTCCTGGTTCAGGAGAAGGCAATTTACTGTAGTTTTGATTTTCCACTAAAGTCTTGACGATCTCTATCAGTTGAGTGGTAACGATGTTACTATTAGTGGATGAGCTTGTGCCATGAGTGTCTACACTTTCGTGGGCGTCTACATCTTTGTTGATAGGAATATGGGCATTGGAACTTGGTTGGTTGACAGAGAGAGAACCACTAGCAATAGGCATGGAATGAAAGTTCTTCTTTCCAGATTGATTGACGTACTCTAGTTCAACTTGCTCAAGAAACTTCTGCATTTGGTCCTTACTACCATCTCCTTGAGGTAATTGATCTTCAGTCATTGAAGGCACATGTACGTCGTCTTGCATGAATTTATTGCATACATTTAATTTCGCCTCGGTTTGAACCAAATCTTCCTTGGTCTTGTAACCATCCGTATATCTCCTTAGATCTCCTTTGATCCTTCCTTCGGTGAGAGTGAGCTCTGATTTTTGCTTGTGTATATCTTCCAGTTGCTTCTGGGCTCTTGATTCCATTTCGCGTTTTTCAACTGAAAGATCTATCTTCGCTTTTAACGCTGCTATCTGACCTTGAAGATCAAGCTGTTTTCTATAACAGGTGCTTGATTTAACTGATCTTGACTTGTAACTAGATGAAACGTGGCTCGATGACTTGTGGTTTGACGACGATTGATGGCTAGACGATTCATGACTTGAAGAATGTCGACTTGACTGATGTCCTGACGCCTGATGGCGAGATGAATTGTGACTAGATGAAGCATGACTAGATGACTTGCGGGAGGATGATTGATAAGAAGATGAAGAACAAGAACGTTGGGATCCAACTGTATTTGACCTTTCTCCGGAGGATTTCTTGGAATAAGTCGTTTCTAATTCTCTCATTCTGTTATTAACCATCTTTAAGTGATCCATATTCTCTTTAGTCAACATCTCTAGTTCGTCATACAGGGCGATCTTTTCTTCTTCTACGATTAATTCTTTATCCAACCCTTCGTGTGCTTTGGAAAGATCAATCATGTGCTTTTCTAGCTTTAAACATTGAAGTTTCAGTGCAGAAATGTCGGCATCGGTGACTAGTGAGGATACTAAGGCGTTGAGTTGCGACCTCCAAGTTCTTTTGGCAGATCGATAATTCACCTTGAGTCTTTCGAGGTAGTATTCTTTCCCTTTCGTTGTCATAACTCTTTGTCGTGGAACGCTGGACTTGGCTTGAAGCTCTAAATCAGTAGGTTCACTCATCAGGTAGTTGTTTTACTGTTACGGCCTTAGAGAATGATCGCGGTGCGAGACAGGCGCTATAAAACCCAAGGGATCATATATAGGACTGGCAGTAGAAAGAATCCCGCGTCTCGTCAGAGGCTTGTCTTGGATGACTATCTTGAATTGAAATACGTCGTTCTCTACGTACCACTGAATTCCTAGGGCTCGTTCTAAGGGGAGGCTACTTTGTTGTAAGTCAAGTTCCTTGAGATCCTTTGCTCTGTCTTCAGGAGGAATGGACTCTATCACTTGCCTTGAATTTGAGGTAAATTTGTGAAGTCTCAGTCCACCACGCGCACACATTTGCTTGCTTTTCTGTACCATTGAGATGGCCTGTTCTTCTGTAGGAAGTGATTTTAGACCATCGTCCACATAAAAATCATTGCGAATGAAGTCTGCAACTTTAGAACCAAATTCGTCTTCGTAGTCATCTGCAATCTTCTTGAGACCATAGTTAGAGCATCCAGGAGATGATTTAGCGCCAAACAGATGTACTGTCATACGATATTCATCTGGAGTTCTTTGAAGATTTCCGTTCTCCCACCAAAGAAATCTTAGAAAGTCTCTGTGTTCTTCTTCAACTTTGAATTGATGAAACATTCCTTCTATATCTCCTATGAAGGCGAAGGGCTCTTGTCTGAAGCGACATAAAACTCCAACTAGATTATTTGTAAGATCTGGACCAGCAAGTAAGTGCTCATTCAGTGATTCTCCTTTGTATCTTGCACTACAGTCGTAGACAACTCTGAGTTTCTCTGGCTTTTTTGGATGGAAGACTCCATGATGGGGAATGTACCAAACCTTTCCGTCTTCTATCACCTTTTTGGACTCGGGAATTTTCTCAGCATAACCCTTCTCGATGACTTCGTCCATAGCTGCCTTGTACATACTGTAATACTTGTCATCGTGAGCCATTCGCTGCTGTAATTTCTTTAGGCGATGAGAAGCCAAAGCCTTGTTGTTAGGGAGGTTCGGAATCTCTTCACGAAAGGGAAGTGGCATTTGGTAATGGCAGTCGGATCTTTGAACAATACCATTCTCCATCTTTTGCAAAAAACGTTTTTCTTCATAGGACAACGTTTCTTTCTTTGTTGATACTACGGAGAAGTCGAGTTCGAACATTTTGTTTACTTGGAGAGGATTCTCCAAGAGCTTACAAGAGACAAGATCGACTGGGACGAACCTGTACCTGAAACGCTCAAAATTCATTGGGAAAAGTGGAAAAGTTCTCTGCCACTCCTGGAAAATCTTCACATCGACAGGTGTTACAAGCCTCACAACTTTGGAACACTCAAATCAGTTGAATTACATCATTTCTCTGATGCAAGCGATAAAGGTTATGGTCAATGTTCGTATCTTCGATTGATTAACAACCAAGACCAAGTACACTGTTCCTTCGTCATGGGAAAAGCACGTGTAACTCCACTGAAAGTCTTCACTATACCCCGTCTGGAACTAACAGCAGCATTATTATCAGCTAAAGTCAGCTCGACGCTTCAACGTGAACTTGAATTCATTCAAGTGAAGGAGACGTTCTGGACAGACAGCCAAGTAGTCTGTCTTGGGTTACATAAGTAACGACGCAAGAAGATTTCACGTGTTTGTGTCAAACCGCGTACAGCAGATTAGAGATCAAACAAGTCCCGATCAGTGGAAATACGTTAAATCTTCAGATAATCCAGCTGATGACGCCTCACGCGGTCTATACGCTAAGGATCTAAACACCAGTTCATGGCTTCAAGGACCACAATTTCTTTGGAAACTTGAGTTACCACAAGAGAATGTAAACGAGAACCTTCATCCTATCCTTTCAGAAGACCCGGAAGTCAAGAAAGCTCAAGTACTCGCCGCGGTGACTTCAGATGTTGGAATGGCCACGATTCTTCAACGTTTAGAGTATTTCTCAGATTGGTATCGTGCTAAGAAAGCCATAGCATTATGCATTAAATTCATGACGATACTACAAAACCGATCGTCAACTTGTACTACAAGATCTCTACCACTTTTAGTCAAAGATCTCATCCAAGCTGAGCAAGCTAAGTAATAATCAAGGCAGTTCAAGAAGATGCATTTGCTAAAGAGAAGGACATTGTTCGTTCGTTAGACGCACAAAGCAACAAGGAAGGTTCTGTTAGAAGACAAGGCTTGCCAGTAGCAAAGAGTAGCTCACTGTATCGGTTGGATCCGTTTATCGACGAAAACGGTATTCTAAGAGTTGGTGGTCGTATTCGATGCTCAGATTTCTCATATGACGTGAAACATCCAATCATCCTACCCAGAAAGGGTCATATTACAGAGTTGCTCATCACGTTCCACCACGAAAGAATCAATCACCAAGGACGTGGTATAACCCTTAACGAATTGCGCTCCAGTGGATATTGGATCATCGGTGGAAGCTCTGCTGTGGGAAGATACATCACCAACTGTGTTACATGTAGCAAATTGCGCAGCAAGACTGAAGACCAAAAGAAGGCGGATTTACCGAACGACAGACTTCAACCTGCTGCCCCATTCACCTTTTGTGCTGTGGATTATTTTGGCCCATGGTATATCAAGGAAGGACGCAAGGAACTCAAGCGTTACGGAGTATTGTTCACCTGCATGGCCTGCCGAGCGATTCATCTTGAAACGGCTAACTCTCTTGATACATCCTCATTCATCAATGCACTACGTCGATTTATCAGCAGACGAGGCCCCATTAGACAGCTGAGATCTGACAGAGGAACCAATTTCGTGGGTGCTAAGAAAGAACTTCAGGAAGCTGTGAAGCAACTGGATCAGACGAAGATTCAAGAATTCCTGTTAAAAAGAAACTGCGACTGGTTTAAATTTGAGATGAATGTGCCATCTTCAAGTCATATGGGCGGTTCATGGGAAAGGCAGATCAGAACGGTTCGTAGTGTGCTATCTGCCCTATTAGAAGAAAATGGACGACAACTAGATGACGAATCTCTTAGAACTCTCATGTGTGAGACAGAGTCTGTGGTGAATAGTCGTCCTCTTTCAGTCGAGAACCTGAATTCACCAAATGGTCCTGAACCACTGACTCCTAACCACTTACTGACCAGTAAAACTCAAGTTGTTCTACCACCCCCATCGGAATTTCAACGAGCCGATCTTTATTCAAGACGAAGATGGCGTCGTGTGCAGCACTTGATTAACGAATTCTGGTCAAGGTGGAAAAAGGAATTCATTCTTTCATTACAGCAACGGCAGAAATGGATTCGTCCACGTCGTAACCTCCAAGTTAACGACATCGTTCTGATAAAGGATGGAAATGCCCCTCGAAATCAATGGCCTATGGCAAGAGTAGAAGACACCACATTGGACAGCGATGGACTTGTCAGGAAGGTACGGTTAATTGTTGGAGATTCCACACTAGATGAGAAGGGTAAACCGATCAAACTTCCCACAATCTTGGAAAGGCCAATCCACAAACTTGTTTTGTTGGTGCCTCAAGAACGTCTATCACAAAACTGAACCTGAACTGTAAGTTATTATTTTCTGGAACTTTTTTATTTTGAACAGTAATTTCAACCGAAAGACTGCATCATGGATTTACGGTGTTATGGAGAGCCACCAGGATGTACAAGAACTAAAATGGACAAACATTGAACTTGATGAACTCTAGCTAACGTAGTAGTATCAGTAGTATAATTGGTAAATTTTGTGCATCAATATTTAAGAGAGCCATGTAACTGCAGAGATAATGTTTTGTTTTCATTCCGGTAGCTTTTCCCTAGAGTATTTGCTGTAGTCTATAGTTGTTTAATTTTGATTGTTCTTTATAGTTTTCCCTCGGGTCAGTTTCCGTATGTAAATTTGTTCTTAACTTTGGAGTCGCTTAGGTTTGTTTTTGGACACTCATATTCAGTTACGATTGCGGACTGTAAGAATTGCGTAACTTGCGAACGATTTGCGATATATGAGTCTTAGAGACGGGATAGTTGGTAAGTTTCACGTTCTCGTTATATGTTAGTTTCAGTATCATACAGTTAGTTGTAACATGTATTCCTTTGTTTATTTAGTTTTACATTTAGGTTAGATTCAACATTGCGAATAAACGAACGAACGGATCTAGCCCAACTAGTAAAAACATGTCTCGCACCGCGATCATTCTCTAAGGCCGTAACAACTATGAATAGGAAGAGATGAAAAGAAAACAGTCCGACCAAATACAATTGATATCAATTCTCACGAGATATCGTAATGATATCGTAATGATGAGCATTGCGATATCTCATGACATTTTTTCAACTTTATCAACACGTATTTGAAACTTTAGTTGATAATCACTTAGTCAGTCTGTTTGGCATTTGGAGAAGAAGGTCGTCGACAATGGCGGCCTGCAGTAACGATGAAGGAGATTTATTTATCACTCCAAACGTTTTCAGTCAGTCACAGTCACTTCCATCGTTTAATATACTCGATGATATACTTGGAGAATTTGAACTATCGCCAATTACTGCTGAAAGAAATGAACCGAGCAGCTCCGCAGCGTCAGTATCGCAAGGAAATGGTTCTGACTCCTCAAAACAGTGAAGGATCGTCGTTGTTTCTGACGAACAGCTCGACAAGATGAACGAAAAACGAATTCCAGAAGGCACAAAAGGAAACACTGCTTGGTGTGTACGAGTTTGGCAGGAATGGGCAGAGGAAAGAAATAGTGGTCATGTGTCAAATGATGATTTGCATAGAATTGTCGAGACAGACGTCTTAAAGTTAAACGATGGTCAATTAAATTACTGGCTAAGCAAGTTTTTGGTGGAAGTGAGGAAGAAGAAGTCAGGCGGAGAACCATACCCGCCTAACACTTTGTATCAACTATGCTGTGGAGTACAAAGGCATTTTAGAGAAAATGGCAAACCAGAGCTAAATTTATTTGAAAACCCCCGCTACAAGCATTTTCAAAATTCATTGGATGCCGAAATGAAACGACTCACGGGACTGGGAATAGGAGCAGATGTCAAAGAAGCAGAGGCGTTTTCAGAGGAACAGGAAGAAAAGCTATGGACGCTGAAACTTCTTGGTGATCATTTCCCACAAGTGCTCTTGAACACTATGGTATTTTTGATTGGCAAGAACTATTCGCTAAGGAGCGGAAAGAAACATCGTACCCTGAGATTCAATCAACTGACCCTTGTTCAAGCGTCGGAAAAGGAGCCAGCTGAGAAACTGATATACAGTTCTTTTGGAGAGAAAAACTATCAGGGGGGTTTGAAGCATCGCTCTTTCAAGGGAAAGAAGATTGAACATTATGCAAATAGTGATATGCCACAAAGGTGTTTGGTTAACCTGTACAAAACATACGTGTCAAAGTGTCCAGGGTTTGTCGACGGCGCCTTTTACTTGAGTCCCAAACGCAAGTGGAAGGATACTGATGAAGGTATATATTTAGATATTCCACTCACACATGTACAATTCAAATTCTACTATTTTGTATTTTAACAGTCTTTTTGCTGTTGTTTTTTTTTAGAGTGGTTTACACGTAATCCCATTGGGCATAACCCCCTTGGACAAACAGTGCGAAGACTCTGTAAAGAAGCAGGCATCGAGGGAAACTTTACTAACCATAGTTTAAGAGCTACTACCGCTACTAGAGGGCTCGAGAAAGGAATTCCAGAGAAATTCATTATGGAGCGCACTGGCCACCGGGATGTTAGGTCGTTACAGAAATACCAGAGGCCCAAAGTACAAGTAAAGCAAGCTATCTCAAAAGCATTTGAATGTAGTAGTGGTGCACATGGTGATTTCACGACAAGAGAAGGCAAGAGAGATAGCTGTGAATTGTCAAGCGAAGAAACCTCAAAGAAGAAGCTTTGTACTCAGTCGGCAGCAAGTAACCAAACGGTTTATAATAATTGCACGTTTAATTTCAATTGAATTGTTCAAACGGAAGATAGTGACATTTATAGATAGTAAAATGATTGGATTTCTAGTGTAATCAAGTCAAATGTTGCGTTAATATTATTATTATTTAATTCTGTATTTTGTAATTAGTCGGGGATGGCTGAAAGGCTAGAAATATCGACTGCTTAATTATTTGCCATGCATATGGAATTGTCATGTAGCTAGAGCTATCTGAGTGAGGAATGTGTTTGATATTCAGCAGGGAAAGGCTGGGATTGATGGAATTGAATAGCATTTGCTCATTATGAATTCACCGGGATGTATCCATATTCAACCCTGGGCTGTATATGGATACATCCCGGTGAATTCATAATGAGCAATTCTATTCAATTCATCAACCCCAGCCTTTCTCTGCTGAATATCAACCCCCCCCCCCCCCCCCCCCCCCCCGAGCTTTTAGTTAGTCTATTGTTCAACCGGTCAATACCGGAGATAAAGCCCTATGAATAACAAAGAAAACCGTGTCAAATGTAAACTAACAAGCATTATTTACCTGTAGTAGTCTTAATAGGCGATGCTGTCGTCTGCATAGTTGTAGGTGCAGCTGTAGTTGATGGCACGCCTACAAGTTAGTTATGTACGAGGTATATGTATTGTGAGTATTACATCGCTTACTTTATCTTAGCTGTTAGTTAACAAGCATTATTTACCTGTAGTAGTCTTAATAGGCGATGCTGTCGTCTGCATAGTTGTAGGTGTATCTGTAGTTGATGGCACGCCTACAAGTTAGTTATGTACGAAGTATATGTATTGTGAGTATATGACATCGCTTACTTTATCTTAACTGTTAGTCAACTAGCATTATTTACCTGTAGTAGTCTTAATAGGCGATGCTGTCGTCTGCATAGTTGTAGGTGCAGCTGTAGTTGATGGCACGCCTACAAGTTAGTTATGTGGCGAGGTATATGTATTGTGAGTATTACATCGCTTACTTTATCTTAGCTGTTAGTTAACAAGCATTATTTACCTGTAGTAGTCTTAATAGGCGATGCTGTCGTCTGCGTAGTTGTAGGTGTATCTGTAGTTGATGGCACGCCTACAAGTTAGTTATGTACGAGGTATATGTTCAGTGAGTATGACATCGCTTACTTTATCTTAGCTGTTAGTCAACTAGCATTATTTACCTGTAGTAGTCTTAATAGGCGATGCTGTCGTCTGCGTAGTTGTAGGTGTATCTGTAGTTGATGGCACGCCTACAAGTTAGTTATGTACGAGGTATATGTGCAGTGAGTATGACATCGCTTACTTTATCTTAGCTGTTAGTCAACTAGCATTATTTACCTGTAGTAGTCTTAATAGGCGATGCTGTCGTCTGCATAGTTGTAGGTGTATCTGTAGTTGATGGCACGCCTACAAGTTAGTTATGTACGAGGTATATGTATTGCGAGTATGACATCGCTTGCTTTATCTTAGCTGTTAGTTAACAAGCATTATTTACCTGTAGTAGTCTTAATAGGCGATGCTGTCGTCTGCATAGTTGTGGGTGCATCTGTAGTTGATGGCACGCCTACAAGTTAGTTATGTACGAGGTATATGTATTGTGAGTATATGACATCGCTTACTTTATCTTAGCTGTTAGTCAACTAGCATTATTTACCTGTAGTAGTCTTAATAGGCGATGCTGTCGTCTGCATAGTTGTGGGTGCATCTGTAGTTGATGGCACGCCTACAAGTTAGTTATGTACGAGGTATATGTGCAGTGAGTATAACATCGCATACTTTCTCTTAACTGTTAGTCAACTAGCATTATTTACCTGTAGTAGTTTTATTAGGCGGTGCTGACGTCTGCATAGTTGCGGGCAAGGCTGTATTTCATATATAGCATATAAAGGAGTTAGTTTCTCGCTACACAAGGTGCCTGTACAATATAAGTATACTGAAACCAAGTATTCGTGTTGCCAATATCACTTACTTGTAGTAGTTTTATTAGGCTCTGCTGTTGTTTGCGCAGTTGTAGGTAAGGCTGTAGTTGATATCATATAAACGAGTTAGTTTCTATATAAGGTACATGTACAATATAAGTATAGTGAAAACTAATATTCGTGTTGCCAATAGCATACAAACTCTAAAAGCATGCAATACTTTGCAGTACTTAGTGCTAAATAGCACTAATTAAACAGTAGAAAACAATAGAGTTAGCATAATAAGCCAGTTCACGCTGTCGTCCGCCATTTTGAATTGGGACAAACGCGGCAAAATGTATAGAAATCTGGATCACTTTGACTTGCCGTAACTCCGCTTGATTTTGTTGGATTTTCAAAATTTAAACTTCGATAATCAGTAGGCATGCATATCAATTGTTGGACTCAAAATAAGACCAATGTCGGTGTTTTAACTACCTTTTACGATTCAATCTTCTTTTCACGAATTGATCTTAAAATATCGAGCTAATTTGCATATTCACGTGCCGAACGTTCTATTTTGAAAACAAAAATCTTTTTTTCTCGATTTGTAGCCTTCAAATGCCCATCATATAATAGGCCATAAATAATAAAGAAAACATATTTTCTAGAATGGTAAGTTTTTAAAAATCCAACGAAATCGAGCGGAGTTACGGCAAATCAAAGTGATCCAGATTTCTATAAATTGTGCGGCGTTTGTCCCAATTCAAAATGGCGGACGACAGCGTGAAGTGGCTTATTTAGCACTAAGTAGTACTATTTATGTTGCACTCTTTTAGTGCTTGTATTCTAGCACGTACCTGTAGTAGTTTTATTAGGCGCAACTGTGGGGACCTTTGTGAATACTGGAACACCTACAAGTCAATGATGTGAGAGGAAAATTAGAGTTAATTAAAAAGAACAGCGCACTAGTTCTCTTGTTAGTCTACTGGTATTAATGTTGTCTGTGCAATAATGGCTACGTCTGCATCATATGTCGGTGTATCTATGTAATGACAAGTTACATATAGCATTACACATCAGTTATAGCAAGCAAATTGTCGACGCAACTTTCCAACCATTTGCAAATACATTTCCATCATTTAGACCATGTTCCACTTTCTCCTCAAATCGAAATTTTTCCGTTGGATCATGAAAGCTCAAGCAGTGTAGGTACCGTCGATATATCTTTTATTCTCACAGTATCGCTACTGGGAATGCAGTAATTCCGTATCATAAGACATGACCACCCGTCGAAAAGGTTGGGCGCGTAATTTTAAATGTTCTCTGGACTTGGCTTGACTTTCGATCTCGGATTGAGTGGAAGTTTGAAAAATAACATTTACCTGTAGTGGTTTGATTTGGTGGAGCAGCAGTCTGTGCCATAGTTATCACTGTGGTTGATGGTACACCTATAATAAACGAAATGCAAGTAACGGTTACCATACATATAAAATATTGCAGAAGCTAATTAATTAGGCATATACAAACTACATTCTCGGATAGTGGCTGATTGGTGCTATAGTTCAAGGGGAGAAGGTGCGGCCGGCTCCCATGTAAAAGTGCATTTCTCCTTCTCCTTTTATCCTAGTCGTTATATATATTTTGTTTTATCCAGTTGTAAAAAGCATTGAGTTTTTTTGAAATGGGTTTTTAAGAAATAAATTATTATTATTATTATTATTATTATTATTATTATTATTATTATTATTATTATTATTATTATTATTATTATTATTATTGAACAATCCAAGCGATCATTTTAAATTTTGTAAATAAGGATTTTTATCTATTTTTCTATCTCTTATTGGTAATTAGTTTTGAGGAATAAAGTTATCATTATTTTTTTTTTTTTTAATTTTTATTTTTTTATTTATTATTATTATTATTATTATTATTATTATTATTATTATTATTATTATTATTATTATTATTGAACAATCCAAGCGATCATTTTAAATTTTGTAAATAAGGATTTTTATCTATTTTTCTATCTCTTATTGGTAATTAGTTTTGAGGAATAAAGTTATCATTATTATTAAAAAAAATAAAAAATAAAAAAAAAATATTATTATTATTATTATTATTATTATTATTATTATTATTATTATTATTATAAAAAAGGTAAATGTATTATATTTAACATCCGTACCCCTTCAGTCAAAACTGGTCTCCCAGGAGGCGGACGGTGTGCTCTTTTACCCCCTATATAGCTTATACATGGGGGGGGGGGGGGGTTATTAAACGAATCCGCAAGTAGCACTAAAAGACGCTACATTTACTGTCAGTTACCTGTTGTCGTTTCCTTCGGTGATACCGTAGTCGTTTGATTAGTTGGTGGTGTAGATAGCGTTGGTAGTTCTGTTGTGGTTTGGACACCTATATAGAACGATCCATAAAGTAAACAAATGACAGTCATTTATTGAGCGGTTAATTAGCACTATATATTCTGGGACATATACTTTTCGAAGTATACGAGCTTCGTGGATGAGCACTGATCATCAGCATGCTATAGCTATAGCTAGGATTTCAGAACATAGCGTCATAGCGCTGCTTTATTCAGTGTTCGTCACATTCCTATATGATCTACTTTTCCCTATACCACGTGATGTTGATATAATCCTGAGGTTTCGTTCTTGACACCACGCGGGTGACTTTTCCTGTCAAAATATAGCGCGAATCTTTCACAGGCTTTATAAATACATCATATGCAGTCGACCTGCAAGATCATCGTTCTAGCACGAAAAAAATGAATGCTAAGGATGACGGGTTCACGTTTTTCGCTGCGTCATGGGTAAACACGAAGAGCAAGACACAGGTAGCGGAAGTTCAGTGTTTTGTAACAAGCATATATCATCGCTGTAATGGGGAGAGGGTGACATCGAAGCTGTAATGGGGAAAAGGGGGACATCAGCGTTGTAATGGGGAGACGGGGACATCAACGTTGTAATGGGGAGACGGGGACATCAGCGTTGTAATGGGGAGAGGTTGACATCAACGTTGTAATGGGGAGACGGGGACATCAGCGTTGTAATGGGGAGACGGGGACATCAGCGTTGTATAATGGGGAGAGGGGGACATCAACGTTGTAATGGGGAGACGGGGACATCAACGTTGTAATGGGGAGACGGGCACATCAACGTTGTAATGGGGAGACGGGCACATCATGATCAACGTTGTATTGGGGAGACGGGCACATCATGATCAACGTTGTAATGGAGAGACGGGGACATCAGCGTTGTAATGGGCAGAAGGGGATATCAACGTTGAAATGGGGAGACGGGCACATCATGATCAACGTTGTATTGGGGAGACGGGCACATCATGATCAACGTTGTAATGGGGAGACGGGCACATCAACGTTGTAATGGGGAGACGGGCACATCATTATCAACGTTGTATTGGGGAGACGGGCACATCATGATCAACGTTGTAATGGAGAGACGGGGACATCAGCGTTGTAATGGGCAGAAGGGGATATCAACGTTGAAATGGGGAGACGGGCACATCATGATCAACGTTGTATTGGGGAGACGGGCACATCATGATCAACGTTGTAATGGGGAGACGGGCACATCAACGTTGTAATGGGGAGACGGGCACATCATTATCAACGTTGTATTGGGGAGACGGGCACATCATGATCAACGTTGTAATGGGGAGACGGGCACATCAACGTTGTATTGGGGAGACGGGCACATCACGATCAACGTTGTAATGGGGAGACGGGGACATCACGATCAACGTTGTAATGGGGAGACGGGAACATCACGATCAACGTTGTAATGGGGAGACGGAGACATCAACGTTGTAATGGGGAGACGGGGACATCAACGTTGTAATGGGGAGACGGGGATATCACGATCAACGTTGTAATGGGGAGACGGGGACATCACGATCAACGTTGTAATGGGGAGACGGAGACATCAACGTTGTAATGGCGGAGACCAGGAGGAGAAACAATTCAGTAGATCGAAGTTTCACATGTGGCACTAAATACGGACGATTAATTTCAGTTATATTGAATGATTCTACAGCACCTGGTGATGTAGTTGCCATGGTAGTGTTACTGGTCATGGTGGTCGTTGGTGTATCTGTTGTCAATGATAATAACAGTTTATCAGGAAAACCAATGATACATGGAAGACACTATGTACACACTATATAGGCCATGGTAACACATGCAATAAAGCTGGTCTGTAATAATAATAAACTTTATTAATGTGTCATAATTAGTTAGCTTACATTTAATAGTATGCTAATTGGGGACACCTATCTAGAAAAATTGAAATAAAAATAATAATTGAAAATATATCACCTAATATATATAATTGTAAACGCGGTTTCGCATTTAAACGTTTGTAAAGTTCGTGGTTGGGCTGGTGTTGAGATAATTAGTTCAATAGGAAGATATTGTCTGTCTGTCTGTCTGTCTGTATATTTGTTGGTTTGTTTGTTTCAAAAAATGTATCTCTACAATACCTTGAGTACTTGTTGGATTTGTGGTTGGTGCCAGTGTTCCTGATGAATCCAAAGCTGGAAATATACGTGTGGAGTAAGTTATTCTAGTAACAACAAACTAAAAATGTGGGTGGGGAATTTCAGTTAATTTCAGTTTAATTACACACTCGGATCCAGGGGAAAATTAACAAAGGTAAGGCCAAAGACAGAGGCTTGACTGTGCTGTCGGATCTTAATGTATTTCGTGATGACAGAAGTCATTGTATTGTTTCTTTTGTTTAACCTTTAGTGAGCAGTTATCCTTATTTCCTCCCTCGTAAGTTTTGAGCTTTGCGAACCAGAATTATCGAACGCCGTTCAAATGTTCAGTAGAATCAGTCAAATATCCGCTGTTAATGAGGATGACGTGGAGGTGTATACAGCGATTCAATTATTGCTCCAGACGAGTCGATCAGAGCCGGATGGTGTAAAGTCTACATGGGGTTGAGCTGTTTGGAAAAATAAAACATGTGTACGTAAAACTCTTTCCAGCCAGCTCTTTCCGTGCAGGGTCAGAGTGGAAAAGACAAGAAAAGGTTAAATGGAAAGCAACCTTAGACGAAACCCTCAGTCCAATAAGACTTGGTGGTACGGCTTCAATACAGACCGGGGCATAAAGTTTGGTGACGGCGCGCTCTCCAGTCTACGCGGGGGTAGGAACAAGAAGCTGACAACAAGGTCGATGGGAGTTAATGGATCGGTTACGTGGCACGATGAGTGAGATGTTCGGGAGGAGATGGCCTGGGAGCGATATCCATTGCTTTACAACAACAACGGAAACAATGTCAATTTAATATTTGAAATATGTTACAAGTGTTCCAGAGTGAAGCCTGGTTGTAGAAACTAGAAGCTAGACCCAAAACAAGAAAGTGAAGTACCACTTAGCCAATTTAGTTTCAGGCATGCAAGTTCTTAAATCAACAGATACTGATATAATAATAGTGTATCAGGATTGGCACTGCTTAATTAAAGCCGTATCGTAAGTCCTTACCTGTACATATTTGACCATCACCAGTGAATCCTGCTGGACAAGGTCCACATGATATTCCACTTGGAGTGTCTGTACACTTAACACCAGCAAAACACCATTGTTTGATGCATATCTTTTGATTACATAGGGAGCCCTTGAAGCCAACATCACATCGACATGTGTAGTTGTTGATTCCATCTATGCAGATACCTAATGGGAGAAATTCGATGTAGCAAGCATTAGATGAAATCAGTGGTGTGACTACCTACCATTAGATAAAATCAGTTGTGTAACTACCTACCATTAGATAAAATCAGTGGTGTGTATGGCGTTCTTTTGCGGACAAAAATATATGACATTAAATTCAAGTCGAAAAACAGTAAAATGAAACGAATTCTTAAAGGGGCTGTGTCATGGTTAACAAGTGGACTGGGTACCAGTGTTAAACTTGAAAAAGTGAGACTCACTATTTCAAGTTATCGAATTTGAATCGTAACGACAGATCGTAGTTTGTATATTCTCCAATTGTATATGAATATTTTATCCGTTTTGAGTAATGTTCGACCCTTTTAATGTTCAAATGTCTTCTGGTGCGAAGTTCAAAGGCAAATGATATCATTAAAAATAGGCACCAATGCGCATGTGCAGCTCATGACACAGCCCCTTTAAAATTGTGAGTTCGAATTTTAAAAATAGATAAAATAGTCGAGAATGTTAGAAAAAATGAGTCGAAATTTAAAAAAAATTGAGTCGAGAATGTAAAAAAAAAACGAGTCGAGAAGAGACGGTAGGTACTTCATGTATGGTAATCAATTTGTACCGTGATAGTCAGTGTGGTCATCATATTCTAATCATTTTGTACCATCATATTGTACCATTATGACTATTTATTTTTGGTCTTTAAGTTTCCTATATATATATTCACAGATGTAGAGCTACCATGTAGAAATACTGTGAATAAACCGTTATTATTATTATTATTTTTATTATTTCGTAATTGCTGTAGTTCATTTCGTTGCTGTAGTTCATGTAGTTGCTGTAGTTCATGTAGTTACTGTAGTTCATGTAGTTGCTGTAGTTCATATGTAGTTACTGTACTACTGACAGAACTACAGCAATTACATCAGTGAACTACAGCAACTACATGAACTATATTTTATTGACTACTATAATTTTTATTATTCATTTTGATATTTATTTATTTATATTATTTATATTTTTTTGTTAACATCCTTGCGATACTTATGGTTTTAAGGATAATAAAGATAGATGTAGATAGATGAACTACAACAACTATACATGAACTACAGTATAAACTACATGAAGTACAGTAACTACATGAACGACAACAACTACATGAATACAACAACTACATGAACTACAACAACTATACATGAACTACAGTATAAACTACATGAAGTACAGTAACTACATGAACGACAACAACTACATGAATACAACAACTACATGAACTACAACAACTATACATGAACTACAGTATAAACTACATGAAGTACAGTAACTACATGAACGACAACAACTACATGAATACAACAACTACATGAACTACAACAACTATACATGAACTACAGTATAAACTACATGAAGTACAGTAACTACATGAACGACAACAACTACATGAATACAACAACTATATGAACTACAGCAACTACATGAACTACAGCAATTACGAAATGATAGTCATAATGGTACAATATGATGGTACAAAATGATTAGAATATGATGACCACACTGACATGAAGTACCTACCGTCTCTTCTCGACTCGTTCTTTTTTTTTACATTCTCGACTCAAATTTTGTTTTAATTTTCGACTCATTTTTTCTAACATTCTCGACTATTTTATCTATTTTTAAAATTCGAACTCACATTTTTAAGAATTCGTTTCATTTTACTGTTTTTCGACTTGAATTTAATGTCATATATTTTTGTCCGCAAAAGAACGCCATAGGTGTGACTACCTACCATTAGATTAAATCAGTTGTGTGACTACCTACCATTAGATTAAATCAGTTGTGTGACTACCTACCATTGCCACAGTTGACTGAAACACAATCGTTTATATTTGTCTCGCATTTGTCACCACTGAATCCTTGAGGGCACTGACAAGAGTACTGACCAGATCCCCGTGGGTAGCTGGATTTGGGTACGCATTTTCCGCCATTTTTACACGGACACACCACAATACGTACTGTCACGGTGATGGTGTCGGTAGCGTTACACTCATCAGTCACTTTAAAAGTAAAGTCCTTGTTATCTTGTGACGTGACTTTCCATTGTAGTAAACCAGTAGAACTAAAGATATACACACTACTAGCAGTAGTACTTAACAGTGAGTACGTGACAGGACGGTTATCTGGGTCTGATGCTTTAAGCTGTAACGGTAGATACTCTCCTTGAAGAGCGTAACGTGGTGACTGATTCGCTACGAACGTTGGATTACGGTTATCTACGAGAAAAAGAATAGAACAAAGCTTTGCATTTGAATTTGAATTTGTCCAACCTTAGCCTCAATTCATTGTAAATTATTCACAAATACCAACGAAAATGCGAAAAACTGTTGGCACTGGACAAAATAAATTTGTACAATTCCACATGTCATTCTCTGAATTGAAGCTATACTGAGGCCGCCCCGTCCACACTACTCCTTTGTATGCGTTTTACCGAGCGTGAGCCGGCCACACTAAAACGATCGAAAAGGGAGATGTTTACTATGGAAACGGAGGTTTTCGAAAAAGCTTTCCAAAGTGGAGACTTTTGAAAACGCAGGTCTATCGTTTTAGTGTGGACGGCAAAAACGGAGCTTTTCAAAAACGCTTATATTACGTCACAACCGGAGCTTTTCAGAAACTCTACCTCACATCTCAGCCCCAGTTTCCCTCACTGGCGCTACTGGAGCATGCGTATTTGAACAGAAAAACGCTCGAGCAGAGCCTGGTGACGAAAACGTATCTTTGGATCATCGATTTCATCCCCTAGTGTGGACGGTCGAAAACGATGTGAAAACGCAAGTGTGGACGCGGAGCTTTTTATCCGTTTTCGTTTGACCGAAAACGGAGGTTTTCAAAAACGGATTAGTGTGAATTCGTATCGTTTTTGTATTGTTCTGCGTTCTCAAGGGAATAGAAAACAATGGAAAACGCGGCGAAAACAGATTAGTGTACGTGGTCGGGGCCTGGGCAAATGCGTCTTTTAATTTGTTAAGGAGTATTGCTGGTTTGCAATACACGTCACGGCGGCCATCTTGGTTGAACTATTGTCTATTGTTTGTTCAACCAACATGGCCGCCGTGTCTTTATCTCATGATTCTCAAGGGATTGATTGCAAAGCAAGAATTGAGAATTGAAAAACTCTTTTCTCGTATTGCAAACAGGCTTTTGCAGATCAACATCAGCGAATCCCTTGAGTCATGACACACGTAGGTCAGGTCTTCGTGTGGCTGCACAAAAGTCCTGGGTCCGGTTACATAAAAAACTTACGTGTTGCAAAGAATGAGTTAATTGCTCACTTAAGAGTTTCACTTAAGTATTGGATCTTACGATTATCGTAAGTGACCACTTTTAAGTTTTAAAATTTTAAAAGCGCTGTTTATGCAACGAAATATACGGGTGTTGCATAAACGCTTTGCGCCCATTTCTTAAGTGCAGAAGTCGTCCGTAAATTTACGGGAGCCCTAAAGGTCCCGTAAAACTAAGTGAGTCATGGAAAAATTTACTTTCAGTTTAAAATTTCCTTCAATAATTTTAATTTATATACATATCATAGCCTTGTATTGTAAGTGTGTTTATTTGAACTAATTTGGAGATATATTTTCAGGAAAAAGCATTGTGCTATTTAGCGATGTTTTGCAGCATGCATGTATTGCACATTTTAAGATTTGACAACTGAGCAAATTTTGGCATTTATATATAGTCTTTATAGGTTTCATTTTCCTGCAAAAAACGAATTCGCATAAATAACTGAATAGATAGATGTGCTCATTTTCCTTTCTTTAAATTCATCAAGAAATCCGTTTACACTTTTGTACAATCGATGTTATTCATTGTTGAAAGCTTTTTGATTTATTTGATTTATTAGCTTCTATTGGCTTTGATAAAGCTTAGTGATTTACAGATTTTATATATGCAACCGGCCCCTGGCTATTGTTCTATTGTCGTTCTAGAGTGCAATTTAGAAAAGCGTGAAAACTAAATAACTATATTAGTACTAAATAGCACAAAGGAAACAATGGAAAACAATAGAAATAGCACTATTTAGTACTATTTAAAATTAGTACTGTTTCACGCTTTTCTAAATTGCACTCTATGTATTGTTTTACATAAGAAACAATAGCCAGAACAATTTGTGCAGCTACACGAAGACCGTGCCCTCTTGGCCGGTGTAAATTCTATGTAAATTTTGGTCATTTATACCCAATTTACACGAAATTGATACATAATTTACACATGCCAACAGATTGGGGTTTATCCGGTGATTCTTCCAAAACATCTACTGCATGTAGACGATCTTTTGAAAATTGCACACAACTACACAAAGGTTTCTGTGCATTTCTTTTTTTAAGAACTCTTCCAAAAAGTAATATACAGAACGTTGTTTGAAAGTTGCAACACGTACGGAGGTATCTCATTCTCTTACCCAGAACCTTCTCAGCTTTCTAACGAAAAATCGAAGGCTCTTGTAAGAGACAAACCGGAAGATCCAGATTCTAGGCCGTCAGATATGCGCATGCTCAATATTTTCTAACTTAACTGGAATGTAGATGAAGTTTTGTTAGAGTATCGGCGAGAACTTCGCTGAAGTCCGTCGTTTTGTCACTGGAAGTTAGAAAATATTGAGCATGCGCATATCTGACGACCTAGAATCTGGGTCTTCCGGTCTGTCTCGATTTTTCGTTAGAAAGCTGAGGAGGGTCTGGGTACGAGAATGGGAGGTATTTGTGCATTTCTTTAGTTAAATAGGAAAAGGCTCAGCGAACCAAATACCTTTTCTTTGTGTCCAATAGTCGTTTTTAACACCCGGCATGCATTGCTGGCACCAGTTATGTGGATTCGCTGCTTTGGCCGCAAAACAATGTCCGTTTATCAGGCAGGAGTCATTCTGAGAAAGCACAAAAGATATATTAACGGCAAAAAATAAAAACAACAACAATGCATGGTCAACAAACAACTAATAAAAAATAAACAATTTAAAAAAAGGCCGAGAAAATCCTCGGTGAATGACGACATTGAACGTACTTCAATGTGGTCGCTCACCAAAAGGTCAAAACAAAACATCAATACATACATCAATACATCAATACATCAGTATTTTTTCTGAGTCTTTTTAACGCTTGAAGAAACCTTACGAACTACATTACTAACAATTACCAAGCGACAAATTATCAAATAACTATCAAAAACATTAATTTAAAAAAAGATTTGCAAGGCGGTCTGCTGCTTTATGGAGGCACGTGGTCAATCAATCAAATTATACCGGCAAATAACACTAGTTATTCAACCATCAGCAACTAACTTGCACATCCATTTTAATACTCACTTTTAAACCGCAGTTGTTAGCAGGCGCAGACCTCATTTTCCTCGCCCTTCTCTGTCCAGAATGATTTGGGACTGGAGGCTTCTCTCGGGAGTCTGCAGTAATAAGCAAAATCTTTTTTTAAATTCGCCTTTTTCGGCTGAGGGGAATGGTTCCGAATCACGACTTGCGCAAAGCATTTATGGATTGTTTGGAAGGACAGATATAACTGCTGGTTTGCAATCAATCTCTGGAGATTTAAAGTACTATTAGTATTATTAGTATTATTATTACAAAGACCATGTTGGAGGTACAAAACCGGAGAAGATGATGAGATAGGAATGCTGATAGATCGAAGAAAAAAATCCGTTGTTAAAGTGCAACTGAAATGAAATATTTTATTGCATTTTATATTATAGATTATTCAAAGAAATAATGTTTTCATAAATATATTTTTGTAAAATGATTGCTTTCTAAGATATTCAAGAAAAACATGTTGCAGAGTGTGACGTCACAAGGTTTGTAAAGTACTTTGTTTCACTCAAATCCTCTAAATGTATTTTGACTTTTACACTGGAAAAAGAAAAGGATATCAAACAACTTTTAGCTGAGTAAAAGTGCACATCTTATGCCTGCAAAAAAGCTAAAAATTGTTTGATGTTCTTTTCTTTTTCCAGTGTAAAAGTCAAAATACATTTAGAGGATTTGAGTGAAACAAAGTACTTTACAAACCTTGTGACGTCACACTCTGCAACATGTTTTTCTTGAATATCTTAGAAAGCAATCATTTTACAAAAATATATTTATGATAACATTATTTCTTTGAATAATATATGATATAAAATGCAATAAAATATTTCATTTCAGTTGCACTTTAAACGCAGAGTCAGTCTGAATTGAAAAGTCCTTTCCTCGGAGCGATAATATTATTGTGGCATGTGCACTTCTGTGTTATGTAGTTTGATACTTGAACTATCAGTCAAAAAGAAACAGCTGATGAAAATGTGTTAAATTGTGTTAATCATTTTCATAGTTGAAGAGCATGTGAACCTTTGCCGGAATTTTATCTTTTTTTACATTAGTAAAAACCAGCATATATTTCTAAAGCGAACCTCGTAGCCTTTTTACTGTTGTCTGATGCAAAAGCCTCGTTTACTGACAAAACGTTCACCGGCTTTTGTGACCAAAGTAAACGGGAAGCCATTTATTTTGATTTGCTCGGAGGTGAATAATTAACCAAGGATATTCCAAGATTGAGTAGCCAATCAGAGTGCGCTAAAAGTACTATTCACTTGTGTGGTATATACTAGCATAGTTTATTTACCCACGTTGAACAGAAGATCTAAAGTAGCTCGTAAAAGGTGAAACGCGGTTTGCAACATAACACGTTGTCATCATGCAATGGACATTCCACAGAAACAGGTGATTCAACGGCAACCGGTTATTTCGATCCATGGCAGGGACCGCGGAGACGGGGGGGGGGGGGGGGAGACTGGGGGAGACGGGGGGAGGGGGTCTGGGGAGGCTTTGGCCCCCCACTTTTAGCCAAAAAGGTTGTGACAATAGGTTGTTATCTGATATATACTAGTCTACTATTATATCTGACCACAACACTTCCATGAGTGCTCCGCGGTCCCCGATAGTCATTACGATCTAGGTGTACATTCCCCAATACAGCCTTTGATTTTATATTGTTATATACCTGCCATGAGTTACAATACCGGAAGAGGGTACAGAAATATTCTAGCGGGCATCCTTTCCTATGGTTTCAGAGGATCAGTTTCCACTACTTATTTTATTGTAATAAGGAAATGCTACCGGAAGACAACGTGGCTGAGATTATCTCGTATATATGAAAGGTATATGTTATTATGCTCTCTCATTCATTAGCAAGAATGAGGAAGGGCGTATTTAATAATAGCTACAATATGAGCAAGCCGTATTAATGTATGAGTCATACACTCATACAGTACGGATGCGAAGTATTGTATCTGGCTTATCCGGCATATGGCATATGCACAGATGTATCAAATCATTGTTTACTATAATTTTCAAGATACCAAAATGAAGACGATTTTGTGTCACTGTTACGGTTATGATTTATGCTGTGTTCATGGATTATAGTGATGTAATAATGTTATTGTTTTCCGAATTGCTATTTGAAGGGGGGGGGGGGGGTAGTGGGTAGTGAGAAACAGCATGGTATTTGGGGGATTATGGGCTTTTAGGAAAATACACTATATAATACATTATTAGTATTATTAGTATTAGTATTATTATTATATGAACATTATTTTTATTCCAGAGTACCCTCTCCCCTCGAGTTGATGCTGTTGTTGTTGTTGACTTTATTTAATCTCGATATGCAAAATGAGCCGGCGAAGACTCGTGGTGAATACATCCGAACTATATAAATAATGGATAAATATAGAAACTATGACTATTGAATGGATATTGAATAAATATATGCACGTTATTCCTAAATCATTGTAAAAATATAGTAAGAATAACTATATAAGAATCCTGATATCTATAATGTGCGTGCCACGAATCGCATTGTTATTTGAGCATTCTGATCTGTATGACAATGACAATTTTTATTTGGCACCTTTAGGATACACTACAATGAAACATACAGAAATAATAGATCCTTATAATTAGGTGCGAGCTAGGCTGTACAGGCTATACTAAGCTATGACCTGCTTTATATATAACTTTGTTAGATGCTAGCGCTATTGTAGAGTGAACTATTAATCAGCAGGTATTATTAGATTAATCACTATATTTGGTGATCACGGGACATCACGTTCTTAAACATCACTGGTATTCTATTTATTTGTTCTGGTATGCAGTACGTACTATTAGTGTAAATGCTGGTTTTTGATGGTTCTTATTTATGGACTGGGTATATATTAGGCCATAACGTGGTGTTCTGTGTTGCCCAATACGTTTACGTGATTAATGCTTAATTCGTTGGAGTCAGGCGTGATATTTTGCAATGTCATCAGTATATTGGCACATCAACTATAAATCATTCTATATTTGATATTATCCTGGTTCCTCTGATTTATCTTCAAATCCTGCCTAAGAATGAAAAGGTCACACACAACGGTCATGGATTCATACAAATATTCTCGACGTTTACACCGTTGAATATGCGTTCTGTCAGGCAAAAGCCGATGTACGTTCATGCAAACTAGCTCGTTGGTGTGTGACTGTGGACCCTTACTCACCTGCGCAATACGCCATGCCACGTCCATTTGAAGGATGCAGATAGTATACATAGTAGTCTCCACAGTTCTTTACGACAATTTGGCGTCGAAACATGCACCCTTTGAGTCTGTTGTTTACATTAGTGCAAGCTATGGCTTCAGCTACGTCTCCCTTGGTTGTGGGATGTTTTCCCTTAATCCATATTGGTGCTACGGTGCCACAATGGTTAATTTCAGGCTTCGCTGTCGGTATCTGTGCTCGTTCAACGTTGGTGAATCTATACCATCCCGGTATGATGTTGTTATCAGAGATCGCTTTCTCTCCTCGTGCTAACGTGTATTCAGGACTGCGTCTCGGTTCGTTGAGAGATTTATAGTCAGTGCAAGGATTGCCATTACTGGTAACAAACTTGAAGATCGCTAAAAGGAACCCAGAAACCAAGACACACCGCACCGAAACCATGCTGATAATGAATGAATCTATGTAATTTTTTGTTGAATAATAAACTGCATGGATATTGATTGACCTCTTGGTCACTTGTTGCGTGATACTGAGACTAATCTTTATTGAGCGTCTGCAGTGTGATTCAACATTGACAACCTTTTCCTTCGTTGATAGCAAGAAACCATTGCAGCTTCGTCCTAATTAATTATTTCTCATAACTTGGCATATAATAATTGGATAATAATTGGATAATAATTGTGATAATAATTGGCATATATTAATTGTATGTAACACTAATGAGTGGCTGTCTGCCAAAATGGGCTTGTTACCATGTGCTCATAGTAGTTACGGGTCAGTGTCTATGTCATCTCGCCAAGTGGCCTATTACAAATGGATGGCCATTATTTGACAAAGATTTATTTTAGATTTGTGGTCATTCTGCAGACGCTCAGGTAAATATTAAAACCTGGTAAACAACGTTAAGTGATTTCCATCACCCACCGCGCCAATTCTAATCAAAGAATCGATAACCGAATAATTGCAGTCGGTGGTTCTGTGACCACAGTGAAAGCCGGCGTTTTGCTTTACAAACACTTGCTGATAATGCTTTTTAAGCCCGAACAAAAACAATGACGGACCTCAGATAAAATAGAAGCGGCCAGCAAATGCAGTTTTACTCTTCGCTCCTCGATGTATTAGTTAGCTATTTGTTAACTTGGTATGGTTTGGCATGGTGAGGTATAACTCGTTCGTCAGTAGATTAATATAAATATAGATATGCGCGCGCATATTTGTCATTACGCCCTTTTAGCCGGTACATGCCTTGAATGAGATCACGCCATTCATCTTTACATCTAACGACACCGGATTTGAACCACAATTGTTTCAAAGTGCATGGAAATTAGAGATATGGTTTGACTGCTTTATATGGAGTAGAAAACGAGTGCAATTGTGCGGTTTTTCTCGCTTAAGTTCATCGAAGGATATTGAATAAATAACCAGCACGCTTACTGAAAGGATTTCAATTTGTCTTTGATTTGTTCTAGTGTATCCAGACGAATATAGCCTGAGGACATAAAGTGCGTGACACGTCAGTCACGTTATTTTACTATTTCACACAAATATTTCAACGTGAACGAAAAGCAATGAAAAGTTTTCAAACGTTTAGATTTTCTCGGATTAAATTGACTCCTGGCTTACAGACCATTGAAACGTTTAACGGCCAATTATTGCTTGTCAGGGTTTATTTATCTAGACTACTGGATATGTTTATTTAGCTGTCTGTGATATAAGCCATTGGTGCTTTAGAACGCTCCTTATTAAAACAAACAATCAAAAACTTATCAAGAGAGGTAAAAGAGTTGATGAAGTCAAGTGTTTTGTTTGTTTATCCTCAATACTTATTATATACTGGTATTTAGGATCTCGAGGCTAGTCATCGCCATCTTTCAGAATTGATTCAATTCGGCTCAAACTGAAAGCAGGGTTTGGTTGAAACGGGGGGTTGTGATCACGCTTCACGTGCCATTTTTTCGTAATTTCACGACTCAAAAGAATCATTTAAGCCATTTCACGCACGTCTTTCTTTCAAATTCACGGATCACGGTTTTATCTTTTGTTTATAAAGTGTTTTTTCACGATTCACGCGCCATTTTTGGGTCAAATCACGCGTCACGTGTAACCTCTTTGCTACTCTGTTAAAGAGGAGGTCAGTTTATAAATGTTGACAGTCAAATAGTTAAGCTTACTTGTGTTTCTAGAAAGCATATCTGTAGTAATTTGATCGAGATGATTTTGAGTGGAGGAAGTCTTCGAGGCATAATTGAAAAGTGAACTGATTCAAGTGGCATAGAGGTACTTGATAAAACGTCATCAGCTACGTAATCCTGACGTCATGAATGATCGAAGGTCGTTGTACACAGGCACTCCTCGCCAGTTGCTTACTTGAGTTGTAACATCATGACAGCCTATTGCCTGGATTAGTTTATCATCTGGCAAATATATATAACGATTATAGATTATAAAATGCATTGCTTAAACATAAGTTCGTGTTTTATTTATTTCTTCCCTTCCTACCCTTCCGTTCCTTCCCTTTCCTACCTTCCTCCCTTGCATTCGCTTCATTTCCTTCATTCAATTCCTCCCTTCCTTCCTCCTTTCCTTTCGTTCCCTTCATTCCCTTTCCTTCCTTCCTCCCCGGCTTCCTTCTCTTCCCATCCTTCCTTTCCTTCCATTTCTTCCATCCATTCCTTGCCTACCTTGCCTACCTTGCCTACCTTGCCTACCTTGCCTACCTTGCCTACCTTGCCTACCTTGCCTACCTTGCCTACCTTGCCTACCTTGCCTACCTTGCCTACCTTGCCTACCTTGCCTACCTTGCCTACCTTGCCTACCTTGCCTACCTTGCCTACCTTGCCTACCTTGCCTACCTTGCCTACCTTGCCTACCTTGCCTACCTTGCCTACCTTGCCTTCCTTGCCTACCTTGCCTACCTTGCCTACCTTGCCTACCTTGCCTACCTTGCCTACCTTGCCTACCTTGCCTACCTTGCCTACCTTGCCTACCTTGCCTACCTTGCCTACCTTGCCTACCTTCAATACCTTCAATACCTTCAATACCTTCAATACCTTGCCTACCTTGCCTACCTTCAATACCTTCAATACCTTCAATACCTTGCCTACCTTGCCTACCTTGCCTACCTTGCCTACCTTGCCTACCTTGCCTACCTTGCCTACCTTGCCTACCTTGCCTACCTTGCCTACCTTGCCTACCTTGCCTACCTTGCCTACCTTGCCTACCTTGCCTACCTTGCCTACCTTGCCTACCTTGCCTACCTTGCCTACCTTCCCTACCTTCCCTACCTTCCCTACCTTCCCTACCTTCCCTACCTTCCCTACCCTCCCTACCTTCCCTACCCTCCCTACCTTCCCTACCTTCCCTACTTTCCCTACCTCACTTACCTTCCCTATCTTCCCTTCCTTCCATTCGTACCTCCCTTCCTTCCATACCTTTCCTTAATTGCTTCCCTACCTTCCCTACCTTCCCTTCCTTCCCTTCCTTCCGTTCCTTCCCTTCCTTCCCTTCCTTCCCTTCCTTCCCTTCCTTCCTTCCTTTCCTTCCTTCCTTCCCTACCTTCCCTACCTTCCCTTCCTTCCCTTCCTTCCCTTCCTTCCCTTCCTTCCCTTCCTTCCCTTCCTTCCCTTCCTTCCCTTCCTTCCCTTCCTTCCCTTCCTTCCCTTCCTTCCCTTCTTTCATTCCAAAACAATCAGATTATTTTTGCATTGCTCACTACTAATCGATCAATTCATCAGTTGATCGGATCAATGGTAAATCAATGCCATTTATCTGTGTTTCTTTTTATAAATATTGATCTTCATTATCAACTGCCAGATTTATCCCTTGTATTAATATTAAAACCACAATTAACGTATTAAAGAAGTGAAATGGTCCTGTTTTATTAGACTCAAAGACAAGGTATTTTCAGTTGTTTGATAATTTCCTTGTTCAGTAGTGGGACCACGTGTTGGAGGGTTGACATAAAGGCTTTCAAAAGATTGGATTTACAGTTAATCTCTTGAGCTTTCTGTTTGTAGAACTTGACCAAGTTTTTCACGTCATCGCACATAAGAGCCTGCAATGATTGTTTCTTACTGTAATACTCTTTGGTCGACAAGTGGACTCGACGAGCACATTCTTTGAGCTGTTCATCTTCTTCTGGGACGTTTTCTTGGAATTAAAAAGTGATAGTAGTTCTGAAACTCTTATGTTGCAGTTGTGTTGAATTATAAGTGTTATATGCCCCATTCACACCAAAACTTGTTTAGGTACTGACTGGGATTTTCTAGCTTCTTTAATCTGCGAGCATCTAATTTCACAAGAATCATGCTATCTGGTATTTACCAGCAGTTTTATGCCAAATGATGTTGCGTGGCGTTTGTAGATACAGTAATTTTCTAAACCTGTTTAGTTAAACCACTCAGTTAAAACATGTTTTAGCCTTGGTGTGAACGGGGTATTAGTTTCCTTGGAATTTTCGTGCTGCATGTTTATTTATCCTGTCTGTGGACAACGTTTCGACAAACTTCGTTTGTCTTCTTCAGGTCTAAGCTACTTGTAGCCTCTTCTTCTTACGGCGTTTTATCCGAGGATATCAGATAAAACGCCGTAAGAAGAGGCTACAAGTAGCTTACTTCAGGTCTTGTGTTGGTTGAATGCTTTTCAGTTCCAACCAAGACCTGAAGAAGACAGACCAAGTTTGTCGAAACGTACGTTGTCCACATACAGGATAAATAAACATGCAGGACGTCGAAAACCCCAACGACACTAACACTGATAAAAGGTAATATTTTACAACTGATATAAAAATAGATATTATGTACTTAGGTAAATTTAGTTAGTTGGAGATTAACACAAATGTCTCTCATTTATCTTATTCATATTTATACTTTAAAAACTACATGGCCACATCAAGATAATAAAGGAAATGGAAATGAAGCAATAAATGAAAGAAAATAAAGTAAGAGAGAAAATTTGAAGTGAAGGAAGAATGGAAGGAAAGAAGTAAGAAATGAATGAGTGAATAAATAGAGAATACTTCATGGAAAATGTGTACGGTTTTTATTCACGAGTTATGAAGTACCAGAAAACGAACGAGCGAGTCCTCGAGCAAGTTGAGTTTTCTGATACTTCACAACGAGTGAATAATACAAAGCATTTTCCATGCTGTATTGTGTTTATTATATACATACTGAGATTTCAAAACCCAGACACAGACGGCGAGAAACCCATGGACAGTGAAAAGACGTCGTTCGCGGCCTCTGATTGGACGAACGATATTTCTCACAGGTGAAAAACGTCGTTCGCGGCCTCTGATTGGCTACCAATAGTGAACGAACGAAAATATACTACATGGATTTATAGTGAGTAATTCTCAGTATGTATAAAATAAATTATAGTCCGTTATTACAAGTAAATTTAAAAATAAAAACAAACTTGCTTACCAACAGAGTGTTTCCAAAAATTATTCAAACGGTCTGAAAAAGAAACCATTCAGGTTTACATAGTTTATGTGATATACCATCTAACATTACGAACACCTATAAAATACAGGCACCTCCTAATTTCGGAAAGTTTTGATGAAAACTATATAATGCAGGAGCCCATAAGTAGTAGCATTAAAATCTGTCACGGCGTTTGAACAAGTTTGGCTATTTTTAGGACACGAAATTGCTGCAAATAAAACGAGTTGCAGCAAATAAAACGAGTTGCTGCAAATAAAATGAGTTGCTGCAAATAAAACGAGTTGCTAAAAATAAAACGAGTTGCTAAAAATAAACCGGAAGTGCACAGTGATTGGTCGATTTTGAGAAATCGTGTTCTAAAAATTAAAAATAGCCAAACTTGTTCAAACGCCGTGACATATGATATCAATCCTCACCTTGGAATGAAAGTGCTTCTTGTAGCTCGCTGTAGTCATAACGGGGGCACAAGTCTGTGTGGATGTCAAACATAGCATGTTGAAGAATGTAGAACATCAGGTAATCCAGCAGTGGTCCTGATTCAGTTGCGTCTTCCCCAAGACAGTCAGCGGTATGCTGAAGACGAAGAATGGACCATTATCCGTGAGACGGGTTTTCCGTCTGTGACGTGTTTCAGATGGATTTAGTTCGTCTCTGGTATAAATTATACCAGTGACGTAATTCTATGCAAGGCTTATCAAGACGGCTACTTTCGGAAGTAACTTTATGGTCGCTTAATATATAGAGGGTGCAAATCTAAAACAGTACAGTTTCCTTGCACAATTATATGCATTTCTCTCAGCTATTTATGTAGTTAGAATAGACATCGATCGCGTTCAGATATCATATACGCATTGCTATGCTGGCCATTCAACTCGCACACTGGGACACACAAGTAGTATACAGCTATTTCAAAAAACGTTGTCTGTGAACTTATAACTCAAGCGTACGCGACTAGACCGAAAGGGAGTATGGGTAGATGGTATATTTTGATGTTTATAATCACATTGAGCAGCATCTGAATGTCTATTTGTGCTTTTATAACCATCAAGCGAGAGTACAACGCAGAACTTAACTTGGTCTTGTCAGAATTAAAATATGTTGACATACCCATGCTCCCTTTCGGCCTGGTCGCGTAGGCTTGGCGGTCAAGTTCACCGACAACGTTTTTTGAAATAGGTGTATATACAATGTATATAGTATAGTCGTCAGGCGAATAAGTTAAGGGTGGCACGGATGGGTGGCGTAGTGATTCTTCTCTGACGTTTTACTGCTCATTGTGCATGCAAAAATAGAGCCAGTACGTGATACAATAGGCTATTAGTAACGTCAGTCTTTTTTGCATACAAGAGATTACTAGAGATTGTTTTCGGAAACGATCTGTTTTCCATCGTTTTAGTGTGGTTGATCTTCAAAACGCATTAAACAACGCGGACTAGTGTGGACGGAGCCTAATATTGTATTTAGACAAAGTTTTTTTTTATTTTGCCTGATTTAAAAACAATTTCACCGTATCAATAAACCATGTAATATTTCCAGCATCGTTTACTTATACTTCTAAAGCGGAGACTTTTGAAAACGCAGGTCTATCGTATTAGTGTGGTCGGCGAAAACGTAGGCTTCCGAAAACGCTGACGTCACACCTAGAGTTCCCGGTGTAAACAAACAGTCGTTTTAGTGTGGACGCAAGGCCAAAACGCATCGAAATGTAAGCGTTTTCAAACGAAAACGCATTAATGTGAACGGGTGAAAATGATTCGAAACGCAAGTGTGGACGCATAACTTTCCATCCGTTTTCGGTCAAAGGAAAACGGAGGTTTTCAAAACCGGATTAGTATGGACTGGGCTAAGAAGCAGCCGCCATGTTGGTGGTACAAACAATATAAGCTAATGAGGAATGCTTTGTTATCGGGAACCAACATGGCCGCCATGACGTCACGTGCAAATCAGCAGACATCAAGAGAAAACATATAATGACTGATGTTACCTTGATAGTAGAGCAGTGATTTTCTATCGTTTTTGGCTTTGATAATCCATAGCTGTACGTTCTAAAACACCTTAAAAACAAGCCAACTGCGTCGCACAATGGAAGTACTGTGGCACACAAAAACAACAATACGATCGCCAACCTCATTCTGATAACAATAAATTGTAGAGTAAAATATTTAGTGGTATTTCAATGATGGGTTGTAGTACAGGAAAATAATGTATGACTAACAGAACAGAAAATAAAAAACAATAACAACAAATAAAGAAGCAACAGTGAACGTACATCAGAAAATAAATGTATTTTTCTCAGTGCTACTTGGTTTGTTAAAAAATTAAGACGCTCTACTAGCGTGAAGTCGGGCTTCTTAAAGCTTACCACAACACAGAATAACATCGGTACAGAGTATAGAAGCCATTATACCTTCTTTTTGATTTTCAATCTTGTGTCAGTTGTGCGATTAAAGTGATTTATAAATCTCCTAGTCATCGACCCTGGTCATCGAATACGTGCAAGAACTTCGTTCAATCACTCGGCACTTTTCCTATAACTGAGCCTTCGATTATGCGCTCTCGCATGCGCATTTACAACAAAGCACTTCGTTATCACTCGGCAATCTCATTCGGCAAGTTCTCGTATATCTGAGCCTGCGATGTATCTGAGCCACATTCGCGTTTGAGGTCAAAGACGAAACAGCATTTTTAACGGTCGGGCCTTCCACAGGAAACCCGACTAATTATCGTTTGATAAAAAAAATGATCATGCAGTTTGCCTAGATTTTTGTAAGAAAACCTCTTGAGCACGTCAATAGCTAACTGTGACGGTCGCAGTCGGGTATCTGAAGCACTAGAACTATTTATTTTGTTTTCATGCTCTCAACCTTTGTTTCCAGTTCGAATATTTCTAATTTCCATTCGGGATTACAAAGTCGACCTGTCCTTCCTAGATCCATTCCCACTATGCGTGGCTTCAAGATAGCTTCATTGAATATTACCAGCCTTATAAAGCACATCGATGAGCTTAGGGTTTTCCTTGCTGTCAATCCTATAGATGTTTTAGCTATTAAAATGAATCAAGGCTTGACTCGTCAATTACGGATAACGAGCTGTATATTCCGGGATATGATATTGTCCGTCGTGACCGAGGCGTGAATGGGAGATTTGGTGGAGGGGTGTGTTTTTACATTCTATCCACTATCACTTACGCACAACGCATAGATTTATCCCTCGACCAACTCGAAAATCTATGTGTCGAAATTCGGTAAGCCACGATCGAAGCCTTTTGTCATTGCAACATGGTATAGGCCACCGGATTCATCTATTGACAAATTTAGTTCATTTGAAACCCTCGTTGGCAGGCTTGATGCCGAAGGTATTGAATTTTACATAGCTGGTGACTTGAATTGTAATTTAGCTGCAACGCAGCTGGATAATAATTCACGTCGGCTGACCAGCATAACTGATCTCTACAGTTTACATCAATTCATAAACAAACCAACGCGAGTTACCGAAACCTCGTCAACTTTGATTGATTTAATATTTACTAATTGTCCGGATCGGGTGGTTTGCTCCGGTGTCTCGCACGTCGGCATTAGTGATCATAGTCTTGTTTACGCCTATCGAAAAATTTCTATTGGTCTACCTAACAAGGGTCATTCTACGGTGACATATAGAAAGTTTAAACACTTTAACTCACAAAACTTTCGTGATGACATTTGTTCACAGAATTGGGGCAGTATAAATCTACATGATGATCCGAACAGTATGTGGTGTGCTTGGAAAACTATTTTTTATAAGGTCGTTGATAAGCATGCTCCCATACGCACAAAACGTGTTCGTGTTGCCAAATCACCCTGGATTACATCTCAGCTAAAACAACACATGCATGAAAGAGATGTCTTGAAATTAAAAGCTTCTTGTTCAAATACTCCTGCGGATTGGCTAAATTACAAGAAATGCCGCAATTCTGTGAATACCGAAATAAAAAATGCAAAAGAATCGTATTACAAGAAGGCTTTTCATGACAATGCAGGGAACTCAAGAGCGACTTGGAGGATCGCTAATGAGCTCTCTGCAAGAAAATTTAAAAGCTCGAAATAAAAGAGATAAACAATAACGGTAACTCCATTGTTGATGCACAAAAGCTAGCTGAGGCCTTTAATGAACACTTCGCTAGTGTTGGGCCTAGGTTAGCTAGTACAATACCCGATGAAAGCCGCTCACATTTAGAATATCTTGATTTTATTTCCAACAATGCAAATTTATTCGAGCTAAAACAAACCAATATAACTACAGTTTATTCATTAGTATCTAAAGTAAGCAAATCTAAAGCAACTGGCCTGGATTCAATCTCTGCCAGGCTACTTTGTGAATGTGCTGACCTGATTGCTTACTCTCTTTGTTCCATTTTCAATCGCTCTATTGTCACAGGCATTTTTCCAGATGACTGGAAGTGTTCTAAAGTTATTCCACTATTCAAACAGGGGAAACGTGACGATCTGAATAACTACCGCCCAATCTCAATTATCCCGGTAGTGGCGAAAGTGTTTGAAAGAATAGTTTACGATCAGGTCTTCACATATTTAACTGATAACTAGACGCTCTTCTAGCGTGAAGTCGGGCTTCTAAATGAAATGTAACCTATTTGAGCTAAATATAGATATCTTATAGTGCGATTTTCAGTGCGATTGAAACAGTTTTTGGTTGCTCGTCGTTGCATGACTCGAGCTCGATAGAACATCCTTTCCTTGCAATTTCAGTACTGCGAACTTTACAGTATATACTTCATGTTACTAGAGCGTCCTGTTTCAATCTAAATTCAGATTTAGACGAGAAAAGACTTATATTTTGACCCCTTGACCTCCGGTGCTTTCCCTGATTGGTTTGTGCTTTCTAATCTTTCTTGGCCAGACTTTATGTCTCCTTCGGCTTTAACTCGACGTTGACGCGTACGGAGAAAAATAATAAAAAACAAGACGACATACTAGTAACCTTCCTCCAACTGACAAGGTTTGTGAAGAAACCATGTTGTTAGAGCCTTGGGTGATTATGCATGACTCGGTAGAACATGCTTTCTTTGTAAAATCGATTTCACAAACTCAGCGAATCATAGAAATGACAATAGTTTATTTGGTGCCATAAATATATCCATACCAAATGCAAATATAAGCTTAAACAAGACGACATATTAACCTTCCTTCGACAAGGTTTCTGAAGAAAGAGGACGATATGCGATGTCTCGTGTTGATAGTATAAGATCATGTTGTTGGTCGATGATTATCTTAGCGGCCGACAGGGCGCATGCGTGCTTTTTGGGGTCGACGAAGAACGCTCTGCATTTTTAGAGTCGGGCTCCTTCCACAGGAAGCCCGACTAATAACCTACTTTCTAGTCACCAGTCAGGGTTTCGACACCTTCACTCTACTGTCACTGCATTACTCGAGGCTACTGACAATTGGGCTGTTAACATTGACAAGGGTGAAATAAACGCCGTAGTTTTCTTAGATCTCAAAAAAGCTTTCGATACGGTGGACCATGTCATTCTTTTGTCGAAATTATACGAGTATGGCATTGGGGGTATCTCTAATGACTGGTTCAATTCCTATCTGAGTGAACGCAATCAAAAATGCTTAGTGAATGGCTATTTGTCAGATAACTGTTCACTATCATGTGGCATTCCTCAGGGGACCATCCTGGGGCCTTTGCTGTTCCTCCTTTACATCAACGATCTCCCAAACTGTATTTCCCATTGTCAGCCTCGTATGTATGCAGATGATACTCATCTAACTTTCGCATCTGATAATGTTGATAGCATTAACCATTTTCTAAATCAAGATTTGGTCAATGTCAAAGAGTGGCTTAACGCAAACAAGCTTACTTTAAATACGTCTAAGACAGAATTCATGTTAATAGGGTCAAGGCAAAGGTTAATGACTGTTGAGAGCTTCTATCAAACAAGTCTCCAGTACGAAATCACTTGGAGTATTAATTGATGAAAGTCTGTCTTGGAACGCACATATCGACAAATTATCTAAAAAAATTGCCTCTGGTATCGGGGCCCTGAAACGTATTAGACCTTTTGTTCCTCACATAACTCTGCAGCTTATCTTTACTTCGCTGATCCAGCCACATTTTGATTACTGCAGTGTTGTGTGGGGAAATTGTGGTAAGACCCTGGCCTCTAAATTACAAAAGCTACAAAATCGTGCGGCTCGGGTTTTAACTTTCTCCAGCTATGACACTAATGCCGATGATCTATTTGAATTGCTCGGTTGGAAAAAACTGGACTGCCAACGCCAAATTCAAAAAGCTGTTATGGTCTATAAATCACTTAATGGTCTTGCACCGGATTACCTTCGCTCAAAATTTGTAGACCGTAGCAGCGTTACAAGCTATTCATTGCGGGACACCGAGTGCAAACTTACTATACCATTTCCTCGCACTAATTATCGAAAAAATAGCTTTAGCTATAATGGGGCTGTTCTTTGGAATGGCCTCCCAAACGAATTACGGCAAGCACAAACCCTTAGTAGTTTTCGTGCTGGCTGTAAACGATTTTTTAACTAGTTCACTAAATACACGGCACTCCTGAAAAGCAGGTTATTTTGTTTATTTATAGTATTAGTTTTTATATATAATAATTAGATAGATAGAGTGTTTATGTATATAGATATTTACAATTTTTATCATATTTCTTTGTAAAATCCTGATGGATCCACCGTGTTTAAATAAAGTTATATTATTATTATTATTATAACCTGGAAAATAAGGAATGCATTTCAGTTGCTGTTGTTTAGAGAAAACTTATTCAAACAAAGGTTTAGCTTAGTGCGACGTCTGACTCTTGTTTCGTGTTGTGAGAGACAATGATAAATTTAAAAGCCCTCCGGGGCGATGTATTTAAACTCGAACCTTAATTTGTTTTCAGATGATCATTTAAGCCGCATCTACACGAACAAGTTTTCCTTGACTGACAAGTTTTCCTTGACAAGGAAAAATTGACAATTTGTTGTCACTTACACGAGCAAGTCTTCCTTGTCAAGGAAAACTTGTCAAGGAAAACTTGCTCGTGTAAATCCTTTAGTGACACTCGTTAGGTTGTTAAAGTATAAAAAATTCAAAGTATTAAAAAAAAATTACAATATTCAAGTAACTTGCATCAAACCATCGTGAATTGAAAGAAGGGTAAAAAGTCAGTGATAGAAATGCCTCACATGGAATAGATGACTTGACTAGTTTTTTTTTGCGTCAGTCATAAATGTACTGCTTTTAAAAACACAAAGTTCCGGTATGAAAGGACACTGCGGTACAACAATACATTGTTAAATCAATCTTTGTTAGTCGCATATTCATGATGCAGTGATACAAAGATTAATTAGCAAACGTATTGCCTTACCTCTGGGTACCCCTGAGCAGGCTTCTTTTATACTGGAACTTCGTGTTAAGCCGCATCTACACGAACAAGTTTTCCTTGACAAGTTTTCTTTGACAAGGAAAAATTGAAATTTTTTTGTCATCTACACGAGCAAGTTTTCCTTGACAAGGAAAGATTGACAATTTGTTGTCATCTACACGAGCAAGTTTTCCTTGACAAGGAAAGATTGACAATTTGTTGTCATCTACACGAGCAAGTTTTCCTTGACAAGGAAAACTTGTCAAGGAAAATTTGCTCGTGTAGATTCGGCTTTAATGTGGAACGAATTAACTGTACACCAGCAGCAGCATTTCATGTGAAAGTGAAGTCATGCGGAATATTCAAGTGTTCGTAGATTCACGTAAACTAACTAAAGCATTTTATCCCGGCATTGAGAATGATCATCCCGGTAAAAGGAGTCAGGTTTTGTACAATGAAAACAAAGAGTCAGCAATAAACTACTGACACCACAGGAATGCCTCACAAATCCGATATTTGTATCAGCTAAAACATCTAGTTAAAGAGTATGATTCTGCTATTTTAACGGTAGCATTAATATTATTACATATATATGTGTGCCTGTGTGTGTTCTGTACAACAGTTCACCTGTGTCTGCAGAGTCTAGTTAACTCGTCTGCTAGTTGTATTTTTGCTGTTAAGTTTCTAAATCTCTGACGACTTTAGTTCTTGACCTGGAGAGTTGTAAACTGATGCTTAAAATTTGCATTTTCTCATTCTGTCAATCAAACAATCACGCTAATTCAAAACCAGCCAATCATGCAGTGCCGCGCTAAGGCGTGCCCATGAGGCATATCAGTACAAATGGATGGTTAATAAAAACACTTTCACTATGTGCGACGTTGTTTAGAAGAGCGATTCCTTGTTTTTTTGAAAAGACAGTGTACTTAGTGACTATGTCAAAACACTTTAGTAGTGACGAAAATGTGTTGTTTCTGGCTTTAAGACTAATATTAAAGCCAGATAGACGACAACAAACATACAGTACCTCAATCTTTGTCTTCTCCTATCCTTCCTC